>CAXHUP010000068.1:0-339000 GCA_964020215.1 Aurelia sp. 3 sensu Dawson et al. (2005)
GAATACTTAAAAGCAGGGTACCTAAAAGCAGGGTACTTAAAAGCATGGTACTTAAAAGCAGGGTACTTAAAAGAAGGGTACTTAAAAGCGGGTACTTAAAAGCAGGGTACCTAAAAGGGTACTTAAAAGCAGGATACTTAAAAGCAGGGAAATTAACAGGGTACTTAAAAGCAGGGTACTTAAATGCCGGGTATTTGAATGCAGGCTACTTAAAAGCAGGGTACTTAAAAGCTGGATACTTAAAAGCAAGATACTGAACAGGTTACTTAAAAACAGGGTACTAAAAGCAGGGTACTTAAAGGCAGCGTACATTAAACCAGGGTACCTATAAGCAGGTTACCTATAAGCAGGGTCCTTAAAAACGGGGTACTTAAAAGCAGGGTATTTAAAAGCAGGGTACTTAAAAGCAGGGAACTTAAAAGCAGGGTACTTAAAACCAGGGTACTTAAAAGCAAGGTACCTAGCAGCATGGTACTTAAAAGCATGCTACTTAAAAGCAGGGTACTTAAAAGCTGGATACTTAAAAGCAAGATACTGAACAGGTTACTTAAAAACAGGGTACTAAAAGCAGGGTACTTAAAGGCAGCGTACATTAAACCAGGGTACCTATAAGCAGGTTACCTATAAGCAGGGTCCTTAAAAACGGGGTACTTAAAAGCAGGGTACTTAAAAGCAGGGAACATAAAAGCAGGGTACTTAAAAGCAGGGTACTTAAAAGAAGGGTACTTAAAAGCAGGGTACCTAAAAGCAGGGTACTAAAAGAAGGGTACTTAAAAGCAGGGTACTTATAAGCAGGTTACTCAAAGGAAGGGTACTTAGAAGCAGGGTACTTAAAAGAAGGGTACTTAAAAGCAGGCTATTTAAAAGCAGGGTACTTAAAAGCAGGGTACTTACTTAAAAGCAGGGTACTTAAAACCAGGGTACTTAAAAGCAAGGTACCTATCAGCAGGGTACTTAAAAGCATGGTACTTAAAAGTAGGGTACTTAAATGCAGGGTACTTAAAAGCCGGTTACCTAAAAGGCTACTTAAAAACAGGGTACTTAAAAGGGTAATTAAAACCAGGATACTTAAAAGCAGGTACTGCAGAGGGTACCTAAAAGCAGGGTACTAAAAGAAGGGTACTTAAAAGCAGGGTACCTATAAGCAGGTTACTTAAAGGCAGGGTACTTAGAAGCAGGGTACTTAAAAGCAGGGTACTTAGAAGCAGGCTATTTAAAAGCAGGGTACTTAAAAGCAGGGTACTTAAAAGCAGGGTACTTAAAAGCAGGGTATTTAAGGCAGGGTACTTAAAAGCCGGTTACTTAAAAGGTTACTTAAAAACAGGGTACTTAAAAGGGTACTTAAAAGCAGGGTACTTAAAAGCAGTTTACTTAAAAGCAGGGTACTTAAATGCAGGGTACTTGAAAACCGGGTACTTAAAAGGGTACTTAAAAGCAGGGTACTTAAAAGGGTGGGTACTTAAAAACAGGGTACTTAAAAGCAGGGTACTTAAAAGTAGGGTACTTAAATGCAGGGTACTTAAGAGCCAGTTACTTAAAAGGCTACTTAAAAACAGGGTACTTAAAAGGGTAATAAAAAGCAGGATACTTAAAAGCAGGGAACTGCACAGGGTACCTAAAAGCAGGGTACTAAAATAAGGGTACTTAAAGGTAGGGTACCGATAAGCAGGTTACTTAAAAGCAGGGTACTTAAAAGCAGGGTACTTAAAAGCAGGGTACTTAAGAGCAGGGTACTTAAAAGCAGGGTACTTAAAACCAGGGTACTTAAATGCAGGGTACTTAAAAGCAGTGTACTTAAAAGCAGGGTACTTACTTAAAAGCAGGGTACTTAAAAGCAGGGTACTTAAAACCAGGGTACTTAAAAGCAAGGTACCTAACAGAAGGGTACTTAAAAGCATGGTACTTAAAAGCAGGGTACTTAAAAGCAGGGTACGCAAAAGCAAGGAACATAAAAGCAGGGTACTTAAAACCAGGGTACTTAAAACCAGGGTACTTAAAAGCAGGGTACTTAAAAGCAGGGTACTTAGAAGCAGGGTACTTAAAAGCAGGGAACTAAAAAGGGTACTTAAAAACAGGGTAATTAAAAGTAGGGTACTTAAATGCAGGGTACTTTAAAGCCGGTTACTTAAAATTCTACTTAAAAACAGGGTACTTAAAAGGGTAATTAAAAGCAGGATACTTAAAAGCAGGGTACTGCACAGGGTACCTAAAAGCAGGGTACTAAAAGAAGGGTACTTAAAAGCAGGGTACCTATAAGCAGGTTACTTAAAGGCAGGGTACCTATAAGCAGGTTACTTAAATTCAGGGTACTTAGAAGCAGGGTACTTAAAAGCAGGGTACTTAAAAGGAGGCTATTTAAAAGCAGAGTACTTAAAAGCAGGGTACTTAAAAGAAGGGTACTTAAAAGCAGGGTATTTAAGGCAGGGTACTTAAAAGCCGGTTACTTAAAAGGTTACTTAATAACTGTTTTACTTAAAAGGGTACCTAAAAGCAGGGTACTTAAAAGCAGTTTACTTAAAAGCAGGGTACTTAAATGCAGGGTACTTGAAAGCCGGGTACTTAAAACCAGGGTACTTAAAAGCAAGGTACCTAGCAGCATGGTACTTAAAAGCATGCTACTTAAAAGCAGGGTACTTAAAAGCAAGGTACTTAAAAGCAGGGAACATTAAAGCAGGGTACTTAAAAGCAGGGTACTTAAAAGAAGGGTACTTAAAAGCAGGGTACCTAAAAGCAGGGTACTAAAAGAAGGGTACTTAAAAGCAGGGTACTTATAAGCAGGTTACTTAAAGGAAGGGTACTTAGAAGCAGGGTACTCAAAAGAAGGGTACTTAAAAGCAAGCTATTTAAAAGCAGGGTACTTAAAAGCAGGGTACTTACTTAAAAGCAGGGTACTTAAAAGCAGGGTACTTAAAACCAGAGTACTTAAAAGCAAGGTACCTAACAGAAGGGTACTTAAAAGCATGGTACTTAAAAGCAGGGTACTTAAAAGCAGGGTACGCAAAAGCAGGGAACATAAAAGCAGGGTACTTAAAAGCAGGGTACTTAAAACCAGGGTACTTAAAAGCAGGGTACTTAAAAGCAGGGTACTTAGAAGCAGGGTACTTAAAAGCAGGGAACTAAAAAGGGTACTTAAAAACAGGGTAATTAAAAGTAGGGTACTTAAATGCAGGGTACTTTAAAGCCGGTTACTTAAAATTCTACCTAAAAACAGGGTACTTAAAAGGGTAATTAAAAGCAGGATACTTAAAAGCAGGGTACTGCACAGGGTACCTAAAAGCAGGGTACTAAAAGAAGGGTACTTAAAAGCAGGGTACCTATAAGCAGGTTACTTAAAGGCAGGGTACCTATAAGCAGGTTACTTAAATTCAGGGTACTTAGAAGCAGGGTACTTAAAGGCAAGGTACTTAAAAGCAGGCTATTTAAAAGCAGAGTACTTAAAAGCAGGGTACTTAAAAGAAGGGTACTTAAAAGCAGGGTACCTATAAGCAGGTTACTTAAAGGCAGGGTACCTATAAGCAGGTTACTTAAATTCAGGGTACTTAGAAGCAGGGTACTTAAAAGCAGGGTACTTAAAAGGAGGCTATTTAAAAGCAGAGTACTTAAAAGCAGGGTACTTAAAAGAAGGGTACTTAAAAGCAGGGTATTTAAGGCAGGGTACTTAAAAGCCGGTTACTTAAAAGGTTACTTAATAACTGCTTTACTTAAAAGGGTACCTAAAAGCAGGGTACTTAAAAGCAGTTTACTTAAAAGCAGGGTACTTAAATGCAGGGTACTTGAAAGCCGGGTACTTAAAAGGGTACTTAAAAACAGGGTACTTAAAAGGGTAGGTACTTAAAAACAGGGTACTTAAAAGCAGGGTACTTAAAAGTAGGGTACTTAAATGCAGGGTACTTAAAAGCCGGTTACTTAAAAGGCTACTTAAAAGCAGGGTACATAAAAGCAGGGTACTTAAAAGCAGGGTACATAAAGAAGGGTATTTAAAAGCAGGGTACTTAAAAGCAGGGTACCTATAAGCAGGTTACTTAAAGGCAGGGTACTTAAAAGCAGGGTACTTAAAAACAGGGTACTTAAAAGGGTACTTAAAAACAGGGTACTTAAAAGGGTGGGTACTTAAAAACAGGGTACTTAAAAGTAGGGTACTTAAATGCAGGGTACTTAAAAGCCGGTTACTTAAAATTCTACTTAAAAACAGGGTACTTAAAAGGGTAATTAAAAGCAGGATACTTAAAAGCAGGGAAATTAACAGGGTACTTAAAAGCAGGGTACTTAAATGCCGGGTATTTGAATGCAGGCTACTTAAAAGCAGGGTACTTAAAAGCAGGATACTTTAAAGCAAGATACTGAACAGGTTACTTAAAAACAGGGTACTAAAAGCAGGGTACTTAAAGGCAGCGTAAATTAAACCAGGGTACCTATAAGCAGGTTACCTAAAAGCAGGGTCCTCAAAAACGGGGTACTTAAAAGCAGGGAATTTAAAAGCAGGGTACTTAAAAGCAAGGAACTTAAAAGCAGGGTACTGCACAGGGTACCTAAAAGCAGGGTACTAAAAGAAGGGTACTTAAAAGCAGGGTACCTATAAGCAGGTTACTTAAAGGCAGGGTACCTATAAGCAGGTTACTTAAATTCAGGGTACTTAGAAGCAGGGTACTTAAAAGCAGGGTACTTAAAAGCAGGCTATTTAAAAGCAGAGTACTTAAAAGCAGGGTACTTAAAAGAAGGGTACTTAAAAGCAGGGTATTTAAGGCAGGGTACTTAAAAGCCGGTTACTTAAAAGGTTACTTAACAACTGTTTTACTTAAAAGGGTACCTAAAAGCAGGGTACTTAAAAGCAGTTTACTTAAAAGCAGGGTACTTAAATGCAGGGTACTTGAAAGCCGGGTACTTAAAAGGGTACTTAAAAACAGGGTACTTAAAAGGGTAGGTACTTAAAAACAGGGTACTTAAAAGCAGGGTACTTAAAAGTAGTTTACTTAAATGCAGGGTACTTAAAAGCCGGTTACTTAAAAGGCTACTTAAAAGCAGGGTACATAAAAGCAGGGTACTTAAAAGCAGGGTACATAAAGAAGGGTATTTAAAAGCAGGGTACTTAGAAGCAGGGTACCTATAAGCAGGTTACTTAAAGGCAGGGTACTTAAAAGCAGGGTACTTAAAAACAGGGTACTTAAAAGGGTACTTAAAAACAGGGTACTTAAAAGGGTAGGTACTTAAAAACAGGGTACTTAAAAGTAGGGTACTTAAATGCAGGGTACTTAAAAGCCGGTTACTTAAAATTCTACTTAAAAACAGGGTACTTAAAAGGGTAATTAAAAGCAGGATACTTAAAAGCAGGGAAATTAACAGGGTACTTAAAAGCAGGGTACTTAAATGCCGGGTATTTGAATGCAGGCTACTTAAAAGCAGGGTACTTAAAAGCAGGATACTTTAAAGCAAGATACTGAACAGGTTACTTAAAAACAGGGTACTAAAAGCAGGGTACTTAAAGGCAGCGTACATTAAACCAGGGTACCTATAAGCAGGTTACCTAAAAGCAGGGTCCTTAAAAACGGGGTACTTAAAAGCAGGGTATTTAAAAGCAGGGTACTTAAAAGCAGGGAACTTAAAAGCAGGGTACTTAAAACCAGGGTACTTAAAAGCAAGGTACCTAGCAGCATGGTACTTAAAAGCATGCTACTTAAAAGCAGGGTACTTAAAAGCAAGGTACTTAAAAGCAGGGAACATTAAAGCAGGGTACTTAAAAGCAGGGTACTTAAAAGAAGGGTACTTAAAAGCAGGGTACCTAAAAGCAGGGTACTAAAAGAAGGGTACTTAAAAGCAGGGTACTTATAAGCAGGTTACTTAAAGGAAGGGTACTTAGAAGCAGGGTACTTAAAAGAAGGGTACTTAAAAGCAAGCTATTTAAAAGCAGGGTACTTAAAAGCAGGGTACTTACTTAAAAGCAGGGTACTTAAAAGCAGGGTACTTAAAACCAGAGTACTTAAAAGCAAGGTACCTAACAGAAGGGTACTTAAAAGCATGGTACTTAAAAGCAGGGTACTTAAAAGCAGGGTACGCAAAAGCAGGGAACATAAAAGCAGGGTACTTAAAAGCAGGGTACTTAAAAGCAGGGTACTTAAAAGCAGGGTACTTAAAAGCAGGGTACTTAGAAGCAGGGTACTTAAAAGCAGGGAACTAAAAAGGGTACTTAAAAACAGGGTAATTAAAAGTAGGGTACTTAAATGCAGGGTACTTTAAAGCCGGTTACTTAAAATTCTACTTAAAAACAGGGTACTTAAAAGGGTAATTAAAAGCAGGATACTTAAAAGCAGGGTACTGCACAGGGTACCTAAAAGCAGGGTACTAAAAGAAGGGTACTTAAAAGCAGGGTACCTATAAGCAGGTTACTTAAAGGCAGGGTACCTATAAGCAGGTTACTTAAATTCAGGGTACTTAGAAGCAGGGTACTTAAAAGCAGGGTACTTAAAAGCAGGCTATTTAAAAGCAGAGTACTTAAAAGCAGGGTACTTAAAAGAAGGGTACTTAAAAGGGTACTTAAAAACAGGGTACTTAAAAGGGTAGGTACTTAAAAACAGGGTACTTAAAAGCAGGGTACTTAAAAGTAGGGTACTTAAATGCAGGGTACTTAAAAGCCGGTTACTTAAAAGGCTACTTAAAAGCAGGGTACATAAAAGCAGGGTACTTAAAAGCAGGGTACATAAAGAAGGGTATTTAAAAGCAGGGTACTTAAAAGCAGGGTACCTATAAGCAGGTTACTTAAAGGCAGGGTACTTAAAAGCAGGGTACTTAAAAACAGGGTACTTAAAAGGGTACTTAAAAACAGGGTACTTAAAAGGGTGGGTACTTAAAAACAGGGTACTTAAAAGTAGGGTACTTAAATGCAGGGTACTTAAAAGCCGGTTACTTAAAATTCTACTTAAAAACAGGGTACTTAAAAGGGTAATTAAAAGCAGGATACTTAAAAGCAGGGAAATTAACAGGGTACTTAAAAGCAGGGTACTTAAATGCCGGGTATTTGAATGCAGGCTACTTAAAAGCAGGGTACTTAAAAGCAGGATACTTTAAAGCAAGATACTGAACAGGTTACTTAAAAACAGGGTACTAAAAGCAGGGTACTTAAAGGCAGCGTAAATTAAACCAGGGTACCTATAAGCAGGTTACCTAAAAGCAGGGTCCTTAAAAACGGGGTACTTAAAAGCAGGGTATTTAAAAGCAGGGTACTTAAAAGCAGGGAACTTAAAAGCAGGGTACTTAAAACCAGGGTACTTAAAAGCAAGGTACCTAGCAGCATGGTACTTAAAAGCATGCTACTTAAAAGCAGGGTACTTAAAAGCAAGGTACTTAAAAGCAGGGAACATAAAAGCAGGGTACTTAAAAGCAGGGTACTTAAAAGAAGGGTACTTAAAAGCAGGGTACCTAAAAGCAGGGTACTAAAAGAAGGGTACTTAAAAGCAGGGTACTTATAAGCAGGTTACTTAAAGGAAGGGTACTTAGAAGCAGGGTACTTAAAAGAAGGGTACTTAAAAGCAAGCTATTTAAAAGCATGGTACTTAAAAGCAGGGTACTTGAAAGCAGGGTACTTAAAAGCAGGGAACATAAAAGCAGGGTACTTAAAAGCAGGGTACTTTAAAGCAGGGTACTTAAAAGCAAGGTACTTAGAAGCAGGGTACATAAAGAAGGGTACTTAAAAGGAGGGTACTTAAAAGCAGGGTACCTATAAGCAGGTTACTTAAAGGCAGGGTACTAAAAAGCAGGCTACTTAAAAACAGGGTACTTAAAAGGGTAATTAAATGCAGGATACTTAAAAGCAGGTACTGCAGAGGGTACCTAAAAGCAGGGTACATAAAGAAGGGTACTTAAAAGGAGGGTACTTAAAAGCAGGGTACCTATAAGCAGGTTACTTAAAGGCAGGGTACTAAAAAGCAGGCTACTTAAAAACAGGGTACTTAAAAGGGTAATTAAATGCAGGATACTTAAAAGCAGGTACTGCAGAGGGTACCTAAAAGCAGGGTACTAAAAGAAGGGTACTTAAAAGCAGGGTACCTATAAGCAGGTTACTTAAATTCAGGGTACTTAGAAGCAGGGTACTTAAAAGCAGGGTACTTAAAAGCAGGCTATTTAAAAGCTGAGTACTTAAAAGCAGGGTACTTAAAAGAAGGGTACTTAAAAGCAGGGTATTTAAGGCAGGGTACTTAAAAGCCGGTTACTTAAAAGGTTACTTAATAACTGTTTTACTTAAAAGGGTACCTAAAAGCAGGGTACTTAAAAGCAGTTTACTTAAAAGCAGGGTACTTAAATGCAGGGTACTTGAAAGCCGGTACTTAAAAGGGTACTTAAGAACAGGGTACTTAAAAGGGTAGGTACTTAAAAACAGGGTACTTAAAAGCAGGGTACTTAAAAGTAGGGTACTTAAATGCAGGGTACTTAAAAGCCGGTTACTTAAAAGGCTACTTAAAAGCAGGGTACATAAAAGCAGGGTACTTAAAAGCAGGGTACATAAAGAAGGGTATTTAAAAGCAGGGTACTTAAAAGCAGGGTACCTATAAGCAGGTTACTTAAAGGCAGGGTACTTAAAAGCAGGGTACTTAAAAGAAGGGTACTTAAAAGCAAGCTATTTAAAAGCAGGGTACTTAAAAGGGTGGGTACTTAAAAACAGGGTACTTAAAAGTAGGGTACTTAAATGCAGGGTACTTAAAAGCCGGTTACTTAAAATTCTACTTAAAAACAGGGTACTTAAAAGGGTAATTAAAAGCAGGATACTTAAAAGCAGGGTACTGCACAGGGTACCTAAAAGCAGGGTACTAAAAGAAGGGTACTTAAAAGCAGGGTACCTATAAGCAGGTTACTTAAAGGCAGGGTACTTAGAAGCAGGGTACTTAAAAGCAGCTTACTTAAAAGCAGGCTATTTAAAAGCAGAGTACTTAAAATCAGGGTACTTAAAAGCAGGGTACTTAAAAGCAGGGTATTTAAGGCAGGGTACTTAAAAGCCGGTTACTTAAAAGGTTACTTAAAAACAGGGTACTTAAAAGCAGGGTACTTAAAAGCATTTTACTTCAAACCAGAGTACTTAAAAGCAGGGTACCTAAAAGCAGGGTACTTAAAAGCATGGTACTTAAAAGCAGGGTACTTAAAAGAAGGGTACTTAAAAGCGGGTACTTAAAAGCAGGGTACCTAAAAGGGTACTTAAAAGCAGGATACTTAAAAGCAGGGAAATTAACAGGGTACTTAAAAGCAGGTTACTTAAATGCCGGGTATTTGAATGCAGGCTACTTAAAAGCAGGCTACTTAAAAGCTGGATACTTAAAAGCAAGATACTGAACAGGTTACTTAAAAACAGGGTACTAAAAGCAGGGTACTTAAAGGCAGCGTACATTAAACCAGGGTACCTATAAGCAGGTTACCTAAAAGCAGGGTCCTTAAAAACGGGGTACTTAAAAGCAGGGTATTTAAAAGCAGGGTACTTAAAAGCAGGGAACTTAAAAGCAGGGTACTTAAAACCAGGGTACTTAAAAGCAAGGTACCTATAAGCAGGTTACTTAAAGGCAGGGTACTTAGAAGCAGGGTACTTAAAAGCAGGGTACTTAAAAGCAGGCTATTTAAAAGCAGAGTACTTAAAAGCAGGGTACTTAAAAGAAGGGTACTTAAAAGCAGGGTATTTAAGGCAGGATACTTAAAAGCCGGTTACTTAAAAGGTTACTTAAAAACAGGATACTTAAAAGCAGGGTACTGCACAGGGTACCTAAAAGCAGGGTACTAAAAGAAGGGTACTTAAAAGCAGGGTACCTATAAGCAGGTTACTTAAAGGCAGGGTACCTATAAGCAGGTTACTTAAATTCAGGGTACTTAGAAGCAGGGTACTTAAAAGCAGGGTACTTAAAAGCAGGCTATTTAAAAGCAGAGTACTTAAAAGCAGGGTACTTAAAAGAAGGGTACTTAAAAGGGTACTTAAAAACAGGGTACTTAAAAGGGTAGGTACTTAAAAACAGGGTACTTAAAAGCAGGGTACTTAAAAGTAGGGTACTTAAATGCAGGGTACTTAAAAGCCGGTTACTTAAAAGGCTACTTAAAAGCAGGGTACATAAAAGCAGGGTACTTAAAAGCAGGGTACATAAAGAAGGGTATTTAAAAGCAGGGTACTTAAAAGCAGGGTACCTATAAGCAGGTTACTTAAAGGCAGGGTACTTAAAAGCAGGGTACTTAAAAACAGGGTACTTAAAAGGGTACTTAAAAACAGGGTACTTAAAAGGGTGGGTACTTAAAAACAGGGTACTTAAAAGTAGGGTACTTAAATGCAGGGTACTTAAAAGCCGGTTACTTAAAATTCTACTTAAAAACAGGGTACTTAAAAGGGTAATTAAAAGCAGGATACTTAAAAGCAGGGAAATTAACAGGGTACTTAAAAGCAGGGTACTTAAATGCCGGGTATTTGAATGCAGGCTACTTAAAAGCAGGGTACTTAAAAGCAGGATACTTTAAAGCAAGATACTGAACAGGTTACTTAAAAACAGGGTACTAAAAGCAGGGTACTTAAAGGCAGCGTAAATTAAACCAGGGTACCTATAAGCAGGTTACCTAAAAGCAGGGTCCTTAAAAACGGGGTACTTAAAAGCAGGGTATTTAAAAGCAGGGTACTTAAAAGCAGGGAACTTAAAAGCAGGGTACTTAAAACCAGGGTACTTAAAAGCAAGGTACCTAGCAGCATGGTACTTAAAAGCATGCTACTTAAAAGCAGGGTACTTAAAAGCAAGGTACTTAAAAGCAGGGAACATAAAAGCAGGGTACTTAAAAGCAGGGTACTTAAAAGAAGGGTACTTAAAAGCAGGGTACCTAAAAGCAGGGTACTAAAAGAAGGGTACTTAAAAGCAGGGTACTTATAAGCAGGTTACTTAAAGGAAGGGTACTTAGAAGCAGGGTACTTAAAAGAAGGGTACTTAAAAGCAAGCTATTTAAAAGCATGGTACTTAAAAGCAGGGTACTTGAAAGCAGGGTACTTAAAAGCAGGGAACATAAAAGCAGGGTACTTAAAAGCAGGGTACTTTAAAGCAGGGTACTTAAAAGCAAGGTACTTAGAAGCAGGGTACATAAAGAAGGGTACTTAAAAGGAGGGTACTTAAAAGCAGGGTACCTATAAGCAGGTTACTTAAAGGCAGGGTACTAAAAAGCAGGCTACTTAAAAACAGGGTACTTAAAAGGGTAATTAAATGCAGGATACTTAAAAGCAGGTACTGCAGAGGGTACCTAAAAGCAGGGTACTAAAAGAAGGGTACTTAAAAGCAGGGTACCTATAAGCAGGTTACTTAAATTCAGGGTACTTAGAAGCAGGGTACTTAAAAGCAGGGTACTTAAAAGCAGGCTATTTAAAAGCTGAGTACTTAAAAGCAGGGTACTTAAAAGAAGGGTACTTAAAAGCAGGGTATTTAAGGCAGGGTACTTAAAAGCCGGTTACTTAAAAGGTTACTTAATAACTGTTTTACTTAAAAGGGTACCTAAAAGCAGGGTACTTAAAAGCAGTTTACTTAAAAGCAGGGTACTTAAATGCAGGGTACTTGAAAGCCGGTACTTAAAAGGGTACTTAAGAACAGGGTACTTAAAAGGGTAGGTACTTAAAAACAGGGTACTTAAAAGCAGGGTACTTAAAAGTAGGGTACTTAAATGCAGGGTACTTAAAAGCCGGTTACTTAAAAGGCTACTTAAAAGCAGGGTACATAAAAGCAGGGTACTTAAAAGCAGGGTACATAAAGAAGGGTATTTAAAAGCAGGGTACTTAAAAGCAGGGTACCTATAAGCAGGTTACTTAAAGGCAGGGTACTTAAAAGCAGGGTACTTAAAAGAAGGGTACTTAAAAGCAAGCTATTTAAAAGCAGGGTACTTAAAAGGGTGGGTACTTAAAAACAGGGTACTTAAAAGTAGGGTACTTAAATGCAGGGTACTTAAAAGCCGGTTACTTAAAATTCTACTTAAAAACAGGGTACTTAAAAGGGTAATTAAAAGCAGGATACTTAAAAGCAGGGTACTGCACAGGGTACCTAAAAGCAGGGTACTAAAAGAAGGGTACTTAAAAGCAGGGTACCTATAAGCAGGTTACTTAAAGGCAGGGTACTTAGAAGCAGGGTACTTAAAAGCAGCTTACTTAAAAGCAGGCTATTTAAAAGCAGAGTACTTAAAATCAGGGTACTTAAAAGCAGGGTACTTAAAAGCAGGGTATTTAAGGCAGGGTACTTAAAAGCCGGTTACTTAAAAGGTTACTTAAAAACAGGGTACTTAAAAGCAGGGTACTTAAAAGCATTTTACTTCAAACCAGAGTACTTAAAAGCAGGGTACCTAAAAGCAGGGTACTTAAAAGCATGGTACTTAAAAGCAGGGTACTTAAAAGAAGGGTACTTAAAAGCGGGTACTTAAAAGCAGGGTACCTAAAAGGGTACTTAAAAGCAGGATACTTAAAAGCAGGGAAATTAACAGGGTACTTAAAAGCAGGTTACTTAAATGCCGGGTATTTGAATGCAGGCTACTTAAAAGCAGGCTACTTAAAAGCTGGATACTTAAAAGCAAGATACTGAACAGGTTACTTAAAAACAGGGTACTAAAAGCAGGGTACTTAAAGGCAGCGTACATTAAACCAGGGTACCTATAAGCAGGTTACCTAAAAGCAGGGTCCTTAAAAACGGGGTACTTAAAAGCAGGGTATTTAAAAGCAGGGTACTTAAAAGCAGGGAACTTAAAAGCAGGGTACTTAAAACCAGGGTACTTAAAAGCAAGGTACCTATAAGCAGGTTACTTAAAGGCAGGGTACTTAGAAGCAGGGTACTTAAAAGCAGGGTACTTAAAAGCAGGCTATTTAAAAGCAGAGTACTTAAAAGCAGGGTACTTAAAAGAAGGGTACTTAAAAGCAGGGTATTTAAGGCAGGATACTTAAAAGCCGGTTACTTAAAAGGTTACTTAAAAACAGGGTACTAAAAGCAGGGTACTTAAAGGCAGCGTACATTAAACCAGGGTACCTATAAGCAGGTTACCTAAAAGCAGGGTCCTTAAAAACGGGGTACTTAAAAGCAGGGTATTTAAAAGCAGGGTACTTAAAAGCAGGGAACTTAAAAGCAGGGTACTTAAAACCAGGGTACTTAAAAGCAAGGTACGTAGCAGCATGGTACTTAAAAGCATGCTACTTAAAAGCAGGGTACTTAAAAGCAAGGTACTTAAAAGCAGGGAACATTAAAGCAGGGTACTTAAAAGCAGGGTACTTAAAAGAAGGGTACTTAAAAGCAGGGTACCTAAAAGCAGGGTACTAAAAGAAGGGTACTTAAAAGCAGGGTACTTATAAGCAGGTTACTTAAAGGAAGGGTACTTAGAAGCAGGGTACTTAAAAGAAGGGTACTTAAAAGCAAGCTATTTAAAAGCAGGGTACTTAAAAGCAGGGTACTTACTTAAAAGCAGGGTACTTAAAAGCAGGGTACTTAAAACCAGAGTACTTAAAAGCAAGGTACCTAACAGAAGGGTACTTAAAAGCATGGTACTTAAAAGCAGGGTACTTAAAAGCAGGGTACGCAAAAGCAGGGAACATAAAAGCAGGGTACTTAAAAGCAGGGTACTTAAAACCAGGGTACTTAAAAGCAGGGTACTTAAAAGCAGGGTACTTAGAAGCAGGGTACTTAAAAGCAGGGAACTAAAAAGGGTACTTAAAAACAGGGTAATTAAAAGTAGGGTACTTAAATGCAGGGTACTTTAAAGCCGGTTACTTAAAATTCTACTTAAAAACAGGGTACTTAAAAGGGTAATTAAAAGCAGGATACTTAAAAGCAGGGTACTGCACAGGGTACCTAAAAGCAGGGTACTAAAAGAAGGGTACTTAAAAGCAGGGTACCTATAAGCAGGTTACTTAAAGGCAGGATACCTATAAGCAGGTTACTTAAATTCAGGGTACTTAGAAGCAGGGTACTTAAAGGCAAGGTACTTAAAAGCAGGCTATTTAAAAGCAGAGTACTTAAAAGCAGGGTACTTAAAAGAAGGGTACTTAAAAGCAGGGTATTTAAGGCAGGGTACTTAAAAGCCGGTTACTTAAAAGGTTACTTAATAACTGTTTTACTTAAAAGGGTACCTAAAAGCAGGGTACTTAAAAGCAGTTTACTTAAAAGCAGGGTACTTAAATGCAGGGTACTTGAAAGCCGGGTACTTAAAAGGGTACTTAAAAACAGGGTACTTAAAAGGGTAGGTACTTAAAAACAGGGTACTTAAAAGTAGGGTACTTAAATGCAGGGTACTTAAAAGCCGGTTACTTAAAAGGCTACTTAAAAGCAGGGTACATAAAAGCAGGGTACTTAAAAGCAGGGTACATAAAGAAGGGTATTTAAAAGCAGGGTACTTAAAAGCAGGGTACCTATAAGCAGGTTACTTAAAGGCAGGGTACTTAAAAGCAGGGTACTTAAAAACAGGGTACTTAAAAGGGTACTTAAAAACAGGGTACTTAAAAGGATGGGTACTTAAAAACAGGGTACTTAAAAGTAGGGTACTTAAATGCAGGGTACTTAAAAGCCGGTTACTTAAAATTCTACTTAAAAACAGGGTACTTAAAAGGGTAATTAAAAGCAGGATACTTAAAAGCAGGGAAATTAACAGGGTACTTAAAAGCAGGGTACTTAAATGCCGGGTATTTGAATGCAGGCTACTTAAAAGCAGGGTACTTAAAAGCAGGATACTTTAAAGCAAGATACTGAACAGGTTACTTAAAAACAGGGTACTAAAAGCAGGGTACTTAAAGGCAGCGTAAATTAAACCAGGGTACCTATAAGCAGGTTACCTAAAAGCAGGGTCCTCAAAAACGGGGTACTTAAAAGCAGGGTATTTAAAAGCAGGGTACTTAAAAGCAGGGAACTTAAAAGCAGGGTACTGCACAGGGTACCTAAAAGCAGGGTACTAAAAGAAGGGTACTTAAAAGCAGGGTACCTATAAGCAGGTTACTTAAAGGCAGGGTACCTATAAGCAGGTTACTTAAATTCAGGGTACTTAGAAGCAGGGTACTTAAAAGCAGGGTACTTAAAAGCAGGCTATTTAAAAGCAGAGTACTTAAAAGCAGGGTACTTAAAAGAAGGGTACTTAAAAGCAGGGTATTTAAGGCAGGGTACTTAAAAGCCGGTTACTTAAAAGGTTACTTAATAACTGTTTTACTTAAAAGGGTACCTAAAAGCAGGGTACTTAAAAGCAGTTTACTTAAAAGCAGGGTACTTAAATGCAGGGTACTTGAAAGCCGGGTACTTAAGAGGGTACTTAAAAACAGGGTACTTAAAAGGGTAGGTACTTAAAAACAGGGTACTTAAAAGCAGGGTACTTAAAAGTAGTTTACTTAAATGCAGGGTACTTAAAAGCCGGTTACTTAAAAGGCTACTTAAAAGCAGGGTACATAAAAGCAGGGTACTTAAAAGCAGGGTACATAAAGAAGGGTATTTAAAAGCAGGGTACTTAAAAGCAGGGTACCTATAAGCAGGTTACTTAAAGGCAGGGTACTTAAAAGCAGGGTACTTAAAAACAGGGTACTTAAAAGGGTACTTAAAAACAGGGTACTTAAAAGGGTGGGTACTTAAAAACAGGGTACTTAAAAGTAGGGTACTTAAATGCAGGGTACTTAAAAGCCGGTTACTTAAAATTCTACTTAAAAACAGGGTACTTAAAAGGGTAATTAAAAGCAGGATACTTAAAAGCAGGGAAATTAACAGGGTACTTAAAAGCAGGGTACTTAAATGCCGGGTATTTGAATGCAGGCTACTTAAAAGCAGGGTACTTAAAAGCAGGATACTTTAAAGCAAGATACTGAACAGGTTACTTAAAAACAGGGTACTAAAAGCAGGGTACTTAAAGGCAGCGTACATTAAACCAGGGTACCTATAAGCAGGTTACCTAAAAGCAGGGTCCTTAAAAACGGGGTACTTAAAAGCAGGGTATTTAAAAGCAGGGTACTTAAAAGCAGGGAACTTAAAAGCAGGGTACTTAAAACCAGGGTACTTAAAAGCAAGGTACCTAGCAGCATGGTACTTAAAAGCATGCTACTTAAAAGCAGGGTACTTAAAAGCAAGGTACTTAAAAGCAGGGAACATTAAAGCAGGGTACTTAAAAGCAGGGTACTTAAAAGAAGGGTACTTAAAAGCAGGGTACCTAAAAGCAGGGTACTAAAAGAAGGGTACTTAAAAGCAGGGTACTTATAAGCAGGTTACTTAAAGGAAGGGTACTTAGAAGCAGGGTACTTAAAAGAAGGGTACTTAAAAGCAAGCTATTTAAAAGCAGGGTACTTAAAAGCAGGGTACTTACTTAAAAGCAGGGTACTTAAAAGCAGGGTACTTAAAACCAGAGTACTTAAAAGCAAGGTACCTAACAGAAGGGTACTTAAAAGCATGGTACTTAAAAGCAGGGTACTTAAAAGCAGGGTACGCAAAAGCAGGGAACATAAAAGCAGGGTACTTAAAAGCAGGGTACTTAAAAGCCGGGTACTTAAAAGCAGGGTACTTAAAAGCAGGGTACTTAGAAGCAGGGTACTTAAAAGCAGGGAACTAAAAAAGGTACTTAAAAAGAGGGTAATTAAAAGTAGGGTACTTAAATGCAGGGTACTTTAAAGCCGGTTACTTAAAATTCTACTTAAAAACAGGGTACTTAAAAGGGTAATTAAAAGCAGGATACTTAAAAGCAGGGTACTGCACAGGGTACCTAAAAGCAGGGTACTAAAAGAAGGGTACTTAAAAGCAGGGTACCTATAAGCAGGTTACTTAAAGGCAGGGTACCTATAAGCAGGTTACTTAAATTCAGGGTACTTAGAAGCAGGGTACTTAAAAGCAGGGTACTTAAAAGCAGGCTATTTAAAAGCAGAGTACTTAAAAGCAGGGTACTTAAAAGAAGGGTACTTAAAACCAGAGTACTTAAAAGCAAGGTACCTATCAGCAGGGTACTTAAAAGCATGGTACTTAAAAGCAGGGTACTTGAAAGCAGGGTACTTAAAAGCAGGGAACATAAAAGCAGGGTACTTAAAAGCAGGGTACTTTAAAGCAGGGTACTTAAAAGCAAGGTACTTAAAAGCAGGGTACATAAAGAAGGGTACTTAAAAGGAGGGTACTTAAAAGCAGGGTACCTATAAGCAGGTTACTTAAAGGCAGGGTACTAAAAAGCAGGCTACTTAAAAACAGGGTACTTAAAAGGGTAATTAAATGCAGGATACTTAAAAGCAGGTACTGCAGAGGGTACCTAAAAGCAGGGTACTAAAAGAAGGGTACTTAAAAGCAGGGTACCTATAAGCAGGTTACTTAAAGGCAGGGTACTTAGAAGCAGGGTACTTAAAAGCAGGGTACTTAAAAGCAGGCTATTTAAAAGCAGAGTACTTAAAAGCAGGGTACTTAAAAGAAGGGTACTTAAAAGCAGGGTATTTAAGGCAGGGTACTTAAAAGCCGGTTACTTAAAAGGTTACTTAATAACTGTTTTACTTAAAAGGGTACCTAAAAGCAGGGTACTTAAAAGCAGTTTACTTAAAAGCAGGGTACTTAAATGCAGGGTTCTTAAAAGTAGGGTACTTAAATGCCGGTTACTTAAAAGGCTACTTAAAAGCAGGGTACATAAAAGCAGGGTACTTAAAAGCAGGGTACATAAAGAAGGGTATTTAAAAGCAGGGTACTTAAAAGCAGGGTACCTATAAGCAGGTTACTTAAAGGCAGGGTACTTAAAAGCAGGGTACTTAAAAGAAGGGTACTTAAAAGCAAGCTATTTAAAAGCAGGGTACTTAAAAGGGTGGGTACTTAAAAACAGGGTACTTAAAAGTAGGGTACTTAAATGCAGGGTACTTAAAAGCCGGTTACTTAAAATTCTACTTAAAAACAGGGTACTTAAAAGGGTAATTAAAAGCAGGATACTTAAAAGCAGGGTACTGCACAGGGTACCTAAAAGCAGGGTACTAAAAGAAGGGTACTTAAAAGCAGGGTACCTATAAGCAGGTTACTTAAAGGCAGGGTACTTAGAAGCAGGGTACTTAAAAGCAGCTTACTTAAAAGCAGGCTATTTAAAAGCAGAGTACTTAAAATCAGGGTACTTAAAAGCAGGGTACTTAAAAGCAGGGTATTTAAGGCAGGGTACTTAAAAGCCGGTTACTTAAAAGGTTACTTAAAAACAGGGTACTTAAAAGCAGGGTACTTAAAAGCATTTTACTTCAAACCAGAGTACTTAAAAGCAGGGTACCTAAAAGCAGGGTACTTAAAAGCATGGTACTTAAAAGCAGGGTACTTAAAAGAAGGGTACTTAAAAGCGGGTACTTAAAAGCAGGGTACCTAAAAGGGTACTTAAAAGCAGGATACTTAAAAGCAGGGAAATTAACAGGGTACTTAAAAGCAGGCTACTTAAATGCCGGGTATTTGAATGCAGGCTACTTAAAAGCAGGGTACTTAAAAGCTGGATACTTAAAAGCAAGATACTGAACAGGTTACTTAAAAACAGGGTACTAAAAGCAGGGTACTTAAAGGCAGCGTACATTAAACCAGGGTACCTATAAGCAGGTTACCTAAAAGCAGGGTCCTTAAAAACGGGGTACTTAAAAGCAGGGTATTTAAAAGCAGGGTACTTAAAAGCAGGGAACTTAAAAGCAGGGTACTTAAAACCAGGGTACTTAAAAGCAAGGTACCTATAACCAGGTTACTTAAAGGCAGGGTACTTAGAAGCAGGGTACTTAAAAGCAGGGTACTTAAAAGCAGGCTATTTAAAAGCAGAGTACTTAAAAGCAGGGTACTTAAAAGAAGGGTACTTAAAAGCAGGGTATTTAAGGCAGGGTACATAAAAGCCGGTTACTTAAAAGGTTACTTAATAACTGTTTTACTTAAAAGGGTACCTAAAAGCAGGGTACTTAAAAGCAGTTTACTTAAAAGCAGGGTACTTAAATGCAGGGTACTTGAAAACAGGGTACTTAAAAGGATACTTAAAAACAGGGTACTTAAAAGTAGGGTACTTAAATGCAGGGTACTTAAAAGCCGGTTACTTAAAATTCTACTTAAAAACAGGGTACTTAAAAGGGTAATTAAAAGCAGGATACTTAAAAGCAGGGTACTGCACAGGGTACCTAAAAGCAGGGTACTAAAAGAAGGGTACTTAAAAGCTGGGTACCTATAAGCAGGTTACTTAAAGGCAGGGTACTTAGAAGCAGGGTACTTAAAAGCATTGTACTTAAAAGCAGGCTATTTAAAAGCAGAGTACTTAAAATCATTGTACTTAAAAGCAGGGTACTTAAAAGCAGGGTATTTAAGGCAGGGTACTTAAAAGCCGGTTACTTAAAAGGTTACTTAAAAACAGGGTACTTAAAAGCAGGGTACTTAAAAGCATTTTACTTCAAACCAGAGTACTTAAAAGCAGGGTACCTAAAAGCAGGGTACTTAAAAGCATGGTACTTAAAAGCAGGGTACTTAAAAGAAGGGTACTTAAAAGCGGGTACTTAAAAGCAGGGTACCTAAAAGGGTACTTAAAAGCAGGATACTTAAAAGCAGGGAAATTAACAGGGTACTTAAAAGCAGGGTACTTAAATGCCGGGTATTTGAATGCAGGCTACTTAAAAGCAGGGTACTTAAAAGCTGGATACTTAAAAGCAAGATACTGAACAGGTTACTTAAAAACAGGGTACTAAAAGCAGGGTACTTAAAGGCAGCGTACATTAAACCAGGGTACCTATAAGCAGGTTACCTAAAAGCAGGGTCCTTAAAAACGGGGTACTTAAAAGCAGGGTATTTAAAAGCAGGGTACTTAAAAGCAGGGAACTTAAAAGCAGGGTACTTAAAACCAGGGTACTTAAAAGCAAGGTACCTAGCAGCATGGTACTTAAAAGCATGCTACTTAAAAGCAGGGTACTTAAAAGCAGGGTACTTAAAAGCAGGGAACATAAAAGCAGGGTACTTAAAAGCAGGGTACTTAAAAGAAGGGTACTTAAAAGCAGGGTACCTAAAAGCAGGGTACTAAAAGAAGGGTACTTAAAAGCAGGCTACTTAAAAGAAGGGTACTTAAAAGCAGAGTACTTAAAAGCAGGGTACTTAAAAGTAGGGTACTTAAATGCAGGGTACTTAAAAGCCGGTTACTTAAAATTCTACTTAAAAACAGGGTACTTAAAAGGGTAATTAAAAGCAGGATACTTAAAAGCGGGTACTGCACAGGGTACCTAAAAGCAGGGTACTAAAAGAAGAGTACTTAAAAGCAGGGTACCTATAAGCAGGTTACTTAAAGGCAGGGTACTTAGAAGCAGGGTACTTAAAAGCAGGGTACTTAAAAGCAGGCTATTTAAAAGCAGAGTACTTAAAAGCAGGGTACTTAAAAGCAGGGTACTTAAAAGCAGGGTATTTAAAAGCAGGGTACTTAAAAGCCGGTTACTTAAAAGGTTACTTAAAAACAGGGTACTTAAAAGCAGGGTACTTAAAAGAATTTTACTTAAAACAAGAGTTCTTAAAAGCAGGGTACCTAAAAGCAGGGTACTTAAAAGCATGGTACTTAAAAGCAGGGTACTTAAAAGAAGGGTACTTAAAGCGGGTACTTAAAAGCAGGATACTTAAAAGCAGGGAAATTAACAGGGTACTTAAAAGCAGGGTACTTAAATGCCGGGTATTTGAATGCAGGCTACTTAAAAGCAGGGTACTTAAAAGCAGGATACTTAAAAGCAAGATACTGAACAGGTTACTTAAAAACAGGGTACTAAAAGCAGGGTACTTAAAGGCAGCGTACATTAAACCAGGGTACCTATAAGCAGGTTACCTAAAAGCAGGGTCCTTAAAAACGGGGTACTTAAAAGCAGGGTATTTAAAAGCAGGGTACTTAAAAGCAGGGTACTTAAAAGCAGGGTACTTAAAACCAGGGTACTTAAAAGCAAGGTACCTAGCAGCATGGTACTTAAAAGCATGCTACTTAAAAGCAGGGTACTTAAAAGCAGGGTACTTAAAAGCAGGGAACATAAAAGCAGGGTACTTAAAAGCAGGGTATTTAAAAGAAGGGTACTTAAAAGCAGGGTACCTAAAAGCAGGGTACTAAAAGAAGGGTACTTAAAAGCAGGGTACTTATAAGCAGGTTATTTAAAGGCAGGGTACTTAGAAGCAGGATACTTAAAAGAAGGGTACTTAAAAGAAGGGTACTTAAAAGCAGGGTACCTAAAAGCAGGGTACTAAAAGAAGGGTACTTAAAAGCAGGGTACTTATAAGCAGGTTATTTAAAGGCAGGGTACTTAGAAGCAGGATACTTAAAAGAAGGGTACTTAAAAGCAGGCTATTTAAAAGCAGGGTATTTAAAAGCAGGGTACTTAAAAGCAGGGTACCTAAAAGCAGGGTACTAAAAGAAGGGTACTTAAAAGCAGGGTACTTATAAGCAGGTTATTTAAAGGCAGGGTACTTAGAAGCAGGATACTTAAAAGAAGGGTACTTAAAAGCAGGCTATTTAAAAGCAGGGTACTTAAAAGCAGGGTACTTACTTAAAAGCAGGGTACTTAAAAGCAGGGTACTTAAAAGCAGGGTACTTAAAACCAGGGTACTTAAAAGCAAGGTACCTATCAGCAGGGTACTTAAAAGCATGGTACTTAAAAGCAGGGTACTTGAAAGCAGGGTACTTAAAAGCAGGGAACATAAAAGCAGGGTACTTAAAAGCAGGGTACTTTAAAGCAGGGTACTTAAAAGCAAGGTACTTAAAAGCAGGGTACATAAAGAAGGGTACTTAAAAGGAGGGTACTTAAAGGCAGGGTACCTATAAGCAGGTTACTTAAAGGCAGGGTACTAATAAGCAGGGTACTTAAAAACAGGGTACTTAAAAGGGTACTTAAAAACAGGGTACTTAAAAGGGTGGGTACTAAAACAGGGTTCTTAAAAGCAGGGTACTTAAAAGTAGGGTACTTAAATGCAGGGTACTTAAAAGCCGATTACCTAAAAGGCTACTTAAAGACAGGGTACTTAAAAGGGTAATTAAAAGCAGGATACTTAAAAGCAGGTACTGCAGAGGGTACCTAAAAGCAGGGTACTAAAAGCAGGGTACTTAAAAGCAGGGAACATAAAAGCAGGGTACTTAAAAGCAGGGTACTTAAAACCAGGGTACTTAAAAGCAGGGTACTTAAAAGCAGGGTACTTAGAAGCAGGGTACTTAAAAGCAGGGAACTGAAAAGGGTACTTAAAAACAGGGTAATTAAAAGTAGGGTACTTAAATGCAGGGTACTTAAAAGCCGGTTACTTAAAATTCTACTTAAAAACAGGGTACTTAAAAGGGTAATTAAAAGCAGGATACTTAAAAGCAGGGTACTGCACAGGGTACCTAAAAGCAGGGTACTTAAAAGCAGGCTATTTAAAAGCAGAGTACTTAAAAGCAGGGTACTTAAAAGCAGGGTACTTAAAAGCAGGGTATTTAAGGCAGGGTACTTAAAAGCTGGTTACTTAAAAGGTTACTTAAAAACTGTTTTACTTAAAAGGGTACCTAAAAGCAGGGTACTTAAAAGCAGTTTACTTAAAAGCAGGGTACTTAAATGCAGTTTACTTGAAAGCCGGGTACTTAAAAGGGTACTTAAAAACAGGGTACTTAAAAGGGTAGGTACTTAAAAACAGGGTACTTAAAAGCAGGGTACTTAAAAGTAGGGTACTTAAATGCAGGGTACTTAAAAGCCGGTTACTTAAAAGGCTACTTAAAAGCAGGGTACTTTAAAGGGTAATTAAAAGCAGGATACTTAGAAGCAGGGTACTGCACAGGGTACCTAAAAGCAGGGTACTAAACGAAGGGTACTTAAAAGCAGGGTACCTATAAGCAGGTTACTTATGGGCAGGTACCTAGAAGCAGGGTACTTAAAAGCAGGGTACTTAAAAGCAGGCTACTTAAAAGAAGGGTACTTAAAAGCAGAGTACTTAAAAGCAGGGTACTTAAAAGTAAGGTACTTAAATGCAGGGTACTTAAAAGCCGGTTACTTAAAATTCTACTTAAAAACAGGGTACTTAAAAGGGTAATTAAAAGCAGGATACTTAAAAGCAGGGTACTGCACAGGGTACCTAAAAGCAGGGTACTAAAAGAAGGGTACTTAAATGCAGGGTACCTATAAGCAGGTTACTTAAAGGCAGGGTACTTAGAAGCAGGGTACTTAAAAGCAGGGTACTTAAAAGCAGGCTATTTAAAAGCAGAGTACTTAAAAGCAGGGTACTTAAAAGCAGGGTACTTAAAAGCAGGGTATTTAAGGCAGGGTACTTAAAAGCCGGTTACTTAAAAGGTTACTTAAAAACAGGGTACTTAAAAGCAGGGTACTTAAAAGAATTTTACTTAAAACAAGAGTTCCTAAAAGCAGGGTACCTAAAAGCAGGGTACTTAAAAGCATGGTACTTAAAAGCAGGGTACTTAAAAGAAGGGTACTTAAAGCGGGTACTTAAAAGCAGGATACTTAAAAGCAGGGAAATTAACAGGGTACTTAAAAGCAGGGTACTTAAATGCCGGGTATTTGAATGCAGGCTACTTAAAAGCAGGGTACTTAAAAGCAGGATACTTAAAAGCAAGATACTGAACAGGTTACTTAAAAACAGGGTACTAAAAGCAGGGTACTTAAAGGCAGCGTACATTAAACCAGGGTACCTATAAGCAGGTTACCTAAAAGCAGGGTCCTTAAAAACG
The DNA here is from genome assembly GCA_964020215.1 of Aurelia sp. 3 sensu Dawson et al. (2005). Lineage (NCBI taxonomy): Eukaryota > Metazoa > Cnidaria > Scyphozoa > Semaeostomeae > Ulmaridae > Aurelia > Aurelia sp. 3 sensu Dawson et al. (2005). Next base: position 23,596 of record CAXHUP010000068.1, read on the forward strand.
GGGTACTTAAAAGCAGGGTATTTAAAAGCAGGGTACTTAAAAGCAGGGTACTTAAAAGCAGGGTACTTAAAACCAGGGTACTTAAAAGCAAGGTATCTAGCATCATGGTACTTAAAAGCATGCTACTTAAAAGCAGGGTACTTAAAAGCAGGGTACTTAAAAGCAGGGAACATAAAAGCAGGGTACTTAAAAGCAGGGTACTTAAAAGAAGGGTACTTAAAAGCAGGGTACCTAAAAGCAGGGTACTAAAAGAAGGGTACTTAAAAGCAGGGTACTTATAAGCAGGTTACTTAAAGGCAGGGTACTTAGAAGCAGGATACTTAAAAGAAGGGTACTTAAAAGCAGGCTATTTAAAAGCAGGGTACTTAAAAGCAGGGTACTTACTTAAAAGCAGGGTACTTAAAAGCAGGGTACTTAAAAGCAGGGTACTTAAAACCAGGGTACTTAAAAGCAAGGTACCTATCAGCAGGGTACTTAAAAGCATGGTACTTAAAAGCAGGGTACTTGAAAGCAGGGTACTTAAAAGCAGGGAACATAAAAGCAGGGTACTTAAAAGCAGGGTACTTTAAAGCAGGGTACTTAAAAGCAAGGTACTTAAAAGCAGGGTACATAAAGAAGGGTACTTAAAAGGAGGGTACTTAAAAGCAGGGTACCTATAAGCAGGTTACTTAAAGGCAGGGTGCTAATAAGCAGGGTACTTAAAAACAGGGTACTTAAAAGGGTACTTAAAAACAGGGTACTTAAAAGGGTGGGTACTTAAAAACAGGGTACTTAAAAGCAGGGTGCTTAAAAGTAGGGTACTTAAATGCAGGGTTCTTAAAAGCCGGTTACCTAAAAGGCTACTTAAAAACAGGGTACTTAAAAGGGTAATTAAAAGCAGGATACTTAAAAGCAGGTACTGCAGAGGGTACCTAAAAGCAGGGTACTAAAAGAAGGGTACTTAAAAGCAGGGTACCTATAAGCAGGTTACTTAAAGGCAGGGTACTTAGAAGCAGGGTACTTAAAAGCAGGGTACTTAGAAGCAGGCTATTTAAAAGCAGGGTACTTAAAAGCCGGGTACTTAAAAGCAGGGTACTTAAAAGCAGGGTATTTAAGGCAGGGTACTTAAAAGCCGGTTACTTAAAAGGTTACTTAAAAACAGGGTACTTAAAAGGGTACTTAAAAGCAGGGTACTTAAAAGCAGTTTACTTAAAAGCAGGGTACTTAAATGCAGGGTACTTGAAAACCGGGTACTTAAAAGGGTACTTAAAAGCAGGGTACTTAAAAGGGTGGGTACTTAAAGGCAGGGTACTTAAAAGCAGGGTACTTAAAAGTAGGGTACTTAAATGCAGGGTACTTAAGAGCCAGTTACTTAAAAGGCTACTTAAAAACAGGGTACTTAAAAGGGTAATTAAAAGCAGGTTACTTAAAAGCAGGGTACTTAACAGCAGGGTACTTAAAAGCAGGGTACTTAAAAGCAGGGTACTTAAAAGCAGGGTACTTAAAAGCAGGGTACTTAAAAGGGTGGGTACTTAAAGGCAGGGTACTTAAAAGCAGGGTACTTAAAAGCACGGTACTTAAAAGCAGGGTACTTAAAAGCACGGTATTTAAGGCAGGGTACTTAAAAGCTGGTTACTTAAAAGGTTACTTAAAAACTGTTTTACTTAAAAGGGTACCTAAAAGCAGGGTACTTAAAAGCAGTTTACTTAAAAGCAGGGTACTTAAATGCAGGGTACTTGAAAGCCGGGTACTTAAAAGGGTACTTAAAAACAGGGTACTTAAAAGGGTAGGTATTTAAAAACAGGGTACTTAAAAGCAGGGTACTTAAAAGTAGGGTACTTAAATGCAGGGTACTTAAAAGCCGGTTACTTAAAAGGCTACTTAAAAGCAGGGTACATAAAAGCAGGGTACTTAAAAGCAGGGTACATAAAGAAGGGTATTTAAAAGCAGGGTACTTAAAAGCAGGGTACCTATAAGCAGGTTACTTAAAGGCAGGGTACTTAAAAGCAGGGTACTTAAAAACAGGGTACTTAAAAGGGTACTTAAAAACAGGGTACTTAAAAGGGTGGGTACTTAAAAACAGGGTACTTAAAAGCAGGGTACTTAAAAGTAGGGTACTTAAATGCAGGGTACTTAAAAGCCGGTTACTTAAGAGGCTACTTAAAAACAGGGTACTTTAAAGGGTAATTAAAAGCAGGATACTTAGAAGCAGGTTACTGCACAGGGTACCTAAAAGCAGGGTACTAAACGAAGGGTACTTAAAAGCAGGGTACCTATAAGCAGGTTACTTATGGGCAGGTACCTAGAAGCAGGGTACTTAAAAGCAGGGTACTTAAAAGCAGGCTACTTAAAAGAAGGGTAATTAAAAGCAGAGTACTTAAAAGCAGGGTACTTAAAAGTAGGGTACTTAAATGCAGGGTACTTAAAAGCCGGTTACTTAAAATTCTACTTAAAAACAGGGTACTTAAAAGGGTAATTAAAAGCAGGATACTTAAAAGCAGGGTACTGCACAGGGTACCTAAAAGCAGGGTACTAAAAGAAGGGTACTTAAATGCAGGGTACCTATAAGCAGGTTACTTAAAGGCAGGGTACTTAGAAGCAGGGTACTTAAAAGCAGGGTACTTAAAAGCAGGCTATTTAAAAGCAGAGTACTTAAAAGCAGGGTACTTAAAAGCAGGGTACTTAAAAGCAGGGTATTTAAGGCAGGGTACTTAAAAGCCGGTTACTTAAAAGGTTACTTAAAAACAGGGTACTTAAAAGCAGGGTACTTAAAAGAATTTTACTTAAAACAAGAGTTCCTAAAAGCAGGGTACCTAAAAGCAGGGTACTTAAAAGCATGGTACTTAAAAGCAGGGTACTTAAAAGAAGGGTACTTAAAGCGGGTACTTAAAAGCAGGATACTTAAAAGCAGGGAAATTAACAGGGTACTTAAAAGCAGGGTACTTAAATGCCGGGTATTTGAATGCAGGCTACTTAAAAGCAGGGTACTTAAAAGCAGGATACTTAAAAGCAAGATACTGAACAGGTTACTTAAAAACAGGGTACTAAAAGCAGGGTACTTAAAGGCAGCGTACATTAAACCAGGGTACCTATAAGCAGGTTACCTAAAAGCAGGGTCCTTAAAAACGGGGTACTTAAAAGCAGGGTATTTAAAAGCAGGGTACTTAAAAGCAGGGTACTTAAAAGCAGGGTACTTAAAACCAGGGTACTTAAAAGCAAGGTATCTAGCATCATGGTACTTAAAAGCATGCTACTTAAAAGCAGGGTACTTAAAAGCAGGGTACTTAAAAGCAGGGAACATAAAAGCAGGGTACTTAAAAGCAGGGTACTTAAAAGAAGGGTACTTAAAAGCAGGGTACCTAAAAGCAGGGTACTAAAAGAAGGGTACTTAAAAGCAGGGTACTTATAAGCAGGTTACTTAAAGGCAGGGTACTTAGAAGCAGGATACTTAAAAGAAGGGTACTTAAAAGCAGGCTATTTAAAAGCAGGGTACTTAAAAGCAGGGTACTTACTTAAAAGCAGGGTACTTAAAAGCAGGGTACTTAAAAGCAGGGTACTTAAAACCAGGGTACTTAAAAGCAAGGTACCTATCAGCAGGGTACTTAAAAGCATGGTACTTAAAAGCAGGGTACTTGAAAGCAGGGTACTTAAAAGCAGGGAACATAAAAGCAGGGTACTTAAAAGCAGGGTACTTTAAAGCAGGGTACTTAAAAGCAAGGTACTTAAAAGCAGGGTACATAAAGAAGGGTACTTAAAAGGAGGGTACTTAAAAGCAGGGTACCTATAAGCAGGTTACTTAAAGGCAGGGTGCTAATAAGCAGGGTACTTAAAAACAGGGTACTTAAAAGGGTACTTAAAAACAGGGTACTTAAAAGGGTGGGTACTTAAAAACAGGGTACTTAAAAGCAGGGTGCTTAAAAGTAGGGTACTTAAATGCAGGGTTCTTAAAAGCCGGTTACCTAAAAGGCTACTTAAAAACAGGGTACTTAAAAGGGTAATTAAAAGCAGGATACTTAAAAGCAGGTACTGCAGAGGGTACCTAAAAGCAGGGTACTAAAAGAAGGGTACTTAAAAGCAGGGTACCTATAAGCAGGTTACTTAAAGGCAGGGTACTTAGAAGCAGGGTACTTAAAAGCAGGGTACTTAGAAGCAGGCTATTTAAAAGCAGGGTACTTAAAAGCCGGGTACTTAAAAGCAGGGTACTTAAAAGCAGGGTATTTAAGGCAGGGTACTTAAAAGCCGGTTACTTAAAAGGTTACTTAAAAACAGGGTACTTAAAAGGGTACTTAAAAGCAGGGTACTTAAAAGCAGTTTACTTAAAAGCAGGGTACTTAAATGCAGGGTACTTGAAAACCGGGTACTTAAAAGGGTACTTAAAAGCAGGGTACTTAAAAGGGTGGGTACTTAAAGGCAGGGTACTTAAAAGCAGGGTACTTAAAAGTAGGGTACTTAAATGCAGGGTACTTAAGAGCCAGTTACTTAAAAGGCTACTTAAAAACAGGGTACTTAAAAGGGTAATTAAAAGCAGGTTACTTAAAAGCAGGGTACTTAACAGCAGGGTACTTAAAAGCAGGGTACTTAAAAGCAGGGTACTTAAAAGCAGGGTACTTAAAAGCAGGGTACTTAAAAGGGTGGGTACTTAAAGGCAGGGTACTTAAAAGCAGGGTACTTAAAAGCACGGTACTTAAAAGCAGGGTACTTAAAAGCAGGGTATTTAAGGCAGGGTACTTAAAAGCTGGTTACTTAAAAGGTTACTTAAAAACTGTTTTACTTAAAAGGGTACCTAAAAGCAGGGTACTTAAAAGCAGTTTACTTAAAAGCAGGGTACTTAAATGCAGGGTACTTGAAAGCCGGGTACTTAAAAGGGTACTTAAAAACAGGGTACTTAAAAGGGTAGGTATTTAAAAACAGGGTACTTAAAAGCAGGGTACTTAAAAGTAGGGTACTTAAATGCAGGGTACTTAAAAGCCGGTTACTTAAAAGGCTACTTAAAAGCAGGGTACATAAAAGCAGGGTACTTAAAAGCAGGGTACATAAAGAAGGGTATTTAAAAGCAGGGTACTTAAAAGCAGGGTACCTATAAGCAGGTTACTTAAAGGCAGGGTACTTAAAAGCAGGGTACTTAAAAACAGGGTACTTAAAAGGGTACTTAAAAACAGGGTACTTAAAAGGGTGGGTACTTAAAAACAGGGTACTTAAAAGCAGGGTACTTAAAAGTAGGGTACTTAAATGCAGGGTACTTAAAAGCCGGTTACTTAAGAGGCTACTTAAAAACAGGGTACTTTAAAGGGTAATTAAAAGCAGGATACTTAGAAGCAGGTTACTGCACAGGGTACCTAAAAGCAGGGTACTAAACGAAGGGTACTTAAAAGCAGGGTACCTATAAGCAGGTTACTTATGGGCAGGTACCTAGAAGCAGGGTACTTAAAAGCAGGGTACTTAAAAGCAGGCTACTTAAAAGAAGGGTAATTAAAAGCAGAGTACTTAAAAGCAGGGTACTTAAAAGTAGGGTACTTAAATGCAGGGTACTTAAAAGCCGGTTACTTAAAATTCTACTTAAAAACAGGGTACTTAAAAGGGTAATTAAAAGCAGGATACTTAAAAGCAGGGTACTGTACAGGGTACCTAAAAGCAGGGTACTAAAAGAAGGGTACTTAAAAGCAGGGTACCTATAAGCAGGTTACTTAAAGGCAGGGTACTTAGAAGCAGGGTACTTAAAAGCAGGGTACTTAAAAGCAGGCTATTTAAAAGCAGAGTACTTAAAAGCAGGGTACTTAAAAGCAGGGTACTTAAAAGCAGTGTATTTAAGGCAGGGTACTTAAAAGCCGGTTACTTAAAAGGTTACTTAAAAACAGGGTACTTAAAAGCAGGGTACTTAAAAGAATTTTACTTAAAACAAGAGTTCTTAAAAGCAGGGTACCTAAAAGCAGGGTACTTAAAAGCATGGTACTTAAAAGCAGGGTACTTAAAAGAAGGGTACTTAAAGCGGGTACTTAAAAGCAGGATACTTAAAAGCAGGGAAATTAACAGGGTACTTAAAAGCAGGGTACTTAAATGCCGGGTATTTGAATGCAGGCTACTTAAAAGCAGGGTACTTAAAAGCAGGATACTTAAAAGCAAGATACTGAACAGGTTACTTAAAAACAGGGTACTAAAAGCAGGGTACTTAAAGGCAGCGTACATTAAACCAGGGTACCTATAAGCAGGTTACCTAAAAGCAGGGTCCTTAAAAACGGGGTACTTAAAAGCAGGTATTTAAAAGCAGGGTACTTAAAAGCAGGGTACTTAAAAGCAGGGTACTTAAAACCAGGGTACTTAAAAGCAAGGTATCTAGCATCATGGTACTTAAAAGCATGCTACTTAAAAGCAGGGTACTTAAAAGCAGTTTACTTAAAAGCAGGGAACATAAAAGCAGGGTACTTAAAAGCAGGGTACTTAAAAGAAGGGTACTTAAAAGCAGGGTACCTAAAAGCAGGGTACTAAAAGAAGGGTACTTAAAAGCAGGGTACTTATAAGCAGGTTACTTAAAGGCAGGGTACTTAGAAGCAGGATACTTAAAAGAAGGGTACTTAAAAGCAGGCTATTTAAAAGCAGGGTACTTAAAAGCAGGGTACTTACTTAAAAGCAGGGTACTTAAAAGCAGGGTACTTAAAAGCAGGGTACTTAAAACCAGGGTACTTAAAAGCAAGGTACCTATCAGCAGGGTACTTAAAAGCATGGTACTTAAAAGCAGGGTACTTGAAAGCAGGGTACTTAAAAGCAGGGAACATAAAAGCAGGGTACTTAAAAGCAGGGTACTTTAAAGCAGGGTACTTAAAAGCAAGGTACTTAAAAGCAGGGTACATAAAGAAGGGTACTTAAAAGGAGGGTACTTAAAAGCAGGGTACCTATAAGCAGGTTACTTAAAGGCAGGGTACTAATAAGCAGGGTACTTAAAAACAGGGTACTTAAAAGGGTACTTAAAAACAGGGTACTTAAAAGGGTGGGTACTTAAAAACAGGGTACTTAAAAGCAGGGTACTTAAAAGTAGGGTACTTAAATGCAGGGTACTTAAGAGCCAGTTACTTAAAAGGCTACTTAAAAACAGGGTACTTAAAAGGGTAATTAAAAGCAGGATACTTAAAAGCAGGGAACTGCACAGGGTACCTAAAAGCAGGGTACTAAAATAAGGGTACTTAGAGGTAGGGTACCGATAAGCAGGTTACTTAAAAGCAGGGTACTTAACAGCAGGGTACTTAAAAGCAGGGTCCTTAAAAACGGGGTACTTAAAAGCAGGGTATTTAAAAGCAGGGTACTTAAAAGCAGGGTACTTAAAAGCAAGGTATCTAGCATCATGGTACTTAAAAGCATGCTACTTAAAAGCAGGGTACTTAAAAGCAGGGTACTTAAAAGCAGGGAACATAAAAGCAGGGTACTTAAAAGCAGGGTACTTAAAAGAAGGGTACTTAAAAGCAGGGTACCTAAAAGCAGGGTACTAAAAGAAGGGTACTTAAAAGCAGGGTACTTATAAGCAGGTTACTTAAAGGCAGGGTACTTAGAAGCAGGATACTTAAAAGAAGGGTACTTAAAAGCAGGCTATTTAAAAGCAGGGTACTTAAAAGCAGGGTACTTACTTAAAAGCAGGGTACTTAAAAGCAGGGTACTTAAAAGCAGGGTACTTAAAACCAGGGTACTTAAAAGCAAGGTACCTATCAGCAGGGTACTTAAAAGCATGGTACTTAAAAGCAGGGTACTTGAAAGCAGGGTACTTAAAATCAGGGAACATAAAAGCAGGGTACTTAAAAGCAGGGTACTTTAAAGCAGGGTACTTAAAAGCAAGGTACTTAAAAGCAGGGTACATAAAGAAGGGTACTTAAAAGGAGGGTACTTAAAAGCAGGGTACCTATAAGCAGGTTACTTAAAGGCAGGGTACTAATAAGCAGGGTACTTAAAAACAGGGTACTTAAAAGGGTACTTAAAAACAGGGTACTTAAAAGGGTGGGTACTTAAAAACAGGGTACTTAAAAGCAGGGTACTTAAAAGTAGGGTACTTAAATGCAGGGTACTTAAAAGCCGGTTACCTAAAAGGCTACTTAAAAACAGGGTACTTAAAAGGGTAATTAAAAGCAGGATACTTAAAAGCAGGTACTGCAGAGGGTACCTAAAAGCAGGGTACTAAAAGAAGGGTACTTAAAAGCAGGGTACCTATAAGCAGGTTACTTAAAGGCAGGGTACTTAGAAGCAGGGTACTTAAAAGCAGCGTACTTAGAAGCAGGCTATTTAAAAGCAGGGTACTTAAAAGCCGGGTACTTAAAAGCAGGGTGCTTAAAAGCAGGGTATTTAAGGCAGGGTACTTAAAAGCCGGTTTCTTAAAAGGTTACTTAAAAACAGGGTACTTAAAAGGGTACTTAAAAGCAGGGTACTTAAAAGCAGTTTACTTAAAAGCAGGGTACTTAAATGCAGGGTACTTAAAAGGGTACTTAAAAGCAGGGTACTTAAAAGGGTGGGTACTTAAAGGCAGGGTACTTAAAAGCAGGGTACTTAAAAGTAGGGTACTTAAATGCAGGGTACTTAAGAGCCAGTTACTTAAAAGGCTACTTAAAAACAGGGTACTTAAAAGGGTAATTAAAAGCAGGATACTTAAAAGCAGGGAACTGCACAGGGTACCTAAAAGCAGGGTACTAAAATAAGGGTACTTAGAGGTAGGGTACCGATAAGCAGGTTACTTAAAAGCAGGGTACTTAACAGCAGGGTACTTAAAAGCAGGGTACTTAAAAGCAGGGTACTTAAAAGCAGGGTACTTAAAAGCAGGGTACTTAAAAGCAGGGAACATAAAAGCAGGGTACTTAAAAGCAGGGTACTTTAAAGCAGGGTACTTAAAAGCAAGGTACTTAAAAGCAGAGTACATAAAGAAGGGTACTTAAAAGCAGGGTACTTAAAAGCAGGGTACCTATAAGCAGGTTACTTAAAGGCAGGGTACTAAAAAGCAGGGTACTTAAAGACAGTGTACTTAAAAGGGTACTTAAAAACAGGGTACTTAAAAGGGTGGGTACTTAAAAACAGGGTACTTAAAAGCAGGGTACTTAAAAGTAGGGTATTTAAATGCAGGGTACTTAAAAGCAGGGTACTGCAGAGGGTACCTAAAAGCAGGGTACTAAACGAAGGGTACTTAAAAGCTGGGTACCTATAAGCAGGTTACTTAAAGGCAGGGTACTTAAAAGCAGGGTACTTAAAAGCAGGGTACTTAAAAGGGTGGGTACTTAAAGGCAGGGTACTTAAAAGCAGGGTACTTAAAAGTAGGGTACTTAAATGCAGGGTACTTAAGAGCCAGTTACTTAAAAGGCTACTTAAAAACAGGGTACTTAAAAGGGTAATTAAAAGCAGGATACTTAAAAGCAGGGAACTGCACAGGGTACCTAAAAGCAGGGTACTAAACGAAGGGTACTTAAAAACTGGGTACCTATAAGCAGGTTACTTAAAAGCAGGGTACTTAAAAGCAGGGTACTTAAAAGCAGGGTACTTAAAGGGTGGGTACTTAAAGGCAGGGTACTTAAAAGCAGGGTACTTAAAAGTAGGGTACTTAAATGCAGGGTACTTAAGAGCCAGTTACTTAAAAGGCTACTTAAAAACAGGGTACTTAAAAGGGTAATTAAAAGCAGGATACTTAAAAGCAGAGAACTGCACAGGGTACCTAAAAGCAGGGTACTAAAAGAAGGGTACTTAAAAGCAGGGTACCTATAAGCAGGTTACTTAAAGGCAGGGTACTTAACAGCAGGGTACTTAAAAGCAGGGTACTTAAGAGCAGGGTACTTAAAAGCAGGGTACTTAAAACCATGGTACTTAAATGCAGGGTACTTAAAAGCAGGGTACTTAAAAGCAGGGTACATAAAGAAGGGTACTTAAAAGGAGGGTACTTAAAAGCAGGGTACCTATAAGCAGGTTACTTAAAGGCAGGGTACTAAAAAGAAGGGTACTTAAAAACAGGGTACTTAAAAGGGTACTTAAAAACAGGGTACTTAAAAGGGTGGGTACTTAAAAACAGGGTACTTAAAAGCAGGGTACTTAAAAGGGTAATTAAAAGCAGGATACTTAAAAGCAGGTACTGCAGAGGGTACCTAAAAGCAGGGTACTAAAATAAGGGTACTTAAATGTAGGGTACCGATAAGCAGGTTACTTAAAAGCAGGGTACTTAAAAGCAGGGTACTCAAAAGCAGGGTACTTAAAAGCAAGGTACCTAACAGAAGGGTACTTAAAAGCATGGTACTTAAAAGCAGGGTACTTAAAAGCAGGGTACTTAAAAGCAGGGAACATAAAAGCAGGGTACTTAAAAGCAGGGTACTTTAAAGCAGGGTACTTAAAAGCAAGGTACTTAAAAGCAGAGTACATAAAGAAGGGTACTTAAAAGCAGGGTACTTAAAAGCAGGGTACCTATAAGCAGGTTACTTAAAGGCAGGGTACTAAAAAGCAGGGTACTTAAAGACAGTGTACTTAAAAACAGGGTACTTAAAAGGGTGGGTACTTAAAAACAGGGTACTTAAAAGCAGGGTACTTAAAAGTAGGGTATTTAAATGCAGGGTACTTAAAAGCCGGTTACCTAAAAGGCTACTTAAAAACACGGTACTTAAAAGGGTAATTAAAAGCAGGATACTTAAAAGCAGGGTACTGCAGAGGGTACCTAAAAGCAGGGTACTAAACGAAGGGTACTTAAAAGCTGGGTACCTATAAGCAGGTTACTTAAAGGCAGGGTACTTAGAAGCAGGGTACTTAAAAGCAGGGTACTTAAAAGCAGGCTATTTAAAAGCAGGGTACTTAAAAGCAGGGTACTTAAAGGCAGGGTATTTAAGGCAGGGTACTTAAAAGCCGGTTACTTAAAAGGCTACTTAAAAACAGGGTGTTTAAAAGGTTACTTAAAAGCAGGGTACTTAAAAGCAGGGTACCTAAAAGCAGGGTACTTAAAACCAGGGTACTTAAATGCAAGGTACTTAAAAGCAGGGTACTTAAAAGCAGGGTACTTAAAAGCAGGGTACTTAAAAGCCGGTTACTTAAAAGGCTACTTAAAAACAGGGTACTTAAAAGGGTAATTAAAAGCAGGATACTTAAAAACAGGGTACTGCACAGGGTACCTAAAAGCAGGGTACTAAACGAAGGGTACTTAAAAGCAGGGTACCTATAAGCAGGTTACTTAAAGGCAGGTACTTAGAAGCAGTTTACTTAAAAGCAGGGTACTTAAATGCAGGGTACTTAAAAACAGGGTACTTAAAAGGGTGGGTACTTAAAAACAGGGTACTTAAAAGGGTAGGTACTTAAAAACAGGGTACTTAAAAGCAGGGTACTTAAAAGTAGGGTACTTAAATGCAGGGTACTTAAAAGCCGGCTACTTAAAAGGCTACTTAAAAGCAGGGTACATAAAAGCAGGGTACTGAAAAGCAGACTACTTAAAAGAAGGGTACTTAAAAGCAAGGTACTTAAAAGCAGAGTACATAAAGAAGGGTACTTAAAAGCAGGGTACTTAAAAGCAGGGTACCTATAAGCAGGTTACTTAAAGGCAGGGTACTAAAAAGCAGGGTACTTAAAGACAGTGTACTTAAAAGGGTACTTAAAAACAGGGTACTTAAAAGGGTGGGTACTTAAAAACAGGGTACTTAAAAGCAGGGTACTTAAAAGTAGGGTATTTAAATGCAGGGTACTTAAAAGCCGGTTACCTAAAAGGCTACTTAAAAACACGGTACTTAAAAGGGTAATTAAAAGCAGGATACTTAAAAGCAGGGTACTGCAGAGTTTACCTAAAAGCAGGGTACTAAACGAAGGGTACTTAAAAGCTGGGTACCTATAAGCAGGTTACTTAAAGGCAGGGTACTTAGCAGCAGGGTACTTAAAAGCAGGGTACTTAAAAGCAGGCTATTTAAAAGCAGGGTACTTAAAAGCAGGGTACTTAAAAGCAGGGTATTTAAGGCAGGGTACTTAAAAGCCGGTTACTTAAAAGGCTACTTAAAAACAGGGTGTTTAAAAGGTTACTTAAAAGCAGGGTACTTAAAAGCAGGGTACCTAAAAGCAGGGTACTTAAAACCAGGGTACTTAAATGCAAGGTACTTAAAAGCAGGGTACTTAAAAGCAGGGTACTTAAAAGCAGGGTACTTAAAAGCCGGTTACTTAAAAGGCTACTTAAAAACAGGGTACTTAAAAGGGTAATTAAAAGCAGGATACTTAAAAACAGGGTACTGCACAGGGTACCTAAAAGCAGGGTACTAAACGAAGGGTACTTAAAAGCAGGGTACCTATAAGCAGGTTACTTAAAGGCAGGTACTTAGAAGCAGACTACTTAAAAGAAGGGTACTTAAAAGCAGGGTACTTAAAACCATGGTACTTAAATGCAGGGTACTTAAAAGCAGGGTACTTAAAAGCAGGGTACATAAAGAAGGGTACTTAAAAGGAGGGTACTTAAAAGCAGGGTACCTATAAGCAGGTTACTTAAAGGCAGGGTACTAAAAAGAAGGGTACTTAAAAACAGGGTACTTAAAAGGGTACTTAAAAACAGGGTACTTAAAAGGGTGGGTACTTAAAAACAGGGTACTTAAAAGCAGGGTACTTAAAAGTAGGGTACTTAAATGCAGGGTACTTAAAAGCCGGTTACCTAAAAGGCTACTTAAAAACAGGGTACTTAAAAGGGTAATTAAAAGCAGCATACTTAAAAGCAGGTACTGCAGAGGGTACCTAAAAGCAGGGTACTAAAAGAAGGGTACTTAAAAGCAGGGTACCTATAAGCAGGTTACTTAAAGGCAGGGTACTTAACAGCAGGGTACTTAAAAGCAGGGTACTTAAGAGCAGGGTACTTAAAAGCAGGGTACTTAAAACCATGGTACTTAAATGCAGGGTACTTAAAAGCAGGGTACTTAAAAGCAGGGTACATAAAGAAGGGTACTTAAAAGGAGGGTACTTAAAAGCAGGGTACCTATAAGCAGGTTACTTAAAGGCAGGGTACTAAAAAGAAGGGTACTTAAAAACAGGGTACTTAAAAGGGTACTTAAAAACAGGGTACTTAAAAGGGTGGGTACTTAAAAAAAGGGTACTTAAAAGCAGGGTACTTAAAAGGGTAATTAAAAGCAGGATACTTAAAAGCAGGTACTGCAGAGGGTACCTAAAAGCAGGGTACTAAAAGAAGGGTACTTAAAAGCAGGGTACCTATGAGAAGGTTACTTAAAGGCAGGGTACTTAGAAGCAGGGTACTTAAAAGCAGGGTACTTAGAAGCAGGCTATTTAAAAGCAGGGTACTTAAAAGCAGGGTACTTAAAAGTAGGGTAATTAAAAATGGGTATTTAAGGCAGGGTACTTAAAAGCCGGTTACTTAAAAGGTTACTTAAAAACAGGGTACTTAAAAGGGTACTTAAAAGCAGGGTACTTAAAAGCAGGGTACTTAGAAGCAGGCTATTTAAAAGCAGGGTACTTAAATGCAGGGTACTTAAAAGCATTGTACTTAAAAGCAGGGTATTTAAGGCAGGGTACTTAAAAGCCGGTTACTTAAAAGGTTACTTAAAAACAGGGTACTTAAAAGGGTAATTAAAAGCAGGATACTTAAAAGCAGGGAACTGCACAGGGTACCTAAAAGCAGGGTACTAAACGAAGGGTACTTAAAAGCAGGGTACTTAAAAGCAGGGTACTTAAAAGGGTGGGTACTTAAAGGCAGGGTACTTAAAAGCAGGGTACTTAAAAGTAGGGTACTTAAATGCAGGGTACTTAAGAGCCAGTTACTTAAAAGGCTACTTAAAAACAGGGTACTTAAAAGGGTAATTAAAAGCAGGATACTTAAAAGCAGGGAACTGCACAGGGTACCTAAAAGCAGGGTACTAAAATAAGGGTACTTAGAGGTAGGGTACCGATAAGCAGGTTACTTAAAAGCAGGGTATTTAACAGCAGGGTACTTAAAAGCAGGGTACTTAAGAGCAGGGTACTTAAAAGCAGGGTACTTAAAACCATGGTACTTAAATGCAGGGTACTTAAAAGCAGGGTACTTAAAAGCAGGGTACATAAAGAAGGGTACTTAAAAGGAGGGTACTTAAAAGCAGGGTACCTATAAGCAGGTTACTTAAAGGCAGGGTACTAAAAAGAAGGGTACTTAAAAACAGGGTACTTAAAAGGGTACTTAAAAACAGGGTACTTAAAAGGGTGGGTAATTAAAAACAGGGTACTTAAAAGCAGGGTACTTAAAAGTAGGGTACTTAAATGCAGGGTACTTAAAAGCCGGTTACCTAAAAGGCTACTTAAAAACAGGGTACATAAAAGGGTAATTAAAAGCATGATACTTAAAAGCAGGTACTGCAGAGGGTACCTAAAAGCAGGGTACTAAAAGAAGGGTACTTAAAAGCAGGGTACCTATAAGCAGGTTACTTAAAGGCAGGGTACTTAGAAGCAGGGTACTTAAAAGCAGGGTACTTAGAAGCAGGCTATTTAAAAGCAGGGTACTTAAAAGCAGGGTACCTATAAGCAGGTTACTTAAAGGCAGGTACTTAGAAGCAGTTTACTTAAAAGCAGGGTACTTAAATGCAGGGTACTTAAAAACAGGGTACTTAAAAGGGTGGGTACTTAAAAACAGGGTACTTAAAAGGGTAGGTACTTAAAAACAGGGTACTTAAAAGCTTGTACTTAAAAGTAGGGTACTTAAATGCAGGGTACTTAAAAGCCGGTTACTTAAAAGGCTACTTAAAAGCAGGGTACATAAAAGCAGGGTACTGAAAAGCAGACTACTTAAAAGAAGGGTACTTAAAAGCAGGGTACTTAAAACCATGGTACTTAAATGCAGGGTACTTAAAAGCAGGGTACTTAAAAGCAGGGTACATAAAGAAGGGTACTTAAAAGGAGGGTACTTAAAAGCAGCGTACCTATAAGCAGGTTACTTAAAGGCAGGGTACTAAAAAGAAGGGTACTTAAAAACAGGGTACTTAAAAGGGTACTTAAAAACAGGGTACTTAAAAGGGTGGGTACTTAAAAACAGGGTACTTAAAAGCAGGGTACTTAAAAGTAGGGTACTTAAATGCAAGGTACTTAAAAGCCGGTTACCTAAAAGGCTACTTAAAACAGGGTACTTAAAAGTAGGGTACTTAAATGCAGGTTACTTAAGAGCTAGTTACTTAAAAGGCTACTTAAAAACAGGGCACTTAAAAGGGTAATTAAAAGCAGGATACTTAAAAGCAGGTACTGCAGAGGGTACCTAAAAGCAGGGTACTAAAAGAAGGGTACTTAAAAGCAGGGTACCTATAAGCAGGTTACTTAAAAGCAGGGTACTTAACAGCAGGGTACTTAAAAACAGGGTACTTAAAAGGGTACTTAAAAACAGGGTACTTAAAAGGGTGGGTAATTAAAAACAGGGTACTTAAAAGCAGGGTACTTAAAAGTAGGGTACTTAAATGCAGGGTACTTAAAAGCCGGTTACCTAAAAGGCTACTTAAAAACAGGGTACTTAAAAGGGTAATTAAAAGCATGATACTTAAAAGCAGGTACTGCAGAGGGTACCTAAAAGCAGGGTACTAAAAGAAGGGTACTTAAAAGCAGGGTACCTATAAGCAGGTTACTTAAAGGCAGGGTACTTATAAGCAGGGTACTTAAAAGCAGGGTACTTAGAAGCAGGCTATTTAAAAGCAGGGTACTTAAAAGCAGGGTACTTAAAAGCAGGGTACTTAAAAGCAGGGTACTTAAAAGCCGGTTACTTAAAAGGCTACTTAAAAACAGGGTACTTAAAAGGGTAGTTAAAAGCAGGATACTTAAAAGCAGGGAAGTGCACAGGGTACCTAAAAGCAGGGTACTAAAATAAGGGTACTTAAATGTAGGGTACCGATAAGCAGGTTACTTAAAAGCAGGGTACTTAAAAGCAGGTACTGCAGAGGGTACCTAAAAGCAGGGTACTAAAAGAAGGGTACTTAAAAGCAGGGTACCTATAAGAAGGTTACTTAAAGGCAGGGTACTTAGAAGCAGGGTACTTAAAAGCAGGGTACTTAGAAGCAGGCTATTTAAAAGCAGGGTACTTAAATGCAGGGTACTTAAGAGCCAGTTACTTAAAAGGCTACTTAAAAACAGGGTACTTAAAAGGGTACTTAAAAACAGGGTACTTAAAAGGGTTTGTAATTAAAAACAGGGTACTTAAAAGGGTGGGTACTTAAAAACAGGGTACTTAAAAGTAGGGTACTTAAAAGTAGGGTACTTAAATGCAGGGTACTTAAAAGCCGGTTACCTAAAAGGCTACTTAAAAACAGGGTACTTAAAAGGGTAATTAAAAGCAGGATACTTAAAAGCAGGTACTGCAGAGGGTACTTAAAAGCAGGGTACTAAAAGAAAGGTACTTAAAAGCAGGGTACCTATAAGAAGGTTACTTAAAGGCAGGGTACTTAGAAGCAGGGTACTTAAAAGCAGGGTACTTAGAAGCAGGCTATTTAAAAGCAGGGTACTTAAAAGCAGGGTACTTAAAAGTAGGGTAATTAAAAGATGGGTATTTAAGGCAGGGTACTTAAAAGCCGGTTACTTAAAAGGTTACTTAAAAACAGGGTACTTAAAAGGGTACTTAAAAGCAGGGTACTTAAAAGCAGGGTACTTAGAAGCAGGCTATTTAAAAGCAGGGTACTTAAATGCAGGGTACTTAAAAGCAT
Organism: Aurelia sp. 3 sensu Dawson et al. (2005); assembly: GCA_964020215.1. Taxonomy (NCBI): domain Eukaryota; kingdom Metazoa; phylum Cnidaria; class Scyphozoa; order Semaeostomeae; family Ulmaridae; genus Aurelia; species Aurelia sp. 3 sensu Dawson et al. (2005). The sequence continues at coordinate 40,185 of CAXHUP010000068.1, forward strand.
TGTACTTAAAAGCAGGGTACACTTAAAAGGGTGGGTAATTAAAAACAGGGTACTTAAAAGCAGGGTACTTAAAAGTAGGGTACTTAAATGCAGGGTACTTAAAAGCCGGTTACCTAAAAGGCTACTTAAAAACAGGGTACTTAAAAGGGTAATTAAAAGCATGATACTTAAAAGCAGGTACTGCAGAGGGTACCTAAAAGCAGGGTACTAAAAGAAGGGTACTTAAAAGCAGGGTACTTAAAAGCAGGGTACTTAAAAGCAAGGTAAATAACAGAAGTGTACTTAAAAGCATGGTACTTAAAAGCAGGGTACTTAAAAGCAGGGTACTTAAAAGCAGGGAACATAAAAGCAGGGTACTTAAAAGCAGGGTACTTTAAAGCAGGGTACTTAAAAGCAAGGTACTTAAAAGCAGAGTACATAAAGAAGGGTACTTAAAAGCAGGGTACTTAAAAGCAGGGTACCTATAAGCAGGTTACTTAAAGGCAGGGTACTAAAAAGCAGGGTACTTAAAGGCAGGGTACTAAAAAGAAGGGTACTTAAAAACAGGGTACTTAAAAGGGTACTTAAAAACAGGGTACTTAAAAGGGTGGGTAATTAAAAACAGGGTACTTAAAAGCAGGGTACTTAAAAGTAGGGTACTTAAATGCAGGGTACTTAAAAGCCGGTTACCTAAAAGGCTACTTAAAAACAGGGTACTTAAAAGGGTAATTAAAAGCATGATACTTAAAAGCAGGTACTGCAGAGGGTACCTAAAAGCAGGGTACTAAAAGAAGGGTACTTAAAAGCAGGGTACCTATAAGCAGGTTACTTAAAGGCAGGGTACTTAGAAGCAGGGTACTTAAAAGCAGGGTACTTAGAAGCAGGCTATTTAAAAGCAGGGTACTTAAAAGCAGTTTACTTAAATGCAGGGTACTTAAATGCAGGGTACTTGAAAACCGGGTACTTAAAAGGGTACTTAAAAGCAGGGTACTTAAAAGGGTGGGTACTTAAAGGCAGGGTACTTAAAAGCAGGGTACTTAAAAGTAGGGTACTTAAATGCAGGGTACTTAAGAGCCAGTTACTTAAAAGGCTACTTAAAAACAGGGTACTTAAAAGGGTAATTAAAAGCAGGATACTTAAAAGCAGGGAAGTGCACAGGGTACCTAAGAGCAGGGTACTAAAATAAGGGTACTTAAATGTAGGGTACCGATAAGCAGGTTACTTAAAAGCAGGGTACTTAAAAGCAGGGTACTTAAAAGCAGGGTACTTAAAAGCAAGGTACCTAACAGAAGGGTACTTAAAAGCATGGTACTTAAAAGCAGGGTACTTAAAAGCAGGGTACTTAAAAGCAGGGAACATAAAAGCAGGGTACTTAAAAGCAGGGTACTTTAAAGCAGGGTACTAAAAAGCAAGGTACTTAAAAGCAGAGTACATAAAGAAGGGTACTTAAAAGCAGGGTACTTAAAAGTAGGGTACTTAAATGCAGGGTACTTAAAAGCCGGTTACCTAAAAGGCTACTTAAAAACAGGGTACATAAAAGGGTAATTAAAAGCATGATACTTAAAAGCAGGTACTGCAGAGGGTACCTAAAAGCAGGGTACTAAAAGAAGGGTACTTAAAAGCAGGGTACCTATAAGCAGGTTACTTAAAGGCAGGGTACTTAGAAGCAGGGTACTTAAAAGCAGGGTACTTAGAAGCAGGCTATTTAAAAGCAGGGTACTTAAAAGCAGGGTACCTATAAGCAGGTTACTTAAAGGCAGGTACTTAGAAGCAGTTTACTTAAAAGCAGGGTACTTAAATGCAGGGTACTTAAAAACAGGGTACTTAAAAGGGTGGGTACTTAAAAACAGGGTACTTAAAAGGGTAGGTACTTAAAAACAGGGTACTTAAAAGCTTGTACTTAAAAGTAGGGTACTTAAATGCAGGGTACTTAAAAGCCGGTTACTTAAAAGGCTACTTAAAAGCAGGGTACATAAAAGCAGGGTACTGAAAAGCAGACTACTTAAAAGAAGGGTACTTAAAAGCAGGGTACTTAAAACCATGGTACTTAAATGCAGGGTACTTAAAAGCAGGGTACTTAAAAGCAGGGTACATAAAGAAGGGTACTTAAAAGGAGGGTACTTAAAAGCAGCGTACCTATAAGCAGGTTACTTAAAGGCAGGGTACTAAAAAGAAGGGTACTTAAAAACAGGGTACTTAAAAGGGTACTTAAAAACAGGGTACTTAAAAGGGTGGGTACTTAAAAACAGGGTACTTAAAAGCAGGGTACTTAAAAGTAGGGTACTTAAATGCAAGGTACTTAAAAGCCGGTTACCTAAAAGGCTACTTAAAACAGGGTACTTAAAAGTAGGGTACTTAAATGCAGGTTACTTAAGAGCTAGTTACTTAAAAGGCTACTTAAAAACAGGGCACTTAAAAGGGTAATTAAAAGCAGGATACTTAAAAGCAGGTACTGCAGAGGGTACCTAAAAGCAGGGTACTAAAAGAAGGGTACTTAAAAGCAGGGTACCTATAAGCAGGTTACTTAAAAGCAGGGTACTTAACAGCAGGGTACTTAAAAACAGGGTACTTAAAAGGGTACTTAAAAACAGGGTACTTAAAAGGGTGGGTAATTAAAAACAGGGTACTTAAAAGCAGGGTACTTAAAAGTAGGGTACTTAAATGCAGGGTACTTAAAAGCCGGTTACCTAAAAGGCTACTTAAAAACAGGGTACTTAAAAGGGTAATTAAAAGCATGATACTTAAAAGCAGGTACTGCAGAGGGTACCTAAAAGCAGGGTACTAAAAGAAGGGTACTTAAAAGCAGGGTACCTATAAGCAGGTTACTTAAAGGCAGGGTACTTATAAGCAGGGTACTTAAAAGCAGGGTACTTAGAAGCAGGCTATTTAAAAGCAGGGTACTTAAAAGCAGGGTACTTAAAAGCAGGGTACTTAAAAGCAGGGTACTTAAAAGCCGGTTACTTAAAAGGCTACTTAAAAACAGGGTACTTAAAAGGGTAGTTAAAAGCAGGATACTTAAAAGCAGGGAAGTGCACAGGGTACCTAAAAGCAGGGTACTAAAATAAGGGTACTTAAATGTAGGGTACCGATAAGCAGGTTACTTAAAAGCAGGGTACTTAAAAGCAGGTACTGCAGAGGGTACCTAAAAGCAGGGTACTAAAAGAAGGGTACTTAAAAGCAGGGTACCTATAAGAAGGTTACTTAAAGGCAGGGTACTTAGAAGCAGGGTACTTAAAAGCAGGGTACTTAGAAGCAGGCTATTTAAAAGCAGGGTACTTAAATGCAGGGTACTTAAGAGCCAGTTACTTAAAAGGCTACTTAAAAACAGGGTACTTAAAAGGGTACTTAAAAACAGGGTACTTAAAAGGGTTTGTAATTAAAAACAGGGTACTTAAAAGGGTGGGTACTTAAAAACAGGGTACTTAAAAGTAGGGTACTTAAAAGTAGGGTACTTAAATGCAGGGTACTTAAAAGCCGGTTACCTAAAAGGCTACTTAAAAACAGGGTACTTAAAAGGGTAATTAAAAGACGGATACTTAAAAGCAGGTACTGCAGAGGGTACCTAAAAGCAGGGTACTAAAAGAAAGGTACTTAAAAGCAGGGTACCTATAAGAAGGTTACTTAAAGGCAGGGTACTTAGAAGCAGGGTACTTAAAAGCAGGGTACTTAGAAGCAGGCTATTTAAAAGCAGGGTACTTAAAAGCAGGGTACTTAAAAGTAGGGTAATTAAAAGATGGGTATTTAAGGCAGGGTACTTAAAAGCCGGTTACTTAAAAGGTTACTTAAAAACAGGGTACTTAAAAGGGTACTTAAAAGCAGGGTACTTAAAAGCAGGGTACTTAGAAGCAGGCTATTTAAAAGCAGGGTACTTAAATGCAGGGTACTTAAAAGCATTGTACTTAAAAGCAGGGTATTTAAGGCAGGGTACTTAAAAGCCGGTTACTTAAAAGGTTACTTAAAAACCGGGTACTTAAAAGGGTACTTAAAAGCAGGGTACTTAAAAGGGTGGGTACTTAAAGGCAGCGTACTTAAAAGCAGGGTACTTAAAAGTAGGGTACTTAAATGCAGGGTACTTAAGAGCCAGTTACTTAAAAGGCTACTTAAAAACAGGGTACTTAAAAGGGTAATTAAAAGCAGGATACTTAAAAGCAGGGAACTGCACAGGGTACCTAAAAGCAGGGTACTAAAATAAGGGTACTTAAAGGTAGGGTACCGATAAGCAGGTTACTTAAAAGCAGGGTACTTAAAAGCAGGGTACTTAAAAGCAGGGTACTTAAAAGCAAGGTAAATAACAGAAGTGTACTTAAAAGCATGGTACTTAAAAGCAGGGTACTTAAAAGCAGGGTACTTAAAAGCAGGGAACATAAAAGCAGGGTACTTAAAAGCAGGGTACTTTAAAGCAGGGTACTTAAAAGCAAGGTACTTAAAAGCAGAGTACATAAAGAAGGGTACTTAAAAGCAGGGTACTTAAAAGCAGGGTACCTATAAGCAGGTTACTTAAAGGCAGGGTACTAAAAAGCAGGGTACTTAAAGGCAGGGTACTAAAAAGAAGGGTACTTAAAAACAGGGTACTTAAAAGGGTACTTAAAAACAGGGCACTTAAAAGGGTGGGTAATTAAAAACAGGGTACTTAAAAGCAGGGTACTTAAAAGTAGGGTACTTAAATGCAGGGTACTTAAAAGCCGGTTACCTAAAAGGCTACTTAAAAACAGGGTACTTAAAAGGGTAATTAAAAGCATGATACTTAAAAGCAGGTACTGCAGAGGGTACCTAAAAGCAGGGTACTAAAAGAAGGGTACTTAAAAGCAGGGTACTTAAAAGCAGGGTACTTAAAAGCAAGGTAAATAACAGAAGTGTACTTAAAAGCATGGTACTTAAAAGCAGGGTACTTAAAAGCAGGGTACTTAAAAGCAGGGAACATAAAAGCAGGGTACTTAAAAGCAGGGTACTTTAAAGCAGGGTACTTAAAAGCAAGGTACTTAAAAGCAGAGTACATAAAGAAGGGTACTTAAAAGCAGGGTACTTAAAAGCAGGGTACCTATAAGCAGGTTACTTAAAGGCAGGGTACTAAAAAGCAGGGTACTTAAAGGCAGGGTACTAAAAAGAAGGGTACTTAAAAACAGGGTACTTAAAAGGGTACTTAAAAACAGGGTACTTAAAAGGGTGGGTAATTAAAAACAGGGTACTTAAAAGCAGGGTACTTAAAAGTAGGGTACTTAAATGCAGGGTACTTAAAAGCCGGTTACCTAAAAGGCTACTTAAAAACAGGGTACTTAAAAGGGTAATTAAAAGCATGATACTTAAAAGCAGGTACTGCAGAGGGTACCTAAAAGCAGGGTACTAAAAGAAGGGTACTTAAAAGCAGGGTACCTATAAGCAGGTTACTTAAAGGCAGGGTACTTAGAAGCAGGGTACTTAAAAGCAGGGTACTTAGAAGCAGGCTATTTAAAAGCAGGGTACTTAAAAGCAGTTTACTTAAATGCAGGGTACTTAAATGCAGGGTACTTGAAAACCGGGTACTTAAAAGGGTACTTAAAAGCAGGGTACTTAAAAGGGTGGGTACTTAAAGGCAGGGTACTTAAAAGCAGGGTACTTAAAAGTAGGGTACTTAAATGCAGGGTACTTAAGAGCCAGTTACTTAAAAGGCTACTTAAAAACAGGGTACTTAAAAGGGTAATTAAAAGCAGGATACTTAAAAGCAGGGAAGTGCACAGGGTACCTAAGAGCAGGGTACTAAAATAAGGGTACTTAAATGTAGGGTACCGATAAGCAGGTTACTTAAAAGCAGGGTACTTAAAAGCAGGGTACTTAAAAGCAGGGTACTTAAAAGCAAGGTACCTAACAGAAGGGTACTTAAAAGCATGGTACTTAAAAGCAGGGTACTTAAAAGCAGGGTACTTAAAAGCAGGGAACATAAAAGCAGGGTACTTAAAAGCAGGGTACTTTAAAGCAGGGTACTAAAAAGCAAGGTACTTAAAAGCAGAGTACATAAAGAAGGGTACTTAAAAGCAGGGTACTTAAAAGCAGGGTACCTATAAGCAGGTTACTTAAAGGCAGGGTACTAAAAAGCAGGGTACTTAAAGACAGGGTACTAAAAAGAAGGGTACTTAAAAACAGGGTACTTAAAAGGGTACTTAAAAACAGGGTACTTAAAAGGGTGGGTAATTAAAAACAGGGTACTTAAAAGCAGGGTACTTAAAAGTAGGGTACTTAAATGCAGGGTACTTAAAAGCCGGTTACCTAAAAGGCTACTTAAAAACAGGGTACTTAAAAGGGTAATTAAAAGCATGATACTTAAAAGCAGGTACTGCAGAGGGTACCTAAAAGCAGGGTACTAAAAGAAGGGTACTTAAAAGCAGGGTACCTATAAGCAGGTTACTTAAAGGCAGGGTACTTAGAAGCAGGGTACTTAAAAGCAGGGTACTTAGAAGCAGGCTATTTAAAAGCAGGGTACTTAAAAGCAGGGTACTTAAAAGCAGGGTACTTAAAAGCAGGGTACTTAAAAGCCGGTTACTTAAAAGGTTACTTAAAAACAGGGTACTTAAAAGGGTACTTAAAAGCAGGGTACTTAAAAGCAGTTTACTTAAATGCAGGGTACTTAAATGCAGGGTACTTGAAAACCGGGTACTTAAAAGGGTACTTAAAAGCAGGGTACTTAAAAGGGTGGGTACTTAAAGGCAGGGTACTTAAAAGCAGGGTACTTAAAAGTAGGGTACTTAAATGCAGGGTACTTAAGAGCCAGTTACTTAAAAGGCTACTTAAAAACAGGGTACTTAAAAGGGTAATTAAAAGCAGGATACTTAAAAGCAGGGAAGTGCACAGGGTACCTAAGAGCAGGGTACTAAAATAAGGGTACTTAAATGTAGGGTACCGATAAGCAGGTTACTTAAAAGCAGGGTACTTAAAAGCAGGGTACTTAAAAGCAGGGTACTTAAAAGCAAGGTACCTAACAGAAGGGTACTTAAAAGCATGGTACTTAAAAGCAGGGTACTTAAAAGCAGGGTACTTAAAAGCAGGGTACTTAAAAGCAGGGTACTTAAAAGCAGGGTACTTTAAAGCAGGGTACTTAAAAGCAAGGTACTTAAAAGCAGAGTACATAAAGAAGGGTACTTAAAAGCAGGGTACTTAAAAGCAGGGTACCTATAAGCAGGTTACTTAAAGGCAGGGTACTAAAAAGCAGGGTACTTAAAGACAGGGTACTTAAAAGGATACTTAAAAGCAGGGAACTGCAGAGTTTACCTAAAAGCAGGGTACTAAACGAAGGGTACTTAAAAGCTGGGTACCTATAAGCAGGTTACTTAAAGGCAGGGTACTTAGCAGCAGGGTACTTAAAAGCAGGGTACTTAAAAGCAGGCTATTTAAAAGCAGGGTACTTAAAAGCAGGGTACTTAAAAGCAGGGTATTTAAGGCAGGGTACTTAAAAGCCGGTTACTTAAAAGGCTACTTAAAAACAGGGTGTTTAAAAGGTTACTTAAAAGCAGGGTACTTAAAAGCAGGGTACCTAAAAGCAGGGTACTTAAAACCAGGGTACTTAAATGCAAGGTACTTAAAAGCAGGGTACTTAAAAGCAGGGTACTTAAAAGCAGGGTACTTAAAAGCCGGTTACTTAAAAGGCTACTTAAAAACAGGGTACTTAAAAGGGTAATTAAAAGCAGGATACTTAAAAACAGGGTACTGCACAGGGTACCTAAAAGCAGGGTACTAAACGAAGGGTACTTAAAAGCAGGGTACCTATAAGCAGGTTACTTAAAGGCAGGTACTTAGAAGCAGTTTACTTAAAAGCAGGGTACTTAAATGCAGGGTACTTAAAAACAGGGTACTTAAAAGGGTGGGTACTTAAAAACAGGGTACTTAAAAGGGTAGGTACTTAAAAACAGGGTACTTAAAAGCAGGGTACTTAAAAGTAGGGTACTTAAATGCAGGGTACTTAAAACCATGGTACTTAAATGCAGGGTACTTAAAAGCAGGGTACTTAAAAGCAGGGTACATAAAGAAGGGTACTTAAAAGGAGGGTACTTAAAACCATGGTACTTAAATGCAGGGTACTTAAAAGCAGGGTACTTAAAAGCAGGGTACATAAAGAAGGGTACTTAAAAGGAGGGTACTTAAAAGCAGCGTACCTATAAGCAGGTTACTTAAAGGCAGGGTACTAAAAAGAAGGGTACTTAAAAACAGGGTACTTAAAAGGGTACTTAAAAACAGGGTACTTAAAAGGGTGGGTACTTAAAAACAGGGTACTTAAAAGCAGGGTACTTAAAAGTAGGTACTTAAATGCAGGGTACTTAAAAGCCGGTTACCTAAAAGGCTACTTAAAACAGGGTACTTAAAAGGGTAATTAAAAGCAGCATACTTAAAAGCAGGTACTGCAGAGGGTACCTAAAAGCAGGGTACTAAAAGAAGGGTACTTAAAAGCAGGGTACCTATAAGCAGGTTACTTAAAAGCAGGGTACTTAACAGCAGGGTACTTAAAAGCAGGGTACTTAAGAGCAGGGTACTTAAAAGCAGGGTACTTAAAACCATGGTACTTAAATGCAGGGTACTTAAAAGCAGGGTACTTAAAAGCAGGGTACATAAAGAAGGGTACTTAAAAGGAGGGTACTTAAAAGCAGGGTACCTATAAGCAGGTTACTTAAAGGCAGGGTACTAAAAAGAAGGGTACTTAAAAACAGGGTACTTAAAAGGGTACTTAAAAACAGGGTACTTAAAAGGGTGGGTACTTAAAAACAGGGTACTTAAAAGCAGGGTACTTAAAAGTAGGGTACTTAAATGCAGGGTACTTAAAAGCCGGTTACCTAAAAGGCTACTTAAAAACAGGGTACTTAAAAGGGTAATTAAAAGTAGGATACTTAAAAGCAGGTACTGCAGAGGGTACCTAAAAGCAGGGTACTAAAAGAAGGGTACTTAAAAGCAGGGTACCTATAAGAAGGTTACTTAAAGGCAGGGTACTTAGAAGCAGGGTACTTAAAAGCAGGGTACTTAGAAGCAGGCTATTTAAAAGCAGGGTACTTAAAAGCAGGGTACTTAAAAGTAGGGTAATTAAAAGGTGGGTATTTAAGGCAGGGTACTTAAAAGCCGGTTACTTAAAAGGTTACTTAAAAACAGGGTACTTAAAAGGGTACTTAAAAGCAGGGTACTTAAAAGCAGGGTACTTAGAAGCAGGCTATTTAAAAGCAGGTTACTTAAATGCAGGGTACTTAAAAGCATTGTACTTAAAAGCAGGGTATTTAAGGCAGGGTACTTAAAAGCCGGTTACTTAAAAGGTTACTTAAAAACCGGGTACTTAAAAGGGTACTTAAAAGCAGGGTACTTAAAAGGGTGGGTACTTAAAGGCAGCGTACTTAAAAGCAGGGTACTTAAAAGTAGGGTACTTAAATGCAGGGTACTTAAGAGCCAGTTACTTAAAAGGCTACTTAAAAACAGGGTACTTAAAAGGGTAATTAAAAGCAGGATACTTAAAAGCAGGGAACTGCACAGGGTACCTAAAAGCAGGGTACTAAAATAAGGGTACTTAAAGGTAGGGTACCGATAAGCAGGTTACTTAAAAGCAGGGTACTTAAAAGCAGGGTACTTAAAAGCAGGGTACTTAAAAGCAAGGTAAATAACAGAAGTGTACTTAAAAGCATGGTACTTAAAAGCAGGGTACTTAAAAGCAGGGTACTTAAAAGCAGGGAACATAAAAGCAGGGTACTTAAAAGCAGGGTACTTTAAAGCAGGGTACTTAAAAGCAAGGTACTTAAAAGCAGAGTACATAAAGAAGGGTACTTAAAAGCAGGGTACTTAAAAGCAGGGTACCTATAAGCAGGTTACTTAAAGGCAGGGTACTAAAAAGCAGGGTACTTAAAGACAGTGTACTTAAAACGGTACTTAAAAACAGGGTAATTAAAAGGGTGGGTACTTAAAAACAGGGTACTTAAAAGCAGGGTACTTAAAAGTAGGGTATTTAAATGCAGGGTACTTAAAAGCCGGTTACCTAAAAGGCTACTTAAAAACAGGGTACTTAAAAAGGTAATTAAAAGCAGGATACTTAAAAGCAGGTACTGCAGAGGGTACCTAAAAGCAGGGTACTAAAAGAAGGGTACTTAAAAGCAGGGTACCTATAAGAAGGTTACTTAAAGGCAGGGTACTTAGAAGCAGGGTACTTAAAAGCAGGGTACTTAGAAGCAGGCTATTTAAAAGCAGGGTACTTAAAAGCAGGGTACTTAAAAGCAGGGTACTTAAAAGCAGGGTATTTAAGGCAGGGTACTTAAAAGCCGGTTACTTAAAAGGTTACTTAAAAACAGGGTACTTAAAAGGGTACTTAAAAGCAGGGTACTTAAAAGCAGGGTACTTAGAAGCAGGCTATTTAAAAGCAGGATACTTAAAAGCAGGGTACTTAAAAGCAGGGTACTTAAAAGCAGGGTATTTAAGGCAGGGTACTTAAAAGCCGGTTACTTAAAAGGTTACTTAAAAACCGGGTACTTAAAAGGGTACTTAAAAGCAGAGTACTTAAAAGGGTGGGTACTTAAAGGCAGGGTACTTAAAAGCAGGGTACTTAAAAGTAGGGTACTTAAATGCAGGGTACTTAAGAGCTAGTTACTTAAAAGGCTACTTAAAAACAGGGCACTTAAAAGGGTAATTAAAAGCAGGATACTTAAAAGCAGGGAACTGCACAGGGTACCTAAAAGCAGGGTACTAAAATAAGGGTACTTAAAGGTAGGGTACCGATAAGCAGGTTACTTAAAAGCAGGGTACTTAAAAGCAGGGTACTTAAAAGCAGGGTACTTAAAAGCAAGGTACCTAACAGAAGGGTACTTAAAAGCATGGTACTTAAAAGCAGGGTACTTAAAAGCAGGGTACTTAAAAGCAGAGTACATAAAGAAGGGTACTTAAAAGCAGGGTACTTAAAAGCAGGGTACCTATAAGCAGGTTACTTAAAGGCAGGGTACTAAAAAGCAGGGTACTTAAAGACAGTGTACTTAAAACGGTACTTAAAAACAGGGTACTTAAAAGGGTGGGTACTTAAAAACAGGGTACTTAAAAGCAGGGTACTTAAAAGTAGGGTATTTAAATGCAGGGTACTTAAAAGCCGGTTACCTAAAAGGCTACTTAAAAACACGGTACTTAAAAGGGTAATTAAAAGCAGGATACTTAAAAGCAGGGTACTGCAGAGGGTACCTAAAAGCAGGGTACTAAACGAAGGGTACTTAAAAGCAGGGTACCTATAAGCAGGTTACTTAAAGGCAGGGTACTTAGAAGCAGGGTACTTAAAAGCAGGGTACTTAAAAGCAGGCTATTTAAAAGCAGGGTACTTAAAAGCAGGGTACCTAAAAGCAGGGTATTTAAGGCAGGGTACTTAAAAGCCGGTTACTTAAAAGGTTACTTAAAAACAGGGTACTTAAAAGGGTACTTAAAAGCAGGGTACATAAAGAAGGGTACTTAAAAGGAGGGTACTTAAAAGCAGCGTACCTATAAGCAGGTTACTTAAAGGCAGGGTACTAAAAAGAAGGGTACTTAAAAACAGGGTACTTAAAAGGGTACTTAAAAACAGGGTACTTAAAAGGGTGGGTACTTAAAAACAGGGTACTTAAAAGCAGGGTACTTAAAAGTAGGTACTTAAATGCAGGGTACTTAAAAGCCGGTTACCTAAAAGGCTACTTAAAACAGGGTACTTAAAAGGGTAATTAAAAGCAGCATACTTAAAAGCAGGTACTGCAGAGGGTACCTAAAAGCAGGGTACTAAAAGAAGGGTACTTAAAAGCAGGGTACCTATAAGCAGGTTACTTAAAAGCAGGGTACTTAACAGCAGGGTACTTAAAAGCAGGGTACTTAAGAGCAGGGTACTTAAAAGCAGGGTACTTAAAACCATGGTACTTAAATGCAGGGTACTTAAAAGCAGGGTACTTAAAAGCAGGGTACATAAAGAAGGGTACTTAAAAGGAGGGTACTTAAAAGCAGGGTACCTATAAGCAGGTTACTTAAAGGCAGGGTACTAAAAAGAAGGGTACTTAAAAACAGGGTACTTAAAAGGGTACTTAAAAACAGGGTACTTAAAAGGGTGGGTACTTAAAAACAGGGTACTTAAAAGCAGGGTACTTAAAAGTAGGGTACTTAAATGCAGGGTACTTAAAAGCCGGTTACCTAAAAGGCTACTTAAAAACAGGGTACTTAAAAGGGTAATTAAAAGCAGGATACTTAAAAGCAGGTACTGCAGAGGGTACCTAAAAGCAGGGTACTAAAAGAAGGGTACTTAAAAGCAGGGTACCTATAAGAAGGTTACTTAAAGGCAGGGTACTTAGAAGCAGGGTACTTAAAAGCAGGGTACTTAGAAGCAGGCTATTTAAAAGCAGGGTACTTAAAAGCAGGGTACTTAAAAGTAGGGTAATTAAAAGGTGGGTATTTAAGGCAGGGTACTTAAAAGCCGGTTACTTAAAAGGTTACTTAAAAACAGGGTACTTAAAAGGGTACTTAAAAGCAGGGTACTTAAAAGCAGGGTACTTAGAAGCAGGCTATTTAAAAGCACGGTACTTAAATGCAGGGTACTTAAAAGCATTGTACTTAAAAGCAGGGTATTTAAGGCAGGGTACTTAAAAGCCGGTTACTTAAAAGGTTACTTAAAAACCGGGTACTTAAAAGGGTACTTAAAAGCAGGGTACTTAAAAGGGTGGGTACTTAAAGGCAGCGTACTTAAAAGCAGGGTACTTAAAAGTAGGGTACTTAAATGCAGGGTACCTAAGAGCCAGTTACTTAAAAGGCTACTTAAAAACAGGGTACTTAAAAGGGTAATTAAAAGCAGGATACTTAAAAGCAGGGAACTGCACAGGGTACCTAAAAGCAGGGTACTAAAATAAGGGTACTTAAAGGTAGGGTACCGATAAGCAGGTTACTTAAAAGCAGGGTACTTAAAAGCAGGGTACTTAAAAGCAGGGTACTTAAAAGCAAGGTAAATAACAGAAGTGTACTTAAAAGCATGGTACTTAAAAGCAGGGTACTTAAAAGCAGGGTACTTAAAAGCAGGGAACATAAAAGCAGGGTACTTAAAAGCAGGGTACTTTAAAGCAGGGTACTTAAAAGCAAGGTACTTAAAAGCAGAGTACATAAAGAAGGGTACTTAAAAGCAGGGTACTTAAAAGCAGGGTACCTATAAGCAGGTTACTTAAAGGCAGGGTACTAAAAAGCAGGGTACTTAAAGACAGTGTACTTAAAACGGTACTTAAAAACAGGGTAATTAAAAGGGTGGGTACTTAAAAACAGGGTACTTAAAAGCAGGGTACTTAAAAGTAGGGTATTTAAATGCAGGGTACTTAAAAGCCGGTTACCTAAAAGGCTACTTAAAAACAGGGTACTTAAAAAGGTAATTAAAAGCAGGATACTTAAAAGCAGGTACTGCAGAGGGTACCTAAAAGCAGGGTACTAAAAGAAGGGTACTTAAAAGCAGGGTACCTATAAGAAGGTTACTTAAAGGCAGGGTACTTAGAAGCAGGGTACTTAAAAGCAGGGTACTTAGAAGCAGGCTATTTAAAAGCAGGGTACTTAAAAGCAGGGTACTTAAAAGCAGGGTACTTAAAAGCAGGGTATTTAAGGCAGGGTACTTAAAAGCCGGTTACTTAAAAGGTTACTTAAAAACAGGGTACTTAAAAGGGTACTTAAAAGCAGGGTACTTAAAAGCAGGGTACTTAGAAGCAGGCTATTTAAAAGCAGGATACTTAAAAGCAGGGTACTTAAAAGCAGGGTACTTAAAAGCAGGGTATTTAAGGCAGGGTACTTAAAAGCCGGTTACTTAAAAGGTTACTTAAAAACCGGGTACTTAAAAGGGTACTTAAAAGCAGAGTACTTAAAAGGGTGGGTACTTAAAGGCAGGGTACTTAAAAGCAGGGTACTTAAAATTAGGGTACTTAAATGCAGGGTACTTAAGAGCTAGTTACTTAAAAGGCTACTTAAAAACAGGGCACTTAAAAGGGTAATTAAAAGCAGGATACTTAAAAGCAGGGAACTGCACAGGGTACCTAAAAGCAGGGTACTAAAATAAGGGTACTTAAAGGTAGGGTACCGATAAGCAGGTTACTTAAAAGCAGGGTACTTAAAAGCAGGGTACTTAAAAGCAGGGTACTTAAAAGCAAGGTACCTAACAGAAGGGTACTTAAAAGCATGGTACTTAAAAGCAGGGTACTTAAAAGCAGGGTACTTAAAAGCAGGGAACATAAAAGCAGGGTACTTAAAAGCAGGGTACTTTAAAGCAGGGTACTTAAAAGCAAGGTACTTAAAAGCAGAGTACATAAAGAAGGGTACTTAAAAGCAGGGTACTTAAAAGCAGGGTACCTATAAGCAGGTTACTTAAAGGCAGGGTACTAAAAAGCAGGGTACTTAAAGACAGTGTACTTAAAACGGTACTTAAAAACAGGGTACTTAAAAGGGTGGGTACTTAAAAACAGGGTACTTAAAAGCAGGGTACTTAAAAGTAGGGTATTTAAATGCAGGGTACTTAAAAGCCGGTTACCTAAAAGGCTACTTAAAAACACGGTACTTAAAAGGGTAATTAAAAGCAGGATACTTAAAAGCAGGGTACTGCAGAGGGTACCTAAAAGCAGGGTACTAAACGAAGGGTACTTAAAAGCAGGGTACCTATAAGCAGGTTACTTAAAGGCAGGGTACTTAGAAGCAGGGTACTTAAAAGCAGGGTACTTAAAAGCAGGCTATTTAAAAGCAGGGTACTTAAAAGCAGGGTACCTAAAAGCAGGGTATTTAAGGCAGGGTACTTAAAAGCCGGTTACTTAAAAGGTTACTTAAAAACAGGGTACTTAAAAGGGTACTTAAAAGCAGGGTACATAAAGAAGGGTACTTAAAAGGAGGGTACTTAAAAGCAGCGTACCTATAAGCAGGTTACTTAAAGGCAGGGTACTAAAAAGAAGGGTACTTAAAAACAGGGTACTTAAAAGGGTACTTAAAAACAGGGTACTTAAAAGGGTGGGTACTTAAAAACAGGGTACTTAAAAGCAGGGTACTTAAAAGTAGGTACTTAAATGCAGGGTACTTAAAAGCCGGTTACCTAAAAGGCTACTTAAAACAGGGTACTTAAAAGGGTAATTAAAAGCAGCATACTTAAAAGCAGGTACTGCAGAGGGTACCTAAAAGCAGGGTACTAAAAGAAGGGTACTTAAAAGCAGGGTACCTATAAGCAGGTTACTTAAAAGCAGGGTACTTAACAGCAGGGTACTTAAAAGCAGGGTACTTAAGAGCAGGGTACTTAAAAGCAGGGTACTTAAAACCATGGTACTTAAATGCAGGGTACTTAAAAGCAGGGTACTTAAAAGCAGGGTACATAAAGAAGGGTACTTAAAAGGAGGGTACTTAAAAGCAGGGTACCTATAAGCAGGTTACTTAAAGGCAGGGTACTAAAAAGAAGGGTACTTAAAAACAGGGTACTTAAAAGGGTACTTAAAAACAGGGTACTTAAAAGGGTGGGTACTTAAAAACAGGGTACTTAAAAGCAGGGTACTTAAAAGTAGGGTACTTAAATGCAGGGTACTTAAAAGCCGGTTACCTAAAAGGCTACTTAAAAACAGGGTACTTAAAAGGGTAATTAAAAGCAGGATACTTAAAAGCAGGTACTGCAGAGGGTACCTAAAAGCAGGGTACTAAAAGAAGGGTACTTAAAAGCAGGGTACCTATAAGAAGGTTACTTAAAGGCAGGGTACTTAGAAGCAGGGTACTTAAAAGCAGGGTACTTAGAAGCAGGCTATTTAAAAGCAGGGTACTTAAAAGCAGGGTACTTAAAAGTAGGGTAATTAAAAGGTGGGTATTTAAGGCAGGGTACTTAAAAGCCGGTTACTTAAAAGGTTACTTAAAAACAGGGTACTTAAAAGGGTACTTAAAAGCAGGGTACTTAAAAGCAGGGTACTTAGAAGCAGGCTATTTAAAAGCACGGTACTTAAATGCAGGGTACTTAAAAGCATTGTACTTAAAAGCAGGGTATTTAAGGCAGGGTACTTAAAAGCCGGTTACTTAAAAGGTTACTTAAAAACCGGGTACTTAAAAGGGTACTTAAAAGCAGGGTACTTAAAAGGGTGGGTACTTAAAGGCAGCGTACTTAAAAGCAGGGTACTTAAAAGTAGGGTACTTAAATGCAGGGTACTTAAGAGCCAGTTACTTAAAAGGCTACTTAAAAACAGGGTACTTAAAAGGGTAATTAAAAGCAGGATACTTAAAAGCAGGGAACTGCACAGGGTACCTAAAAGCAGGGTACTAAAATAAGGGTACTTAAAGGTAGGGTACCGATAAGCAGGTTACTTAAAAGCAGGGTACTTAAAAGCAGGGTACTTAAAAGCAGGGTACTTAAAAGCAAGGTAAATAACAGAAGTGTACTTAAAAGCATGGTACTTAAAAGCAGGGTACTTAAAAGCAGGGTACTTAAAAGCAGGGAACATAAAAGCAGGGTACTTAAAAGCAGGGTACTTTAAAGCAGGGTACTTAAAAGCAAGGTACTTAAAAGCAGAGTACATAAAGAAGGGTACTTAAAAGCAGGGTACTTAAAAGCAGGGTACCTATAAGCAGGTTACTTAAAGGCAGGGTACTAAAAAGCAGGGTACTTAAAGACAGTGTACTTAAAACGGTACTTAAAAACAGGGTAATTAAAAGGGTGGGTACTTAAAAACAGGGTACTTAAAAGCAGGGTACTTAAAAGTAGGGTATTTAAATGCAGGGTACTTAAAAGCCGGTTACCTAAAAGGCTACTTAAAAACAGGGTACTTAAAAAGGTAATTAAAAGCAGGATACTTAAAAGCAGGTACTGCAGAGGGTACCTAAAAGCAGGGTACTAAAAGAAGGGTACTTAAAAGCAGGGTACCTATAAGAAGGTTACTTAAAGGCAGGGTACTTAGAAGCAGGGTACTTAAAAGCAGGGTACTTAGAAGCAGGCTATTTAAAAGCAGGGTACTTAAAAGCAGGGTACTTAAAAGCAGGGTACTTAAAAGCAGGGTATTTAAGGCAGGGTACTTAAAAGCCGGTTACTTAAAAGGTTACTTAAAAACAGGGTACTTAAAAGGGTACTTAAAAGCAGGGTACTTAAAAGCAGGGTACTTAGAAGCAGGCTATTTAAAAGCAGGATACTTAAAAGCAGGGTACTTAAAAGCAGGGTACTTAAAAGCAGGGTATTTAAGGCAGTGTACTTAAAAGCCGGTTACTTAAAAGGTTACTTAAAAACCGGGTACTTAAAAGGGTACTTAAAAGCAGAGTACTTAAAAGGGTGGGTACTTAAAGGCAGGGTACTTAAAAGCAGGGTACTTAAAATTAGGGTACTTAAATGCAGGGTACTTAAGAGCTAGTTACTTAAAAGGCTACTTAAAAACAGGGCACTTAAAAGGGTAATTAAAAGCAGGATACTTAAAAGCAGGGAACTGCACAGGGTACCTAAAAGCAGGGTACTAAAATAAGGGTACTTAAAGGTAGGGTACCGATAAGCAGGTTACTTAAAAGCAGGGTACTTAAAAGCAGGGTACTTAAAAGCAGGGTACTTAAAAGCAAGGTACCTAACAGAAGGGTACTTAAAAGCATGGTACTTAAAAGCAGGGTACTTAAAAGCAGGGTACTTAAAAGCAGGGAACATAAAAGCAGGGTACTTAAAAGCAGGGTACTTTAAAGCAGGGTACTTAAAAGCAAGGTACTTAAAAGCAGAGTACATAAAGAAGGGTACTTAAAAGCAGGGTACTTAAAAGCAGGGTACCTATAAGCAGGTTACTTAAAGGCAGGGTACTAAAAAGCAGGGTACTTAAAGACAGTGTACTTAAAACGGTACTTAAAAACAGGGTACTTAAAAGGGTGGGTACTTAAAAACAGGGTACTTAAAAGCAGGGTACTTAAAAGTAGGGTATTTAAATGCAGGGTACTTAAAAGCCGGTTACCTAAAAGGCTACTTAAAAACACGGTACTTAAAAGGGTAATTAAAAGCAGGATACTTAAAAGCAGGGTACTGCAGAGGGTACCTAAAAGCAGGGTACTAAACGAAGGGTACTTAAAAGCAGGGTACCTATAAGCAGGTTACTTAAAGGCAGGGTACTTAGAAGCAGGGTACTTAAAAGCAGGGTACTTAAAAGCAGGCTATTTAAAAGCAGGGTACTTAAAAGCAGGGTACTTAAAAGCAGGGTATTTAAGGCAGGGTACTTAAAAGCCGGTTACTTAAAAGGTTACTTAAAAACAGGGTACTTAAAAGGGTACTTAAAAGCAGGGTACTTAAAAGCAGTTTGCTTAAAAGCAGGGTACTTAAATGCAGGGTACCTAAAAGCAGGGTACTAAACGAAGGGTACTTAAAAGCAGGGTACCTATAAGCAGGTTACTTAAAGGCAGGTACTTAGAAGCAGTTTACTTAAAAGCAGGGTACTTAAATGCAGGGTACTTGAAAGCCGGGTACTTAAAAGGGTACTTAAAAACAGGGTACTTAAAAGGGTATGTACTTAAAAACAGGGTACTTAAAAGCAGGGTACTTATAAGCAGGTTACTTAAAGGCAGGGTACTTAGAAGCAGGATACTTAAAAGAAGGGTACTTAAAAGCAGGCTATTTAAAAGCAGGGTACTTAAAAGCAGGGTACTTACTTAAAAGCAGGGAACATAAAAGCAGGGTACTTAAAAGCAGGGTACTTTAAAGCAGGGTACTTAAAAGCAAGGTACTTAAAAGCAGGGTACCTAAAAGCAGGGTACTAAAAGAAGGGTACTTAAAAGCAGGGTACTTATAAGCAGGTTACTTAAAGGCAGGGTACTTAGAAGCAGGATACTTAAAAGAAGGGTACTTAAAAGCAGGCTATTTAAAAGCAGGGTACTTAAAAGCAGGGTACTTACTTAAAAGCAGGGAACATAAAAGCAGGGTACTTAAAAGCAGGGTACTTTAAAGCAGGGTACTTAAAAGCAAGGTACTTAAAAGCAGGGACTTAAAAGCAGGGTACTTAGAAGCAGGGTACTTAAAAGCAGGGAACTAAAAAGGGTACTTAAAAGCAGGGTACTTAAAAGTAGGGTATTTAAATGCAGGGTACTTAAAAGCCGGTTACTTAAAAGGCTACTTAAAAGCAGGGTACATAAAAGCAGGGTACTTAAAAGCAGGCTACTTAAAAGAAGGGTACTTAAAAGCAGGGTACTTAAAAGCAGGGTACTTAAAAGTAGGGTACTTAAATGCAGGGTACTTAAAAGCCGGTTACTTAAAATTCTACTTAAAAACAGGGTACTTAAAAGGGTAATTAAAAGCAGGATACTTAAAAGCAGGGTACAGCACAGGGTACCTAAAAGCAGGGTACTAAAAGAGGGGTACTTAAAAGCAGGGTACCTATAAGCAGGTTACTTAAAGACAGGGTACTTAGAAGCAGGGTACTTAAAAGCAGGGTACTTAAAAGCAGGCTATTTAAAAGCAGAGTACTTAAAAGCAGGGTACTTAAAAGCAGGGTACTTAAAAGCAGGGTATTTAAGGCAGGGTACTTAAAAGCCGGTTACTTAAAAGGTTACTTAAAAACAGGGTACTTAAAAGCAGGGTTAAAAGGTTACTTAAAAACAGGATACTTAAAAGCAGGGTACTTAAAAGAATTTTACTTAAAACCAGAGTTCTTAAAAGCAGGGTACCTAAAAGCAGGGTACTTAAAAGAAGGGTACTTAAAGCGGGTACTTAAAAGCAAGGTACCTAAAAGGGTACTTAAAAGCAGGATACTTAAAAGCAGGGAAATTAACAGGGTACTTAAAAGCAGGGTACCTAAATGCCGGGTATTTAATGCATTCTACTTAAAAGCAGGGTACTTAAATGGAGGATACTTAAAAGCAAGATACTGAACAGGTTACTTAAAAACAGGGTACTTAAAGCAGGGTACTTAAAGGCAGCGCACATTAAACCAGGGTACCTATAAGCAGGTTACCTAAAAGCAGGGTCCTTAAAAACGGGGTACTTAAAAGCAGGGTATTTAAAAGCAGGGTACTTAAAAGCAGGGTACTTAAAAGCAGGGTACTTAAAACCAGGGTACTTAAAAGCAAGGTACCTAGCAGCATCTTACTTAAAAGCATGCTACTTAAAAGAAGGGTACTTAAAAGCAGGGTACTTAAAAGCAGGGAACATAAAAGGAGGGTACTTAAAAGCAGGGTACTTAAAAGAAGGGTACTTAAAAGCAGGGTACCTAAAAGCAGGGTACTAAAAGAAGGGTACTTAAAAGCAGGGTACTTATAAGCAGGTTACTTAAAGGCAGGGTACTTAGAAGCAGGATACTTAAAAGAAGGGTACTTAAAAGCAGGCTATTTAAAAGCAGGGTACTTAAAAGCAGGGTACTTACTTAAAAGCAGGGAACATAAAAGCAGGGTACTTAAAAGCAGGGTACTTTAAAGCAGGGTACTTAAAAGCAAGGTACTTAAAAGCAGGGTACATAAAGAAGGGTACTTAAAAGGAGGGTACTTAAAAGCAGGGTACCTATAAGCATGTTACTTAGAGGCAGGGTACTAAAAAGCAGGGTACTTAAAAACAGGGTACTTAAAAGGGTACTTAAAAACAGGGTACTTAAAAGGTTGGGTACTTAAAAACAGGGTACTTAAAAGCAGGGTACTTAAAAGTAGGGTACTTAAATGCAGGGTACTTAAAAGCCGGTTACCTAAAAGGCTACTTAAAAAGAGGGTACTTAAAAGGGTAATTAAAAGCAGGATACTTAAAAGCAGGTACTGCAGAGGGTACCTAATAGCAGGGTACTAAAAGAAGGGTACATAAAAGCAGGGTACCTATAAGCAGGTTACTTAAAGGCAGGGTACTTAGAAGCAGGGTACTTAAAAGCAGGGTACTTAGAAGCAGGCTATTTAAAAGCAGGGTACTTAAAAGCCGGGTACTTAAAAGCAGGGTACTTAAAAGCAGGGTATTTTTTTTTAAGGCAGGGTACTTAAAACCGGTTACTTAAAAGGTTACTTAAAAACCGGGTACTTAAAAGGGTACTTAAAAGCAGGGTACTTAAAAGGGTGGGTACTTAAAGGCAGCGTACTTAAAAGCAGGGTACTTAAAAGTAGGGTACTTAAATGCAGGGTACTTAAGAGCCAGTTACTTAAAAGGCTACTTAAAAACAGGGTACTTAAAAGGGTAATTAAAAGCAGGATACTTAAAAGCAGGGAAGTGCACAGGGTACCTAAGAGCAGGGTACTAAAATAAGGGTACTTAAATGTAGGGTACCGATAAGCAGGTTACTTAAAAGCAGGGTACTTAAAAGCAGGGTACTTAAAAGCAGGGTACTTAAAAGCAAGGTACCTAACAGAAGGGTACTTAAAAGCATGGTACTTAAAAGCAGGGTACTTAAAAGCAGGGTACTTAAAAGCAGGGAACATAAAAGCAGGGTACTTAAAAGCAGGGTACTTTAAAGCAGGGTACTAAAAAGCAAGGTACTTAAAAGCAGAGTACATAAAGAAGGGTACTTAAAAGCAGGGTACTTAAAAGCAGGGTACCTATAAGCAGGTTACTTAAAGGCAGGGTACTAAAAAGCAGGGTACTTAAAGACAGGGTACTTAAAAGGGTACTTAAAAACAGGGTACTTAAAAGGTTGGGTACTTAAAAACAGGGTACTTAAAAGCAGGGTACTTAAAAGTAGGGTATTTAAATGCAGGGTACTTAAAAGCCGGTTACCTAAAAGGCTACTTAAAAACACGGTACTTAAAAGGGTAATTAAAAGCAGGATACTTAAAAGCAGGGTACTGCAGAGGGTACCTAAAAGCAGGGTACTAAACAAAGGGTACTTAAAAGCAGGGTACCTATAAGCAGGTTACTTAAAGGCAGGGTACTTAGAAGCAGGGTACTTAAAAGCAGGGTACTTAGAAGCAGGCTATTTAAAAGCAGGGTACTTAAAAGCAGGGTACTTAAAAGCAGGGTATTTAAGGCAGGGTACTTAAAAGCTGGTTACTTAAAAGGTTACTTAAAAATAGGGTACTTAAAAGGGTACTTAAAAGCAGGGTACTTAAAAGCAGTTTACTTAAAAGCAGGGTACTTAAATGCAGGGTACTTGAAAACCGGGTACTTAAAAGGGTACTTAAAAACAGGGTACTTAAAAGGGTGGGTACTTAAAAGCAGGGTACTTAAAAGCAGGGTACTTAAATGCAGGGTACTGGAAAACCGGGTACTTAAAAGGGTACTTAAAACAGGGTACTTAAAAGGGTTGGTACTTAAAAACAGGTTACTTAAAAGCAGGGTACTTAAATGTAGGGTACTTAAATGCAGGGTACTTAAAAGCCGGTTACTTAAAAGGCTACTTAAAAACAGGGTACTTAAAAGGGTAATTAAAAGCAGGATACATAAAAGCAGGGTACTTAAAAGTAGGGTACTTAAATGCAGGGTACTTAAAAGCCGGTTACTTAAAAGGCTACTTAAAAACAGGGTACTTAAAAGGGTAATTAAAAGCAGGATACTTAAAAGCAGGGTACTGCACAGGGTACCTAAAAGCAGGGTACTAAACGAAGGGTACTTAAAAGCAGGGTACCTATAAGCAGGTTTCTTAAAGGCAGGTACTTAGAAGCAGGGTAGTTAAAAGCAGGGTACTTAAAAGCAGGGTATTTAAGGCAGGGTACTTAAAAGCCGGTTACTTAAAAGGTTACTTAAAAACAGGGTACTAAAAGCAGGGTACTTAAAGGCAGCGTACCTTAAACCAGGGTACCTATAAGCAGGTTACCTAAAAGCAGGGTCCTTAAAAACAGGGTACTTAAAAGCAGGGTATTTAAAAGCAGGGTACTGAAAAGCAGGGTACTTACTTAAAAGCAGGGTACTTAAAAGCAGGGTACTTAAAAGCAGGGTACTTAAAACCAGGGTACTTAAAAGCAAGGTACCTAACAGCATGGTACTTAAAAGCATGGTACTTAAAAGCAGGGTACTTAAAAGAAGGGTACTTAAAAGCAGGGAACATAAAAGCAGGGTACTTAAAAGCAGGGTACTTAAAAGAAGGGTACTTAAAAGCAGGGAACATAAAAGCAGAGTACTTAAAAGCAGGGTACTTAAAAGAAGGGTACTTAAAAGCAGGGTACCTAAAAGCAGGGTACTAAAAGAAGGGTACTTAAATGCAGGGTACCTATAAGCAGGTTACTTAAAGGCAGGGTACTTAGAAGCACTGTACTTAAAAGAAGGGTACTTAAAAGCAGGCTATTTAAAAGCAGGGTATTTAAAAGCAGAGTACTTAAGAGCAGGGTACTTAAAAGCAGGGTATTTAAGGCAGGGTACTTAAAAGCGGGTTACTTAAAAGGGTACTTAAAAACAGGGTACTTAAAAGGGTGGGTACTTAAAAACAGGGTACTTAAAAGCAGGGTACTTAAAAGTAGGGTACTTAAATGCATGGTACTTAAAAGCAGGGTACTTAAAAGCAGGGTACTTAAAAGCAGGGAACATAAAAGCAGGGTACTTAAAAGCAGGGTACTTTAAAGCAGGGTACTTAAAAGCAAGGTACTTAAAAGCAGAGTACATAAAGAAGGGTACTTAAAAGCAGGGTACTTAAAAGCAGGGTACCTATAAGCAGGTTACTTAAAGGCAGGGTACTAAAAAGCAGGGTACTTAAAGACAGGGTACTTAAAAGGGTACTTAAAAACAGGGTACTTAAAAGGGTGGGTACTTAAAAACAGGGTACTTAAAAGCAGGGTACTTAAAAGTAGGGTATTTAAATGCAGGGTACTTAAAAGCCGGTTACCTAAAAGGCTACTTAAAAACACGAAACTTAAAAGGGTAATTAAAAGCAGGATACATAAAAGCAGGGAACTGCACAGGGTACCTAAAAGCAGGGTACTAAAAAAAGTGTACTTAAAGGTAGGGTACCGATAAGCAGGTTACTTAAAAGCAGGGTACTTAAAAGCAGGGTACCTAAAAGCAGGGTAATTAAAACCAGGGTACTTAAATGCAAGGTACTTAAAAGCAGGGTACTTAAAAGCAGGGTAATTAAAAGCAGGATACTTAAAAGCAGGGAACTGCACAGGGTACCTAAAAGCAGGGTACTAAAAAAAGTGTACTTAAAGGTAGGGTACCGATAAGCAGGTTACTTAAAAGCAGGGTACTTAAAAGCAGGGTACCTAAAACCAGGGTACTTAAAACCAGGGTACTTAAATGCAAGGTACTTAAAAGCAGGGTACTTAAAAGCAGGGTACTTAAAAGCAGGATACTTAAAAGCCGGTTACTTAAAAGGCTACTTAAAAAAAGGGTACTTAAAAGGGTAATTAAAAGCAGGATACTTAACAGAAGGGAACTGCACAGGGTACCTAAAAGCAGGGTACTAAAAGAAGTGTACTTAAAGGTAGGGTACCGATAAGCAGGTTACTTAAAAGCAGGGTACTTAAAAGCAGGGTACTTAAAAGCAGGGTACTTAAAAGCAGGGACTTAAAAGCAGGGTACTTAGAAGCAGGGTACTTAAAAGCAGGGAACTAAAAAGGGTACTTAAAAACAGGGTACTTAAAAGTAGGGTACTTAAAGGGGAACTTAAAAGCAGGATACTTAAAAGCAGGTTACTTAAAGGCAGGGTACTTAAAAGCAGGGTACTTAAAAACAGGGTACTTAAAAGGGTGGGTACTTAAAAACAGGGTACTTAAAAGCAGGGTACTTAAAAGCCGGTTACTTAAGAGGCTACTTAAAAACAGGGTACTTAAAAGGGTAATTAAAAGCAGGATACTTATAAGCAGGGTACTGCACAGGGTACCTAAAAGCAGGGTACTAAACGAAGGGTACTTAAAAGCAGGGTACCTATAAGCAGGTTACTTAAAGGCAGGTACTTAGAAGCAGGGTACTTAAAAGCAGGGCACTTAAAAGCAGGCAATTTAAAAGAAGGGTACTTAAAAGCAGGGTACTTAAAAGCAGGGTACTTAAAAGCAGGGTATTTAAGGCAGGGTACTTAAAAGCCGGTTACTTAAAAGGTTACTTAAAAACAGGGTACTTAGAAGCAGGGTACTTAAAAGCAGGGAACTAAAAAGGGTACTTAAAAACAGGGTACTTAAAAGTAGGGTACTTAAATGCAGGGTACTTAAAAGCCGGTTACTTAAAAGGCTACTTAAAAACAGGGTACTTAAAAGGGTAATTAAAAGCAGGATACTTAAAAGCAGGGTACTGCACAGGGTACCTAAAAGCAGGGTACTAAAAGAAGGGTACTTAAAAGCAGGGTACTTAAAAGCAGGGTACCCAAAGGGGAACTTAAAAGCAGGATACTTAAAAGCAGGTTACTTAAAGGCAGGGTACTTAAAAGCAGGGTACTTAAAAACAGGGTACTTAAAAGGGTGGGTACTTAAAAACAGGGTACTTAAAAGCAGGGTACTTAAAAGCCGGTTACTTAAGAGGCTACTTAAAAACAGGGTACTTAAAAAGGTAATTAAAAGCAGGATACTTAAAAGCAGGGTACTGCACAGGGTACCTAAAAGCAGGGTACTAAACGAAGGGTACTTAAAAGCAGGGTACCTATAAGCAGGTTACTTAAAGGCAGGTACTTAGAAGCAGGGTACTTAAAAGCAGGGTACTTAAAAGCAGGCAATTTAAAAGAAGGGTACTTAAAAGCAGGGTACTTAAAAGCAGGGTACTTAAAAGCAGGGTATTTAAGGCAGGGTACTTATAAGCCGGTTACTTAAAAGGTTACTTAAAAACAGGGTACTAAAAGCAGGGTACTTAAAGGCAGCGTACTATAAACCAGGGTACCTATAAGCAGGTTACCTAAAAGCAGGGTCCTTAAAAACAGGGTACTTAAAAGCAGGGTATTTAAAAGCAGGGTACTTAAAAGCAGGGTACTTACTTAAAAGCAGGGTACTTAAAAGCAGGGTACTTAAAAGCAGGGTACTTAAAACCAGGGTACTTAAAAGAAAGGTACCTAACAGCATGGTACTTAAAAGCATGGTACTTAAAAGCAGGGTACTTAAAAGCAGGGTACTTAAAAGCAGGGAACTTAAAAGCAGGGTACTTAAAAGCAGGGTACTTAAAAGAAGGGTACTTAAAAGCAGGGTACCTAAAAGCAGGGTACTAAAAGAAGGGTACTTAAAAGCAGGGTACCTATAAGCAGGTTACTTAAAGGCAGGGTACTTAGAAGCACTGTACTTAAAAGAAGGGTACTTAAAAGCAGGCTATTTAAAAGCAGGGTATTTAAAAGCAGAGTACTTAAAAGCAGGGTACTTAAAAGCAGGCTACTTAAAAGCAGGGTATTTAAGGCAGGGTACTTAAAAGCGGGGACTTAAAAGCAGGGTACTTAGAAGCAGGGTACTTAAAAGCAGGGAACTAAAAAGGGTACTTAAAAACAGGGTACTTAAAAGTAGGGTACTTAAAGGGGAACTTAAAAGCAGGATACTTAAAAGCAGGTTACTTAAAGGCAGGGTACTTAAAAGCAGGGTACTTAAAACAGGGTACTTAAAAGCAGGGTACTTAAAAGCAGGGCACTTAAAAGCAGGCAATTTAAAAGAAGGGTACTTAAAAGCAGGGTACTTAAAAGCATGGTACTTAAAAGCAGGGTACTTAAAAGCAGGGCACTTAAAAGCAGGCAATTTAAAAGAAGGGTACTTAAAAGCAGGGTACTTAAAAGCAGGGTACTTAAAAGCAGGGTATTTAAGGCAGGGTACTTAAAAGCCGGTTACTTAAAAGGTTACTTAAAAACAGGGTACTTAGAAGCAGGGTACTTAAAAGCAGGGAACTAAAAAGGGTACTTAAAAACAGGGTACTTAAAAGTAGGGTACTTAAATGCAGGGTACTTAAAAGCCGGTTACTTAAAAGGCTACTTAAAAACAGGGTACTTAAAAGGGTAATTAAAAGCAGGATACTTAAAAGCAGGGTACTGCACAGGGTACCTAAAAGCAGGGTACTAAAAGAAGGGTACTTAAAAGCAGGGTACTTAAAAGCAGGGTACCCAAAGGGGAACTTAAAAGCAGGATACTTAAAAGCAGGTTACTTAAAGGCAGGGTACTTAAAAGCAGGGTACTTAAAAACAGGGTACTTAAAAGGGTGGGTACTTAAAAACAGGGTACTTAAAAGCAGGGTACTTAAAAGCCGGTTACTTAAGAGGCTACTTAAAAACAGGGTACTTAAAAGGTAATTAAAAGCAGGATACTTAAAAGCAGGGTACTGCACAGGGTACCTAAAAGCAGGGTACTAAACGAAGGGTACTTAAAAGCAGGGTACCTATAAGCAGGTTACTTAAAGGCAGGTACTTAGAAGCAGGGTACTTAAAAGCAGGGTACTTAAAAGCAGGCAATTTAAAAGAAGGGTACTTAAAAGCAGGGTACTTAAAAGCAGGGTACTTAAAAGCAGGGTATTTAAGGCAGGGTACTTATAAGCCGGTTACTTAAAAGGTTACTTAAAAACAGGGTACTAAAAGCAGGGTACTTAAAGGCAGCGTACTATAAACCAGGGTACCTATAAGCAGGTTACCTAAAAGCAGGGTCCTTAAAAACAGGGTACTTAAAAGCAGGGTATTTAAAAGCAGGGTACTTAAAAGCAGGGTACTTACTTAAAAGCAGGGTACTTAAAAGCAGGGTACTTAAAAGCAGGGTACTTAAAACCAGGGTACTTAAAAGAAAGGTACCTAACAGCATGGTACTTAAAAGCATGGTACTTAAAAGCAGGGTACTTAAAAGCAGGGTACTTAAAAGCAGGGAACTTAAAAGCAGGGTACTTAAAAGCAGGGTACTTAAAAGAAGGGTACTTAAAAGCAGGGTACCTAAAAGCAGGGTACTAAAAGAAGGGTACTTAAAAGCAGGGTACCTATAAGCAGGTTACTTAAAGGCAGGGTACTTAGAAGCACTGTACTTAAAAGAAGGGTACTTAAAAGCAGGCTATTTAAAAGCAGGGTATTTAAAAGCAGAGTACTTAAAAGCAGGGTACTTAAAAGCAGGCTACTTAAAAGCAGGGTATTTAAGGCAGGGTACTTAAAAGCGGGTTACTTAAAAGGGTACTTAAAAACAGGGTACTTAAAAGGGTGGGTACTTAAAAACAGGGTACTTAAAAGCAGGGTACTTAAAAGTAGGGTATTTAAATGCAGGGTACTTAAAAGCCGGTTACCTAAAAGGCTACTTAAAAACACGGTACTTAAAAGGGTAATTAAAAGCAGGATACATAAAAGCAGGGAACTGCACAGGGTACCTAAAAGCAGGGTACTAAAAAAAGTGTACTTAAAGGTAGGGTACCGATAAGCAGGTTACTTAAAAGCAGGGTACTTAAAAGCAGGGTACCTAAAAGCAGGGTACTTAAAACCAGGGTACTTAAATGCAAGGTACTTAAAAGCAGGGTACTTAAAAGCAGGGTACTTAAAAGCAGGGTACTTAAAAGCCGGTTACTTAAAAGGCTACTTAAAAACAGGGTACTTAAAAGGGTAATTAAAAGCAGGATACTTAAAAGCAGGGAACTGCACAGGGTACCTAAAAGCAGATTACTAAAAGAAGTGTACTTAAAGGTAGGGTACCGATAAGCAGGTTACTTAAAAGCAGGGTACTTAAAAGCAGGGTACTTAAATGCAGGGTACTTAAAAGCAGGGACTTAAAAGCAGGGTACTTAGAAGCAGGGTACTTAAAAGCAGGGAACTAAAAAGGGTACTTAAAAACAGGGTACTTAAAAGTAGGGTACTTAAATGCAGGGTACTTAAAAGCCAGTTACTTAAAAGGCTACTTAAAAACAGGGTACTTAAAAGGGTAATTAAAAGCAGGATACTTAAAAGCACGGTACTGCACAGGGTACCTAAAAGCAGGGTACTAAAAGAAGGGTACTTAAAAGCAGGGTACTTAAAAGCAGGGTACCCAAAGGGGAACTTAAAAGCAGGATACTTAAAAGCATGTTACTTAAAGGCAGGGTACTTAAAAGCAGGGTACTTAAAAACAGGGTACTTAAAAGGGTGGGTACTTAAAAACAGGGTACTTAAAAGCAGGGTACTTAAAAGCCGGTTACTTAAGAGGCTACTTAAAAACAGGGTACTTAAAAGGGTAATTAAAAGCAGGATACTTAAAAGCAGGGTACTGCACAGGGTACCTAAAAGCAGGGTACTAAACGAAGGGTACTTAAAAGCAGGGTACCTATAAGCAGGTTACTTAAAGGCAGGTACTTAGAAGCAGGGTACTTAAAAGCAGGGTACTTAAAAGCAGGCAATTTAAAAGAAGGGTACTTAAAAGCAGGGTACTTAAAAGCAGGGTACTTAAAAGCAGGGTATTTAAGGCAGGGTACTTAAAAGCCGGTTACTTAAAGGGTTACTTAAAAACAGGGTACTTAATAGCAGGGTATTTAAAAGCAGTGTACTTACTTAAATGCAGGGTACTTAAAAGCAGGGTACTTAAAAGCAGGGTACTTAAAACCAGGGTACTTAAAAGCAAGGTACCTAACAGCATGGTACTTAAAAGCATGGTACTGAAAAGCAGGGTACTTAAAAGCAGGGTACTTAAAAGCAGGGAACATAAAAGCAGAGTACTTAAAAGCAGGGTACTTAAAAGAAGGGTACTTAAAAGCAGGGTACCGAAAAGCAGGGTACTAAAAGAAGGGTACTTAAAAGCAGGGTACCTATAAGCAGGTTACTTAAAGGCAAGGTACTTAGAAGCACTGTACTTAAAAGAAGGGTACTTAAAAGCAGGCTATTTAAAAGCAGGGTATTTTAAAGCAGAGTACTTAAAAGCAGGGTACTTAAAAGCAGGGTACTTAAAAGTAGGGTACTTAAATGCATGGTACTTAAAAGCAGGGTACTTAAAAGCAGGGTACTTAAAAGCAAGGAACATAAAAGCAGGGTACTTAAAAGCAGGGTACTTTAAAGCAGGGTACTTAAAAGCAAGGTACTTAAAAGCAGAGTACATAAAGAAGGGTACTTAAAAGCAGGGTACTTAAAAGCAGGGTACCTATAAGCAGGTTACTTAAAGGCAGGGTACTAAAAAGCAGGGTACTTAAAGACAGGGTACTTAAAAGGGTACTTAAAAACAGTTTACTTAAAAGGGTGGGTACTTAAAAACAGGGTACTTAAAAGCAGGGTACTTAAAAGTAGGGTATTTAAATGCAGGGTACTTAAAAGCCGGTTACCTAAAAGGCTACTTAAAAACACGGTACTTAAAAGGGTAATTAAAAGCAGGATACTTAAAAGCAGGGTACTGCAGAGGGTACCTAAAAGCAGGGTACTAAACGAAGGGTACTTAAAAGCAGGGTACCTATAAGCAGGTTACTTAAAGGCAGGGTACTTAGAAGCAGGTTACTTAAAAGCAGGGTACTTAGAAGCAGGCTATTTAAAAGCAGGGTACTTAAAAGCAGGGTACTTAAAAGCAGGGTATTTAAGGCAGGGTACTTAAAAGCCGGTTACTTAAAAGGTTACTTAAAAACAGGGTACTTAAAAGGGTACTTAAAAGCAGGGTACTTAAAAGCAGTTTACTTAAAAGCAGGGTACTTAAATGCAGGGTACTTGAAAACCGGGTACTTAAAAGGGTACTTAAAAACAGGGTACTTAAAAGGGTGGGTACTTAAAAACAGGGTACTTAAAAGCAGGGTACCTATAAGCAGGTTACTTAAAGGCAGGGTACTTAGACGCAGGGTACTTAAAAGCAGGGTACTTAGAAGCAGGCTATTTAAAAGCAGGGTACTTAAAAGCAGGGTACTTAAAAGCAGGGTATTTAAGGCAGGGTACTTAAAAGCCGGTTACTTAAAAGGTTACTTAAAAACAGGGTACTTAAAAGGGTACTTAAAAGCAGGGTACTTAAAAGCAGTTTACTTAAAAGCAGGGTACTTAAAAACAGGGTACTTGAAAACCGGGTACTTAAAAGGGTACTTAAAAACAGGGTACTTAAAAGGGTGGGTACTTAAAAACAGGGTACTTAAAAGCAGGGTACTTAAAAGCAGGGTACTTAAATGCAGGGTACTGGAAACCCGGGTACTTAAAAGGGTACTTAAAAACAGGGTACTTAAAAGGGTTGGTACTTAAAAACAGGTTACTTAAAAGCAGGGTACTTAAAAGTAGGGTACCTATAAGCAGGGTACTTAAAACCAGGGTACTTAAAAGCAAGGTACTTAAAAGCAGGGTACTTAAAAGCAGGGTATTTAAATGCAGGGTACTTAAAAGCCGGTTACCTAAAAGGCTACTTAAAAACAGGGTACTTAAAAGGGTAATTAAAAGCAGGATACTTAAAAGCAGGGAACTGCACAGGGTACCTAAAAGCAGGGTACTAAAAAAAGTGTACTTAAAGGTAGGGTACCGATAAGCAGGTTACTTAAAAGCAGGGTACTTAAAAGCAGGGTAGCTAAAAGCAGGGTACTTAAAACCAGGGTACTTAAATGCAAGGTACTTAAAAGCAGGGTACTTAAAAGCAGGGTACTTAAAAGCAGGGTACTTAAAAGCCGGTTACTTAAAAGGCTACTTAAAAACAGGGTACTTAAAAGCAGGGACTTAAAAGCAGGGTACTTAGAAGCAGGGTACTTAAAAGCAGGGAACTAAAAAGGGTACTTAAAAACAGGGTACTTAAAAGTAGGGTACTTAAATGCAGGGTACTTAAAAGCCGGTTACTTAAAAGGCTACTTAAAAACAGGGTACTTAAAAGGGTAATTAAAAGCAGGATACTTAAAAGCAGGGTACTGCACAGGGTACCTAAAAGCAGGGTACTAAACGAAGGGTACTTAAATGCAGGGTACCTATAAGCAGGTTACTTAAAGGCAGGTACTTAGAAGCAGTTTACTTAAAAGCAGGGTACTTAAAAGCAGGGACTTAAAAGCAGGGTACTTAGAAGCAGGGTACTTAAAAGCAGGGAACTAAAAAGGGTACTTAAAAACAGGGTACTTAAAAGGGTAATTAAAAGCAGGATACTTAAAAGCAGGGAACTGCACAGGGTACCTAAAAGCAGGGTACTAAAAAAAGTGTACTTAAAGGTAGGGTACCGATAAGCAGGTTACTTAAAAGCAGGGTACTTAAAAGCAGGGTAGCTAAAAGCAGGGTACTTAAAACCAGGGTACTTAAATGCAAGGTACTTAAAAGCAGGGTACTTAAAAGCAGGGTACTTAAAAGCAGGGTACTTAAAAGCCGGTTACTTAAAAGGCTACTTAAAAACAGGGTACTTAAAAGCAGGGACTTAAAAGCAGGGTACTTAGAAGCAGGGTACTTAAAAGCAGGGAACTAAAAAGGGTACTTAAAAACAGGGTACTTAAAAGTAGGGTACTTAAATGCAGGGTACTTAAAAGCCGGTTACTTAAAAGGCTACTTAAAAACAGGGTACTTAAAAGGGTAATTAAAAGCAGGATACTTAAAAGCAGGGTACTGCACAGGGTACCTAAAAGCAGGGTACTAAACGAAGGGTACTTAAATGCAGGGTACCTATAAGCAGGTTACTTAAAGGCAGGTACTTAGAAGCAGTTTACTTAAAAGCAGGGTACTTAAAAGCAGGGACTTAAAAGCAGGGTACTTAGAAGCAGGGTACTTAAAAGCAGGGAACTAAAAAGGGTACTTAAAAACAGGGTACTTAAAAGTAGGGTACTTAAATGCAGGGTACTTAAAAGCCGGTTACTTAAAAGGCTACTTAAAAACAGGGTACTTAAAAGGGTAATTAAAAGCAGGATACTTAAAAGCAGGGTACTGCACAGGGTACCTAAAAGCAGGGTACTAAACGAAGGGTACTTAAATGCAGGGTACCTATAAGCAGGTTACTTAAAGGCAGGTACTTAGAAGCAGTTTACTTAAAAGCAGGGTACTTAAATGCACTGTACTTGAAAGCCGGGTACTTAAAAGGGTACTTAAAAACAGGGTACTTAAAAGGGTAGGTACTTAAATACAGGGTACTTAAAAGCAGGGTACTTAAAAGTAGGGTACTTAAATGCAGGGTACTTAAAAGCCGGTTACTTAAAAGGCTACTTAAAAGCAGGGTACATATAAAAGCAGGGTACTTAAAATCAGGGTACATAAAGAAGGGTATTTAAAAGCAGGGTACTTAAAAGCAGGGTACCTATAAGCAGGTTACTTAAAGGCAGGGTACTTAAAAGCAGGGTACTTAAAAACAGGGTACTTAAAAGGGTGGGTACTTAAAAACAGGGTACTTAAAAGCAGGGTACCTATAAGCAGGTTACTTAAAGGCAGGGTACTTAAAAGCAGGGTACTTAAAAACAGGGTACTTAAAAGGGTGGGTACTTAAAAACAGGGTACTTAAAAGCAGGGTACTTAAAAGCCGGTTACTCAAGAGGCTACTTAAAAACAGGGTACTTAAAAGGGTAATTAAAAGCAGGATACTTAAAAGCAGGGTACTAAACGAAGGGTACTTAAAAGCAGGGTACCTATAAGCAGGTTACTTAAAGGCAGGTACTTAGAAGCAGGGTACTTAAAAGCAGGGTACTTAAAAGCAGGCAATTTAAAAGAAGGGTACTTAAAAGCAGGGTACTTAAAAGCAGCGTACTTAAAAGCAGGGTATTTAAGGCAGGGTACTTAAAAGTTGGTTACTTAAAAGGTTACTTAAAAACAGGGTACTAAAAGCAGGGTACTTAAAAGCAGCGTACTTTAAACCAGGGTACCGATAAGCAGGTTACTTAAAAGAAGGGTACTTAAAAGCAGGGTACCTAAAAGCAGGGTACTTAAAACCAGGGTACTTAAATGCAAGGTACTTAAAAGCAGGGTACTTAAAAGCAGGGTACTTAAAAGCAGGGTACTTAAAAGCCGGTTACTTAAAAGGCTGCTTAAAAACAGGGTACTTAAAAGGGTAATTAAAAGCAGGATACTTAAAAGCAGGGAACTGCACAGGGTACCTAAAAGCAGGGTACTAAAAGAAGTGTACTTAAAGGTAGGGTACCGATAAGTAGGTTACTTAAAAGCAGGGTACTTAAAAGCAGGGTACTTAAAAGCAGGGTACTTAAAAGCAGGGACTTAAAAGCAGGGTACTTAGAAGCAGGGTACTTAAAAACAGGGTACTTAAAAGTAGGGTACTTAAATGCAGGGTACTTAAAAGCCGGTTACTTAAAAGGCTACTTAAAAACAGGGTACTTAAAAGGGTAATTAAAAGCAGGATACTTAAAAGCAGGGTACTGCACAGGGTACCTAAAAGCAGGGTACTAAAAGAGGGGTACTTAAAAGCAGGGTACTTAAAAGCAGGGTACCCAAAGGGGAACTTAAAAGCAGGATACTTAAAAGCAGGTTACTTAAAGGCAGGGTACTTAAAAGCAGGGTACTTAAAAACAGGGTACTTAAAAGGGTGGGTACTTAAAAACAGGGTACTTAAAAGCAGGGTACTTAAAAGCCGGTTACTTAAGAGGCTACTTAAAAACAGGGTACTTAAAAGGGTAATTAAAAGCAGGATACTTAAAAGCAGGGTACTGCACAGGGTACCTAAAAGCAGGGTACTAAACGAAGGGTACTTAAAAGCAGGGTACCTATAAGCAGGTTACTTAAAGGCAGGTACTTAGAAGCAGGGTACTTAAAAGCAGGGTACTTAAAAGCAGGCAATTTAAAAGAAGGGTACTTAAATGCAGGGTACTTAAAAGCAGGGTACTTAAAAGCCGGTTACTTAAAAGGCTACTTAAAAACAGGGTACTTAAAAGGGTAATTAAAAGCAGGATACTTAAAAGCAGGGAACTGCACAGGGTACCTAAAAGCAGGGTACTAAAAGAAGTGTACTTAAAGGTAGGGTACCGATAAGCAGGTTGCTTAAAAGCAGGGTACTTAAAAGCAGGGTACTTAAAAGCAGGGTACTTAAAAGCAGGGACTTAAAAGCAGGGTACTTAGAAGCAGGGTACTTAAAAGCAGGGAACTAAAAAGGGTACTTAAAAACAGGGTACTTAAAAGTAGGGTACATAAATGCAGGGTACTTAAAAGCCGGTTACTTAAAAGGCTACTTAAAAACAAGGTACTTAAAAGGGTAATTAAAAGCAGGATACTTAAAAGCAGGGTACTGCACAGGGTACCTAAAAGCAGGGTACTAAAAGAAGGGTACTTAAAAGCAGGGTACTTAAAAGCAGGGTACCCAAAGGGGAACTTAAAAGCAGGATACTTAAAAGCAGGTTACTTAAAGGCAGGGTACTTAAAAGCAGGGTACTTAAAAACAGGGTACTTAAAAGGGTGGGTACTTAAAAACAGGGTACTTAAAAGCAGGGTACTTAAAAGCCGGTTACTTAAGAGGCTACTTAAAAACAGGGTACTTAAAAGGGTAATTAAAAGCAGGATACTTAAAAGCAGGGTACTGCACAGGGTACCTAAAAGCAGGGTACTAAACGAAGGGTACTTAAAAGCAGGGTACCTATAAGCAGGTTACTTAAAGGCAGGTACTTAGAAGCAGGGTACTTAAAAGCAGGGTACTTAAAAGCAGGCAATTTAAAAGAAGGGTACTTAAAAGCAGGGTACTTAAAAGCAGGGTACTTAAAAGCAGGGTATTTAAGGCAGGGTACTTAAAAGCCGGTTACTTAAAAGGTTACTTAAAAACAGTTTACTAAAAGCAGGGTACTTAAAGGCAGCGTACTTTAAACCAGGGTACCTATAAGCAGGTTACCTAAAAGCAGGGTCCTTAAAAACAGGGTACTTAAAAGCAGGGTATTTAAAAGCAGGGTACTTAAAAGCAGGGTACTTACTTAAAAGCAGGGTACTTAAAAGCAGGGTACTTAAAAGCAGGGTACTTAAAACCAGGGTACTTAAAAGCAAGGTACCTAACAGCATGGTACTTAAAAGCATGGTACTTAAAAGCAGGGTACTTAAAAGAAGGGTACTTAAAAGCAGGGAACATAAAAGCAGGGTACTTAAAAGCAGGGTACTTAAAAGAAGGGTACTTAAAAGCAGGGTACCTAAAAGCAGGGTACTAAAAGAAGGGTACTTAAAAGCAGGGTACCTATAAGCAGGTTACTTAAAGGCAGGGTACTTAGAAGCACTGTACTTAAAAGAAGGGTACTTAAAAGCAGGCTATTTAAAAGCAGGGTATTTAAAAGCAGAGTACTTAAAAGCAGGGTACTTAAAAGCAGGGTATTTAAGGCAGGGTACTTAAAAGCGGGTTACTTAAAAGGGTACTTAAAAACAGGGTACTTAAAAGGGTGGGTACTTAAAAACAGGGTACTTAAAAGCAGGGTACTTAAAAGTAGGGTACTTAAATGCATGGTACTTAAAAGCAGGGTACTTAAAAGCAGGGTACTTAAAAGCAGGGAACATAAAAACAGGGTACTTAAAAGTAGGGTACTTAAATGCAGGGTACTTAAAAGCCGGTTACTTAAAAGGCTACTTAAAAACAAGGTACTTAAAAGGGTAATTAAAAGCAGGATACTTAAAAGCAGGGTACTGCACAGGGTACCTAAAAGCAGGGTACTAAAAGAAGGGTACTTAAAAGCAGGGTACTTAAAAGCAGGGTACCCAAAGGGGAACTTAAAAGCAGGATACTTAAAAGCAGGTTACTTAAAGGCAGGGTACTTAAAAGCAGGGTACTTAAAAACAGGGTACTTAAAAGGGTGGGTACTTAAAAACAGGGTACTTAAAAGCAGGGTACTTAAAAGCCGGTTACTTAAGAGGCTACTTAAAAACAGGGTACTTAAAAGGGTAATTAAAAGCAGGATACTTAAAAGCAGGGTACTGCACAGGGTACCTAAAAGCAGGGTACTAAACGAAGGGTACTTAAAAGCAGGGTACCTATAAGCAGGTTACTTAAAGGCAGGTACTTAGAAGCAGGGTACTTAAAAGCAGGGTACTTAAAAGCAGGCAATTTAAAAGAAGGGTACTTAAAAGCAGGGTACTTAAAAGCAGGGTACTTAAAAGCAGGGTATTTAAGGCAGGGTACTTAAAAGCCGGTTACTTAAAAGGTTACTTAAAAACAGTTTACTAAAAGCAGGGTACTTAAAGGCAGCGTACTTTAAACCAGGGTACCTATAAGCAGGTTACCTAAAAGCAGGGTCCTTAAAAACAGGGTACTTAAAAGCAGGGTATTTAAAAGCAGGGTACTTAAAAGCAGGGTACTTACTTAAAAGCAGGGTACTTAAAAGCAGGGTACTTAAAAGCAGGGTACTTAACACCAGGGTACTTAAAAGCAAGGTACCTAACAGCATGGTACTTAAAAGCATGGTACTTAAAAGCAGGGTACTTAAAAGAAGGTTACTTAAAAGCAGGGAACATAAAAGCAGGGTACTTAAAAGCAGGGTACTTAAAAGAAGGGTACTTAAAAGCAGGGTACCTAAAAGCAGGGTACTAAAAGAAGGGTACTTAAAAGCAGGGTACCTATAAGCAGGTTACTTAAAGGCAGGGTACTTAGAAGCACTGTACTTAAAAGAAGGGTACTTAAAAGCAGGCTATTTAAAAGCAGGGTATTTAAAAGCAGAGTACTTAAAAGCAGGGTACTTAAATCAGGGTATTTAAGGCAGGGTACTTAAAAGCGGGTTACTTAAAAGGGTACTTAAAAACAGGGTACTTAAAAGGGTGGGTACTTATAAACAGGGTACTTAAAAGCAGGGTACTTAAAAGTAGGGTACTTAAATGCATGGTACTTAAAAGCAGGGTACTTAAAAGCAGGGTACTTAAAAGCAGGGAACATAAAAGCAGGGTACTTAAAAGCAGGGTACTTTAAAGCAGGGTACTTTAAAGCAGGGTACTTAAAAGCAACGTACTTAAAAGCAGAGTACATAAAGAAGGGTACTTAAAAGCAGGGTACTTAAAAGCAGGGTACCTATAAGCAGGTTACTTAAAGGCAGGGTACTAAAAAGCAGGGTACTTAAAGACAGGGTACTTAAAAGGGTACTTAAAAGCAGGGTACTTAAAAGTAGGGTATTTAAATGCAGGGTACTTAAAAGCCGGTTACCTAAAAGGCTACTTAAAAACACGGTACTTAAAAGGGTAATTAAAAGCAGGATACTTAAAAGCAGGGTACTGCAGAGGGTACCTAAAAGCAGGGTACTAAACGAAGGGTACTTAAAAGCAGGGTACCTATAAGCAGGTTACTTAAAGGCAGGGTACTTAGAAGCAGGGTACTTAAAAGCAGGGTACTTAGAAGCAGGCTATTTAAAAGCAGGGTACTTAAAAGCAGGGTACTTAAAAGCAGGGTATTTAAGGCAGGGTACTTAAAAGCCGGTTACTTAAAAGGTTACTTAAAAATAGGGTACTTAAAAGGGTACTTAAAAGCAGGGTACTTAAAAGCAGTTTACTTAAAAGCAGGGTACTTAAATGCAGGGTACTTGAAAACCGGGTACTTAAAAGGGTACTTAAAAACAGGGTACTTAAAAGGGTGGGTACTTAAAAACAGGGTACTTAAAAGCAGGGTACTTAAAAGCAGGGTACTTAAATGCAGGGTACTGGAAAACCGGGTACTTAAAAGGGTACTTAAAAACAGGGTACTTAAAAGGGTGGGTACTTAAAAACAGGGTACTTAAAAGCAGGGTACTTAAAAGCAGGGTACTTAAATGCAGGGTACTGGAAAACCGGGTACTTAAAAGGGTACTTAAAAACAGGGTACTTAAAAGGGTTGGTACTTAAAAACAGGTTACTTAAAAGCAGGGTACTTAAAAGTAGGGTACTTAAATGCAGGGTACTTAAAAGCCGGTTACTTAAAAGGCTACTTAAAAACAGGATACTTAAAAGGGTAATTAAAAGCAGGATACATAAAAGCAGGGTACTTAAAAGTAGGGTACTTAAATGCAGGGTACTTAAAAGCCGGTTACTTAAAAGGCTACTTAAAAACAGGGTACTTAAAAGGGTAATTAAAAGCAGGATACATAAAAGCAGGGAACTGCACAGGGTACCTAAAAGCAGGGTACTAAAAAAAGTGTACTTAAAGGTAGGGTACCGATAAGCAGGTTACTTAAAAGCAGGGTACTTAAAAGCAGGGTACCTAAAAGCAGTTTACTTAAAACCAGGGTACTTAAATGCAAGGTACTTAAAAGCAGGGTACTTAAAAGCAGGGTACTTAAAAGCAGGATACTTAAAAGCCGGTTACTTAAAAGGCTACTTAAAAACAGGGTACTTAAAAGGGTAATTAAAAGCAGGATACTTAAAAGAAGGGAACTGCACAGGGTACCTAAAAGCAGGGTACTAAAAGAAGTGTACTAGGTAGGGTACCGATAAGCAGGTTACTTAAAAGCAGGGTACTTAAAAGCAGGGTACTTAAAAGCAGGGTACTTAAAAGCAGGGACTTAAAAGCAGGGTACTTAGAAGCAGGGTACTTAAAAGCAGGGAACTAAAAAGGGTACTTAAAAACAGGGTACTTAAAAGTAGGGTACTTAAATGCAGGGTACTTAAAAGCCGGCTACTTAAAAGGCTACTTAAAAACAGGGTACTTAAAAGGGTAATTAAAAGCAGGATACTTAAAAGCAGGGTACTGCACAGGGTACCTAAAAGCAGGGTACTAAAAGAAGGGTACTTAAAAGCAGGGTACTTAAAAGCAGGGTACCCAAAGGGGAACTTAAAACCAGGATACTTAAACGCAGGTTACTTAAAGGCAGGGTACTTAAAAGCAGGGTACTTAAAAACAGGGTACTTAAAAGGGTGGGTACTTAAAAACAGGGTACTTAAAAGCAGGGTACTTAAAAGCCGGTTACATAAGAGGCTACTTAAAAACAGGGTACTTAAAAGGGTAATTAAAAGCAGGATACTTAAAAGCAGGGTACTGCACAGGGTACCTAAAAGCAGGGTACTAAACGAAGGGTACTTAAAAGCAGGATACCTATAAGCAGGTTACTTAAAGGCAGGTACTTAGAAGCAGGGTACTTAAAAGCAGGGTACTTAAAAGCAGGCAATTTAAAAGAAGGGTACTTAAAAACAGGGTACTTAAAAGTAGGGTACTTAAATGCAGGGTACTTAAAAGCCGGTTACTTAAAAGGCTACTTAAAAACAGGGTACTTAAAAGGGTAATTAAAAGCAGGATACTTAAAAGCAGGGTACTGCACAGGGTACCTAAAAGCAGGGTACTAAAAGAAGGGTACTTAAAAGCAGGGTACTTAAAAGCAGGGTACCCAAAGGGGAACTTAAAAGCAGGATACTTAAAAGCAGGTTACTTAAAGGCAGGGTACTTAAAAGCAGGGTACTTAAAAACAGGGTACTTAAAAGGGTGGGTACTTAAAAACAGGGTACTTAAAAGCAGGGTACTTAAAAGCCGGTTACTTAAGAGGCTACTTAAAAACAGGGTACTTAAAAAGGTAATTAAAAGCAGGATACCTAAAAGCAGGGTACTGCACAGGGTACCTAAAAGCAGGGTACTAAACGAAGGGTACTTAAAAGCAGGGTACCTATAAGCAGGTTACTTAAAGGCAGGTACTTAGAAGCAGGGTACTTAAAAGCAGGGTACTTAAAAGCAGGCAATTTAAAAGAAGGGTACTTAAAAGCAGGGTACTTAAAAGCAGGGTACTTAAAAGCAGTTTATTTAAGGCAGGGTACTTAAAAGCCGGTTACTTAAAAGGTTACTTAAAAACAGGGTACTAAAAGCAGGGTACTTAAAGGCAGCGTACTTTAAACCAGGGTACCTATAAGCAGGTTACCTAAAAGCAGGGTCCTTAAAAACAGGGTACTTAAAAGCAGGGTATTTAAAAGCAGGGTACTTAAAAGCAGGGTACTTACTTAAAAGCAGGGTACTTAAAAGCAGGGTACTTAAAAGCAGGGTACTTAAAACCAGGGTACTTAAAAGCAGGGTACTTAAAAGAAGGGTACTTAAAAGCAGGCTATTTAAATGCAGGGTATTTAAAAGCAGAGTACTTAAAAGCAGGGTACTTAAAAGCAGGCTACTTAAAAGCAGGGTATTTAAGGCAGGGTACTTAAAAGCGGGTTACTTAAAAGGGTACTTAAAAACAGGGTACTTAAAAGGGTGGGTACTTAAAAACAGGGTACTTAAAAGCAGGGTACTTAAAAGTAGGGTACTTAAATGCATGGTACTTAAAAGCAGGGTACTTAAAAGCAGGGTACTTAAAAGCAGGGAACATAAAAGCAGGGTACTTAAAAGCAGGGTACTTTAAAGCAGGGTACTTAAAAGCAAGGTACTTAAAAGCAGAGTACATAAAGAAGGGTACTTAAAAGCAGGGTACTTAAAAGCAGGGTACCTATAAGCAGGTTACTTAAAGGCAGGGTACTAAAAAGCAGGGTACTTAAAGACAGGGTACTTAAAAGGGTACTTAAAAACAGGGTACTTAAAAGGGTGGGTACTTAAAAACAGGGTACTTAAAAGCAGGGTACTTAAAAGTAGGGTATTTAAATGCAGGGTACTTAAAAGCCGGTTACCTAAAAGGCTACTTAAAAACACGGTACTTAAAAGGGTAATTAAAAGCAGGATACTTAAAAGCAGGGTACTGCAGAGGGTACCTAAAAGCAGGGTACTAAACGAAGGGTACTTAAAAGCAGGGTACCTATAAGCAGGTTACTTAAAGGCAGGGTACTTAGAAGCAGGGTACTTAAAAGCAGGGTACTTAGAAGCAGGCTATTTAAAAGCAGGGTACTAAAAAGGGTACTTAAAAACAGGGTACTTAATAGTAGGGTACTTAAATGCAGGGTACTTAAAAGCCGGTTACTTAAAAGGCTACTTAAAAACAGGGTACTTAAAAGGGTAATTAAAAGCAGGATACTTAAAAGCAGGGAACTGCACAGGGTACCTAAAAGCAGGGTACTAAAAGAAGTGTACTTAAAAATAGGGTACCGATAAGCAGGTTACTTAAAAGCAGGGTACTTAAAAGCAGGGTACTTAAAAGCAGGGTACTTAAAAGCCGGTTACTTAAAAGGCTACTTAAAAACAGGGTACTTAAAAGGGTAATTAAAAGCAGGATACTTAAAAGCAGGGAACTGCACAGGGTACCTAAAAGCAGGGTACTAAAAGAAGTGTACTTAAAGGTAGGGTACCGATAAGCAGGTTACTTAAAAGCAGGGTACTTAAAAGCAGGGTACTTAAAAGCAGGGTACTTAAAAGCAGGGACTTAAAAAAGCAGGATACTTAGAAGCAGGGTACTTAAAAGCAGGGAACTAAAAAGGGTACTTAGAAACAGGGTACTTAAAAGTAGGGTACTTAAATGCAGGGTACATAAAAGCAGGGTACTTAAAAGCAGGCTACTTAAAAGAAGGGTACTTAAAAGCAGGGTACTTAAAAGCAGGGTACTTAAAAGTAGGGTACTTAAATGCAGGGTACTTAAAAGCCGGTTACTTAAAATTCTACTTAAAAACAGGGTACTTAAAAGGGTAATTAAAAGCAGGATACTTAAAAGCAGGGTACTGCACAGGGTACCTAAAAGCAGGGTACTAAACGAAGGGTACTTAAAAGCAGGGTACCTATAAGCAGGTTACTTAAAGGCAGGTACTTAGAAGCAGTTTACTTAAAAGCAGGGTACTTAAATGCAGGGTACTTGAAAGCCGGGTACTTAAAAGCAGGGTACTTAAAAGCAGGGTACTTAAAAGCAGGGTATTTAAGGCAGGGTACTTAAAAGCCGGTTACTTAAAAGGTTACTTAAAAACAGGGTACTTAAAAGCAGGGTACTTAAAAGAATTTTACTTAAAACCAGAGTTCTTAAAAGCAGGGTACCTAAAAGCAGGGTACTTAAAAGCATGGTACTTAAAAGCAGGGTACTTAAAAGAAGGGTACTTAAAGCGGGTACTTAAAAGCAAGGTACCTAAAAGGGTACTTAAAAGCAGGATACTTAAAAGCAGGGAAATTAACAGGGTACTTAAAAGCAGGGTACCTAAATGCCGGGTATTTGAATGCAGGCTACTTAAAAGCAGGGTACTTAAATGCAGGATACTTAAAAGCAAGATACTGAACAGGTTACTTAAAAACAGGGTACTAAAAGCAGGGTACTTAAAGGCAGCGCACATTAAACCAGGGTACCTATAAGCAGGTTACCTAAAAGCAGGGTCCTTAAAAACGGGGTACTTAAAAGCAGGGTATTTAAAAGCAGGGTATTTAAAAGCAGGGTACTTAAAAGCAGGGTACTTAAAAGCAGGGTACTTTAAAGCAGGGTACTTAAAAGCAAGGTCCTTAAAAGCAGGGTACCTAAGAGCAGGGTACTAAAAGAAGGGTACTTAAAAGCAGGGTACTTATAAGCAGGTTACTTAAAGGCAGGGTACTTAGAAGCAGGATACTTAAAAGAAGGGTACTTAAAAGCAGGCTATTTAAAAGCAGGGTACTTAAAAGCAGGGTACTTACTTAAAAGCAGGGAACATAAAAGCAGGGTACTTAAAAGCAGGGTACTTTAAAGCAGGGTACTTAAAAGCAAGGTACTTAAAAGCAGGGACTTAAAAGCAGGGTACTTAGAAGCAGGGTACTTAAAAGCAGGGAACTAAAAAGGGTACTTAAAAGCAGGGTACTTAAAAGTAGGGTATTTAAATGCAGGGTACTTAAAAGCCGGTTACTTAAAAGGCTACTTAAAAGCAGGGTACATAAAAGCAGGGTACTTAAAAGCAGGCTACTTAAAAGAAGGGTACTTAAAAGCAGGGTACTTAAAAGCAGGGTACTTATAAGTAGGGTACTTAAATGCAGGGTACTTAAAAGCCGGTTACTTAAAATTCTACTTAAAAACAGGGTACTTAAAAGGGTAATTAAAAGCAGGATACTTAAAAGCAGGGTACAGCACAGGGTACCTAAAAGCAGGGTACTAAAAGAGGGGTACTTAAAAGCAGGGTACCTATAAGCAGGTTACTTAAAGACAGGGTACTTAGAAGCAGGGTACTTAAAAGCAGGGTACTTAAAAGCAGGCTATTTAAAAGCAGAGTACTTAAAAGCAGGGTACTTAAAAGCAGGGTACTTAAAAGCAGGGTATTTAAGGCAGGGTACTTAAAAGCCGGTTACTTAAAAGGTTACTTAAAAACAGGGTACTTAAAAGCAGGGTACTTAAAAGCAGTTTACTTAAAAGCAGGGTACTTAAATGCAGGGTACTTGAAAACCGGGTACTTAAAAGGGTACTTAAAAGCAGGGTACTTAAAAGGGTGGGTACTTAA
Source organism: Aurelia sp. 3 sensu Dawson et al. (2005) (assembly GCA_964020215.1). Taxonomy (NCBI): domain Eukaryota; kingdom Metazoa; phylum Cnidaria; class Scyphozoa; order Semaeostomeae; family Ulmaridae; genus Aurelia; species Aurelia sp. 3 sensu Dawson et al. (2005). The sequence goes on from CAXHUP010000068.1 coordinate 83,894, forward strand.
AGGCAGGGTACTTAAAAGCAGGGTACTTAAAAGCAGGGTACTTAAAAGCAGGGTACTTAAAGCAAGGGTACTTAAAAGCAAGGTACCTAGCAGCATGGTACTTAAAAGCATGCTACTTAAAAGAAGGGTACTTAAAAACAGGGTACTTAAAAGCAGGGTACTTAAAAGCAGTTTACTTAAAAGCAGGGTACTTAAATGCAGGGTACTTGAAAACCGGGTACTTAAAAGGGTACTTAAAAGCAGGGTACTTAAAAGGGTGGGTACTTAAAGGCAGGGTACTTAAAAGCAGGGTACTTAAAAGCAGGGTACTTAAAAGCAGGGTACTTAAAACAAGGGTACTTAAAAGCAAGGTACCTAGCAGCATGGTACTTAAAAGCATGCTACTTAAAAGAAGGGTACTTAAAAGCAGGGTACTTAAAAGCAGGGAGCATAAAAGGAGGGTACTTAAAAGCAGGGTACTTAAAAGAAGGGTACTTAAAAGCAGGGTACCTAAAAGCAGGGTACTAAAAGAAGGGTACTTAAAAGCAGGGTACTTATAAGCAGGTTACTTAAAGGCAGGGTACTTAGAAGCAGGATACTTAAAAGAAGGGTACTTAAAAGCAGGCTATTTAAAAGCAGGGTACTTAAAAGCAGGGTACTTACTTAAAAGCAGGGAACATAAAAGCAGGGTACTTAAAAGCAGGGTACTTTAAAGCAGGGTACTTAAAAGCAAGGTACTTAAAAGCAGGGTACCTAAAAGCAGGGTACTAAAAGAAGGGTACTTAAAAGCAGGGTACTTATAAGCAGGTTACTTAAAGGCAGGGTACTTAGAAGCAGGATACTTAAAAGAAGGGTACTTAAAAGCAGGCTATTTAAAAGCAGGGTACTTAAAAGCAGGGTACTTACTTAAAAGCAGGGAACATAAAAGCAGGGTACTTAAAAGCAGGGTACTTTAAAGCAGGGTACTTAAAAGCAAGGTACTTAAAAGCAGGGACTTAAAAGCAGGGTACTTAGAAGCAGGGTACTTAAAAGCAGGGAACTAAAAAGGGTACTTAAAAGCAGGGTACTTAAAAGTAGGGTATTTAAATGCAGGGTACTTAAAAGCCGGTTACTTAAAAGGCTACTTAAAAGCAGGGTACATAAAAGCAGGGTACTTAAAAGCAGGCTACTTAAAAGAAGGGTACTTAAAAGCAGGGTACTTAAAAGCAGGGTACTTATAAGTAGGGTACTTAAATGCAGGGTACTTAAAAGCCGGTTACTTAAAATTCTACTTAAAAACAGGGTACTTAAAAGGGTAATTAAAAGCAGGATACTTAAAAGCAGGGTACAGCACAGGGTACCTAAAAGCAGGGTACTAAAAGAGGGGTACTTAAAAGCAGGGTACCTATAAGCAGGTTACTTAAAGACAGGGTACTTAGAAGCAGGGTACTTAAAAGCAGGGTACTTAAAAGCAGGCTATTTAAAAGCAGAGTACTTAAAAGCAGGGTACTTAAAAGCAGGGTACTTAAAAGCAGGGTATTTAAGGCAGGGTACTTAAAAGCCGGTTACTTAAAAGGTTACTTAAAAACAGGGTACTTAAAAGCAGGGTTAAAAGGTTACTTAAAAACAGGATACTTAAAAGCAGGGTACTTAAAAGAATTTTACTTAAAACCAGAGTTCTTAAAAGCAGGGTACCTAAAAGCAGGGTACTTAAAAGAAGGGTACTTAAAGCGGGTACTTAAAAGCAAGGTACCTAAAAGGGTACTTAAAAGCAGGATACTTAAAAGCAGGGAAATTAACAGGGTACTTAAAAGCAGGGTACCTAAATGCCGGGTATTTAATGCATTCTACTTAAAAGCAGGGTACTTAAATGCAGGATACTTAAAAGCAAGATACTGAACAGGTTACTTAAAAACAGGGTACTTAAAGCAGGGTACTTAAAGGCAGCGCACATTAAACCAGGGTACCTATAAGCAGGTTACCTAAAAGCAGGGTCCTTAAAAACGGGGTACTTAAAAGCAGGGTATTTAAAAGCAGGGTACTTAAAAGCAGGGTACTTAAAAGCAGGGTACTTAAAACCAGGGTACTTAAAAGCAAGGTACCTAGCAGCATCTTACTTAAAAGCATGCTACTTAAAAGAAGGGTACTTAAAAGCAGGGTACTTAAAAGCAGGGAACATAAAAGGAGGGTACTTAAAAGCAGGGTACTTAAAAGAAGGGTACTTAAAAGCAGGGTACCTAAAAGCAGGGTACTAAAAGAAGGGTACTTAAAAGCAGGGTACTTATAAGCAGGTTACTTAAAGGCAGGGTACTTAGAAGCAGGATACTTAAAAGAAGGGTACTTAAAAGCAGGCTATTTAAAAGCAGGGTACTTAAAAGCAGGGTACTTACTTAAAAGCAGGGAACATAAAAGCAGGGTACTTAAAAGCAGGGTACTTTAAAGCAGGGTACTTAAAAGCAAGGTACTTAAAAGCAGGGTACATAAAGAAGGGTACTTAAAAGGAGGGTACTTAAAAGCAGGGTACCTATAAGCATGTTACTTAGAGGCAGGGTACTAAAAAGCAGGGTACTTAAAAACAGGGTACTTAAAAGGGTACTTAAAAACATAGTACTTAAAAGGTTGGGTACTTAAAAACAGGGTACTTAAAAGCAGGGTACTTAAAAGTAGGGTACTTAAATGCAGGGTACTTAAAAGCCGGTTACCTAAAAGGCTACTTAAAAAGAGGGTACTTAAAAGGGTAATTAAAAGCAGGATACTTAAAAGCAGGTACTGCAGAGGGTACCTAAAAGCAGGGTACTAAAAGAAGGGTACATAAAAGCAGGGTACCTATAAGCAGGTTACTTAAAGGCAGGGTACTTAGAAGCAGGGTACTTAAAAGCAGGGTACTTAGAAGCAGGCTATTTAAAAGCAGGGTACTTAAAAGCCGGGTACTTAAAAGCAGGGTACTTAAAAGCAGGGTATTTAAGGCAGGGTACTTAAAACCGGTTACTTAAAAGGTTACTTAAAAACAGGGTACTTAAAAGGGTACTTAAAAGCAGGGTACTTAAAAGCAGTTTACTTAAAAGCAGGGTACTTAAATGCAGGGTACTTGAAAACCGGGTACTTAAAAGGGTACTTAAAAGCAGGGTACTTAAAAGGGTGGGTACTTAAAGGCAGGGTACTTAAAAGCAGGGTACTTAAAAGTAGGGTACTTAAATGCAGGGTACTTAAGAGCCAGTTACTTAAAAGGCTACTTAAAAACAGGGTACTTAAAAGGGTAATTAAAAGCAGGATACTTAAAAGCAGGGAACTGCACAGGGTACCTAAAAGCAGGGTACTAAAATAAGGGTACTTAAAGGTAGGGTACCGATAAGCAGGTTACTTAAAAGCAGGGTACTTAACAGCAGGGTACTTAAAAGCAGGGTACTTAAGAGCAGGGTACTTAAAAGCAGGGTACATAAAACCATGGTACTTAAATGCAGGGTACTTAAAAGCAGGGTTCTTAAAAGAAGGGTACATAAAGAAGGGTACTTAAAAGGAGGGTACTTAAAAGCAGGGTACCTATAAGCAGGCTACTTAAAGGCAGGGTACTAAAAAGAAGGGTACTTAAAAACAGGGTACTTAAAAGGGTACTTAAAAACAGGGTACTTAAAAGGGTGGGTACTTAAAAACAGGGTACTTAAAAGCAGGGTACTTAAAAGTAGGGTACTTAAATGCAGGGTACTTAAAAGCCGGTTACCTAAAAGGCTACTTAAAAACAGGGTACTTAAAAGGGTAATTAAAAGCAGGATACTTAAAAGCAGGTACTGCAGAGGGTACCTAAAAGCAGGGTACTAAAAGAAGGGTACTTAAAAGCAGGGTACCTATAAGCAGGTTACTTAAAGGCAGGGTACTTAGAAGCAGGCTACTTAAAAGAAGGGTACTTAGAAGCAGGCTATTTAAAAGCAGGGTACTTAAAAGCAGGCTATTTAAAAGCAGGGTACTTTAAAGCAGGGTACTTAAAAGCAGGGTATTTAAGGCAGGGTACTTAAAAGCCTGTTACTTAAAAGGTTACTTAAAAACAGGGTACTTAAAAGGGTACTTAAAAGCAGGGTACTTAAAAACAGTTTACTTAAAAGCAGGGTACTTAAATGCAGGGTACTTGAAAACCGGGTACTTAAAAGGGTACTTAAAAGCAGGGTACTTAAAAGGGTGGGTACTTAAAGGCAGGGTACTTAAAAGCAGGGTACTTAAAAGTAGGGTACTTAAATGCAGGGTACTTAAGAGCCAGTTACTTAAAAGGCTACTTAAAAAACAGGGTACTTAAAAGGGTAATTAAAAGCAGGATACTTAAAAGCAGGGAACTGCACAGGGTACCTAAAAGCAGGGTACTAAAATAAGGGTACTTAAAGGTAGGGTACCGATAAGCAGGTTACTTAAAAGCAGGGTACTTAAAAGCAGGGTACTTAAAAGCAAGGTACCTAACAGAAGGGTACTTAAAAGCATGGTACTTAAAAGCAGGGTACTTAAAAGCAGGGTACTTAAAAGCAGGGAACATAAAAGCAGGGTACTTAAAAGCAGGGTACTTTAAAGCAGGGTACTTAAAAGCAAGGTACTTAAAAGCAGAGTACTTAAAGAAGGGTACTTAAAAGCAGGGTACTTAAAAGCAGGGTACCTATAAGCAAGTTACTTAAAGGCAGGGTACTAAAAAGCAGGGTACTTAAAGACAGTGTACTTAAAAGGGTACTTAAAAACAGGGTACTTAAAAGGGTGGGTACTTAAAAACAGGGTACTTAAAAGCAGGGTACTTAAAAATCGGGTATTTAAATGCAGGGTACTTAAAAGCCGGTTACCTAAAAGGCTACTTAAAAACACGGTACTTAAAAGGGTAATTAAAAGCAGGATACTTAAAAGCAGGGTACTGCAGAGGGTACCTAAAAGCAAAGTACTAAACGAAGGGTACTTAAAAGCAGGGTACCTATAAGCAGGTTACTTAAAGGCAGGGTACTTAGAAGCAGGGTACTTAAAAGCAGGGTACTTAAAAGCAGGCTATTTAAAAGCAGGGTACTTTAAAGCAGGGTACTTAAAAGCAGGGTATTTAAGGCAGGGTACTTAAAAGCCGGTTACTTAAAAGGTTACTTAAAAACAGGGTACTTAAAAGGGTACTTAAAAGCAGGGTACTTAAAAGCAGTTTACTTAAAAGCAGGGTACGTAAATGCAGGGTACTTGAAAACCGGGTACTTAAAAGGGTACTTAAAAGCAGGGTACTTAAAAACAGTTTACTTAAAAGCAGGGTACTTAAATGCAGGGTACTTGAAAACCGGGTACTTAAAAGGGTACTTAAAAGCAGGGTACTTAAAAGGGTGGGTACTTAAAGGCAGGGTACTTAAAAGCAGGGTACTTAAAAGTAGGGTACTTAAATGCAGGGTACTTAAGAGCCAGTTACTTAAAAGGCTACTTAAAAAACAGGGTACTTAAAAGGGTAATTAAAAGCAGGATACTTAAAAGCAGGGAACTGCACAGGGTACCTAAAAGCAGGGTACTAAAATAAGGGTACTTAAAGGTAGGGTACCGATAAGCAGGTTACTTAAAAGCAGGGTACTTAAAAGCAGGGTACTTAAAAGCAAGGTACCTAACAGAAGGGTACTTAAAAGCATGGTACTTAAAAGCAGGGTACTTAAAAGCAGGGTACTTAAAAGCAGGGAACATAAAAGCAGGGTACTTAAAAGCAGGGTACTTTAAAGCAGGGTACTTAAAAGCAAGGTACTTAAAAGCAGAGTACATAAAGAAGGGTACTTAAAAGCAGGGTACTTAAAAGCAGGGTACCTATAAGCAGGTTACTTAAAGGCAGGGTACTAAAAAGCAGGGTACTTAAAGACAGTGTACTTAAAAGGGTACTTAAAAACAGGGTACTTAAAAGGGTGGGTACTTAAAAACAGGGTACTTAAAAGCAGGGTACTTAAAAATCGGGTATTTAAATGCAGGGTACTTAAAAGCCGGTTACCTAAAAGGCTACTTAAAAACACGGTACTTAAAAGGGTAATTAAAAGCAGGATACTTAAAAGCAGGGTACTGCAGAGGGTACCTAAAAGCAAAGTACTAAACGAAGGGTACTTAAAAGCAGGGTACCTATAAGCAGGTTACTTAAAGGCAGGGTACCTAGAAGCAGGGTACTTAAAAGCAGGGTACTTAAAAGCAGGCTATTTAAAAGCAGGGTACTTTAAAGCAGGGTACTTAAAAGCAGGGTATTTAAGGCAGGGTACTTAAAAGCCGGTTACTTAAAAGGTTACTTAAAAACAGGGTACTTAAAAGGGTACTTAAAAGCAGGGTACTTAAAAGCAGTTTACTTAAAAGCAGGGTACGTAAATGCAGGGTACTTGAAAACCGGGTACTTAAAAGGGTACTTAAAAACAGGGTACTTAAAAGGGTGGGTACTTAAAAACAGGGTACTTAAAAGCAGGGTACTTAAATGCAGGGTACTTAAATGCAGGGTACTGGAAAACCGCGTACTTAAAAGGATACTTAAAAACAGGTTACTTAAAAGGGTTGGTACGTAAAAGCAGGTTACTTAAAAGCAGGGTACTTAAAAGTAGGGTACTTAAATGCAGGGTACTTAAAAGCCGGTTACTTAAAAGGCTACTTAAAAACAGGGTACTTAAAAGGGTAATTAAAAGCAGGATACATAAAAGCAGGGAACTGCACAGGGTACCTAAAAGCAGGGTACTAAAAAAAGTGTACTTAAAGGTAGGGTACCGATAAGCAGGTTACTTAAAAGCACGGTACTTAAAAGCAGGGTACCTAAAAGCAGGGTACTTAAAACCAGGGTACTTAAATGCAAGGTACTTAAAAGCAGGGTACTTAAAAGCAGGGTACTTAAAAGCAGGGTACTTAAAAGCCGGGAACTGCACAGGGTACCTAAAAGCAGGGTACTAAAAGAAGTGTACTTAAAGGTAGGGTACCGATAAGCAGGTTACTTAAAAGCAGGGTACTTAAAAGCAGGGTAACTAAAAGCAGGGTACTTAAAAGCAGGGACTTAAAAGCAGGGTAGCTAGAAGCAGGGTACTTAAAAGCAGGGAACTAAAAAGGGTACTTAAAAACAGGGTACTTAAAAGTAGGGTACTTAACTGCAGGGTACTTAAAAGCCGGTTACTTAAAAGGCTACTTAAAAACAGGGTACTTAAAAGGGTAATTAAAAGCAGGATACTTAAAAGCAGGGTACTGCACAGGGTACCTAAAAGTAGGGTACAAAACGAAGGGTACTTAAAAGCAGGGTACCTATAAGCAGGTTACTTAAAGGCAGGTACTTAGAAGCAGTTTACTTAAAAGCAGGGTACTTAAATGCAGGGTACTTGAAAGCCGGGTACTTAAAAGGGTACTTAAAAACAGGGTACTTAAAAGGGTAGGTACTTAAAAACAGGGTACCTATAAGCAGGTTACCTAAAAGCAGGGTCCTTAAAAACAGGGTACTTAAAAGCAGGGTATTTAAAAGCAGGGTACTTAAAAGCAGGGTACTTACTTAAAAGCAGGGTACTTAAAAGCAGGGTACTTAAAAGCAGGGTACTTAAAACCAGGGTACTTAAAAGCAAGGTACCTAACAGCATGGTACTTAAAAGCATGGTACCTAAAAGCAGGGTACTTAAAAGCCGGGTACTTAAAAGCAGGGAACATAAAAGCAGGGTACTTAAAAGCAGGGTACTTAAAAGAAGGGTACTTAAAAGCAGGGTACCTAAAAGCAGGGTACTAAAAGAAGGGTACTTAAAAGCAGGGTACCTATAAGCAAGTTACTTAAAGGCAGGGTACTTAGAAGCAGGGTACTTAAAAGAAGGGTACTTAAAAGCAGGCTATTTAAAAGCAGGGTACTTAAAAACAGGGTACTTAAAAGGGTGGGTACTTAAAAGCAGGGTACTTAAATGCAGGGTACTTGAAAACCGGGTACCTAAAAGGGTACTTAAAAACAGGGTACTTAAAAGGGTTGGTACTTAAAAACAGGGTACCTATAAGCAGGTTACCTAAAAGCAGGGTCCTTAAAAACAGGGTACTTAAAAGCAGGGTATTTAAAAGCAGGGTACTTAAAAGCAGGGTACTTACTTAAGAGCAGGGTACTTAAAAGCAGGGTACTTAAAACCAGGGTACTTAAAACCAGGGTACTTAAAAGCAAGGTACCTAACAGCATGGTACTTAAAAGCATGGTACCTAAAAGCAGGGTACTTAAAAGCAGGGTACTTAAAAGCAGGGAACATAAAAGCAGGGTACTTAAAAGCAGGGTACTTAAAAGAAGGGTACTTAAAAGCAGGGTACCTAAAAGCAGGGTACTAAAAGAAGGGTACTTAAAAGCAGGGTACCTATAAGCAGGTTACTTAAAGGCAGGGTACTTAGAAGCAGGGTACTTAAAAGAAGGGTACTTAAAGGCAGGCTATTTAAAAGCAGGGTACTTAAATGCAGGGTACTTAAAAGCAGTTTACTTAAAAGCAGGGTACTTAAATGCAGGGTACTTGAAAACCGGGTACTTAAAAGGGTACTTAAAAACAGGGTACTTAAAAGGGTGGGTACTTAAAAACAGGGTACTTAAAAGCAGGGTACTTAAAAGTAGGGTACTTAAATGCAGGGTACTTAAAAGCCGGTTACTTAAAAGGCTACTTAAAAACAGGGTACTTAAAAGGGTAATTAAAAGCAGGATACTTAAAAGCAGGGAACTGCACAGGGTACCTAAAAGCAGGGTACTTAAAAGCAGGGAACATAAAAGCAGGGTACTTAAAAGCAGGGTACTTTAAAGCAGGGTACTTAAAAGCAAGGTACTTAAAAGCAGGGTACATAAAGAAGGGTACTTAAAAGGAGGGTACTTAAAAGCAGGGTACATATAAGCAGGGTACTAAAAGAAGGGTACTTAAAAGCAGGGTACCTATAAGCAGGTTACTTAAAGGCAGGGTACTTAAAAGCAGGGTACTTAAAAACAGGGTACTTAAATTGGGTACTTAAAACCAGGGTACTTAAAAGCAAGGTACCTAGCAGCATGGTACTTAAAAGCATGGTACTTAAAAGCAGGGTCCTTAAAAGCAGGGTACTTAAAAGCAGGGAACATAAAAGCAGGGTACTTAAAAGCAGGGTACTTAAAAGAAGGGTACTTAAAAGCTAGGTACCTAAAAGCAGGGTACATAAAGAAGGGTACTTAAAAGGAGGGTACTTAAAAGCAGGGTACCTATAAGCAGGTTACTTAAAGGCAGGGTACTAAAAAGCAGGGTACTTAAAAACAGGGTACTTAAAACCAGAGTACTTAAAAGCAGGGTACCTAAAAGGAGGGTACTTAAAAGCATGGTACTTAAAAGCAGGGTACTTAAAAGAAGGGTACTTAAAAGCGGGTACTTAAAAGCATTGTACCTAAAAGGGTACTTAAAAGCAGGCTACTTAAAAGCAGGGTACTTAAAAGCAGGATACTTAAAAGCAAGATAGTGAACAGGTTACTTAAAAACAAGGTACTAAAAGCAGGGTACTTAAAGGCAGCGTACATTAAACCAGGGTACCTATAAGCAGGTTACCTAAAAGCAGGGTCCTTAAAAACAGGGTACTTAAAAGCAGGGTATTTAAAAGCAGGGTACTTAAAAGCAGGGTACTTACTTAAAAGCAGGGTACTTAAAAGCAGGGTACTTAAAACCAGGGTACTTAAAACCAGGGTACTTAAAAGCAAGGTACCTAGCAGCATGGTACTTAAAAGCATGGTACTTAAAAGCAGGGTACTTAAAAGCAGGGTACTTAAAAGCAGGGAACATAAAAGCAGGGTACTTAAAAGAAGGGTACTTAAAAGAAGGGTACTTAAAAGCAGGGTACCTAAAAGCAGGGTACTAAAAGAAGGGTACTTAAAAGCAGGGTACCTATAAGCAGGTTACTTAAAGGCAGGGTACTTAGAAGCAGGGTACTTAAAAGAAGGGTACTTAAAAGCAGGTATTTAAAAGCAAGGTACTTAAAAGCAGGGAACATAAAAGCAGGGTACTTAAAAGCAGGGTACTTTAAAGCAGGGTACTTAAAAGCAAGGTACTTAAAAGCAGGGTACATAAAGAAGGGTACTTAAAAGGAGGGTACTTAAAAGCAGGGTACCTATAAGCAGGTTACTTAAAGGCAGGGTACTAAAAAGCAGGGTACTTAAAAACAGGGTACTTAAAAGGGTACTTAAAAACAGGGTACTTAAAAGGGTGCGTACTTAAAAACAGGGTACTTAAAAGCAAGGTACTTAAAAGCAGGGTACTTAAATGCAGGGTACTGGAAAACCGGGTACTTAAAAGGGTACTTAAAAACAGGGTACTTAAAAGGGTTGGTACGTAAAAGCAGGTTACTTAAAAGCAGGGTACTTAAAAGTAGGGTACTTAAATGCAGGGTACTTAAAAGCCGGTTACTTAAAAGGCTACTTAAAAACAGGGTACTTAAAAGGGTAATTAAAAGCAGGATACATAAAAGCAGGGAACTGCACAGGGTACCTAAAAGCAGGGTACTAAAAAAAGTGTACTTAAAGGTAGGGTACCGATAAGCAGGTTACTTAAAAGCAGGGTACTTAAAAGTAGGGTACTTAAATGCAGGGTACTTAAGAGCCAGTTACTTAAAAGGCTACTTAAAAAACAGGGTACTTAAAAGGGTAATTAAAAGCAGGATACTTAAAAGCAGGGAACTGCACAGGGTACCTAAAAGCAGGGTACTAAAATAAGGGTACTTAAAGGTAGGGTACCGATAAGCAGGTTACTTAAAAGCAGGGTACTTAAAAGCAGGGTACTTAAAAGCAAGGTACCTAACAGAAGGGTACTTAAAAGCATGGTACTTAAAAGCAGGGTACTTAAAAGCAGGGTACTTAAAAGCAGGGAACATAAAAGCAGGGTACTTAAAAGCAGGGTACTTTAAAGCAGGGTACTTAAAAGCAAGGTACTTAAAAGCAGAGTACATAAAGAAGGGTACTTAAAAGCAGGGTACTTAAAAGCAGGGTACCTATAAGCAGGTTACTTAAAGGCAGGGTACTAAAAAGCAGGGTACTTAAAGACAGTGTACTTAAAAGGGTACTTAAAAACAGGGTACTTAAAAGGGTGGGTACTTAAAAACAGGGTACTTAAAAGCAGGGTACTTAAAAATCGGGTATTTAAATGCAGGGTACTTAAAAGCCGGTTACCTAAAAGGCTACTTAAAAACACGGTACTTAAAAGGGTAATTAAAAGCAGGATACTTAAAAGCAGGGTACTGCAGAGGGTACCTAAAAGCAAAGTACTAAACGAAGGGTACTTAAAAGCAGGGTACCTATAAGCAGGTTACTTAAAGGCAGGGTACTTAGAAGCAGGGTACTTAAAAGCAGGGTACTTAAAAGCAGGCTATTTAAAAGCAGGGTACTTTAAAGCAGGGTACTTAAAAGCAGGGTATTTAAGGCAGGGTACTTAAAAGCCGGTTACTTAAAAGGTTACTTAAAAACAGGGTACTTAAAAGGGTACTTAAAAGCAGGGTACTTAAAAGCAGTTTACTTAAAAGCAGGGTACGTAAATGCAGGGTACTTGAAAACCGGGTACTTAAAAGGGTACTTAAAAGCAGGGTACTTAAAAACAGTTTACTTAAAAGCAGGGTACTTAAATGCAGGGTACTTGAAAACCGGGTACTTAAAAGGGTACTTAAAAGCAGGGTACTTAAAAGGGTGGGTACTTAAAGGCAGGGTACTTAAAAGCAGGGTACTTAAAAGTAGGGTACTTAAATGCAGGGTACTTAAGAGCCAGTTACTTAAAAGGCTACTTAAAAAACAGGGTACTTAAAAGGGTAATTAAAAGCAGGATACTTAAAAGCAGGGAACTGCACAGGGTACCTAAAAGCAGGGTACTAAAATAAGGGTACTTAAAGGTAGGGTACCGATAAGCAGGTTACTTAAAAGCAGGGTACTTAAAAGCAGGGTACTTAAAAGCAAGGTACCTAACAGAAGGGTACTTAAAAGCATGGTACTTAAAAGCAGGGTACTTAAAAGCAGGGTACTTAAAAGCAGGGAACATAAAAGCAGGGTACTTAAAAGCAGGGTACTTTAAAGCAGGGTACTTAAAAGCAAGGTACTTAAAAGCAGAGTACATAAAGAAGGGTACTTAAAAGCAGGGTACTTAAAAGCAGGGTACCTATAAGCAGGTTACTTAAAGGCAGGGTACTAAAAAGCAGGGTACTTAAAGACAGTGTACTTAAAAGGGTACTTAAAAACAGGGTACTTAAAAGGGTGGGTACTTAAAAACAGGGTACTTAAAAGCAGGGTACTTAAAAATCGGGTATTTAAATGCAGGGTACTTAAAAGCCGGTTACCTAAAAGGCTACTTAAAAACACGGTACTTAAAAGGGTAATTAAAAGCAGGATACTTAAAAGCAGGGTACTGCAGAGGGTACCTAAAAGCAAAGTACTAAACGAAGGGTACTTAAAAGCAGGGTACCTATAAGCAGGTTACTTAAAGGCAGGGTACTTAGAAGCAGGGTACTTAAAAGCAGGGTACTTAAAAGCAGGCTATTTAAAAGCAGGGTACTTTAAAGCAGGGTACTTAAAAGCAGGGTATTTAAGGCAGGGTACTTAAAAGCCGGTTACTTAAAAGGTTACTTAAAAACAGGGTACTTAAAAGGGTACTTAAAAGCAGGGTACTTAAAAGCAGTTTACTTAAAAGCAGGGTACGTAAATGCAGGGTACTTGAAAACCGGGTACTTAAAAGGGTACTTAAAAACAGGGTACTTAAAAGGGTGGGTACTTAAAAACAGGGTACTTAAAAGCAGGGTACTTAAATGCAGGGTACTTAAATGCAGGGTACTGGAAAACCGCGTACTTAAAAGGATACTTAAAAACAGGTTACTTAAAAGGGTTGGTACGTAAAAGCAGGTTACTTAAAAGCAGGGTACTTAAAAGTAGGGTACTTAAATGCAGGGTACTTAAAAGCCGGTTACTTAAAAGGCTACTTAAAAACAGGGTACTTAAAAGGGTAATTAAAAGCAGGATACATAAAAGCAGGGAACTGCACAGGGTACCTAAAAGCAGGGTACTAAAAAAAGTGTACTTAAAGGTAGGGTACCGATAAGCAGGTTACTTAAAAGCACGGTACTTAAAAGCAGGGTACCTAAAAGCAGGGTACTTAAAACCAGGGTACTTAAATGCAAGGTACTTAAAAGCAGGGTACTTAAAAGCAGGGTACTTAAAAGCAGGGTACTTAAAAGCCGGGAACTGCACAGGGTACCTAAAAGCAGGGTACTAAAAGAAGTGTACTTAAAGGTAGGGTACCGATAAGCAGGTTACTTAAAAGCAGGGTACTTAAAAGCAGGGTAACTAAAAGCAGGGTACTTAAAAGCAGGGACTTAAAAGCAGGGTAGCTAGAAGCAGGGTACTTAAAAGCAGGGAACTAAAAAGGGTACTTAAAAACAGGGTACTTAAAAGTAGGGTACTTAACTGCAGGGTACTTAAAAGCCGGTTACTTAAAAGGCTACTTAAAAACAGGGTACTTAAAAGGGTAATTAAAAGCAGGATACTTAAAAGCAGGGTACTGCACAGGGTACCTAAAAGTAGGGTACAAAACGAAGGGTACTTAAAAGCAGGGTACCTATAAGCAGGTTACTTAAAGGCAGGTACTTAGAAGCAGTTTACTTAAAAGCAGGGTACTTAAATGCAGGGTACTTGAAAGCCGGGTACTTAAAAGGGTACTTAAAAACAGGGTACTTAAAAGGGTAGGTACTTAAAAACAGGGTACCTATAAGCAGGTTACCTAAAAGCAGGGTCCTTAAAAACAGGGTACTTAAAAGCAGGGTATTTAAAAGCAGGGTACTTAAAAGCAGGGTACTTACTTAAAAGCAGGGTACTTAAAAGCAGGGTACTTAAAAGCAGGGTACTTAAAACCAGGGTACTTAAAAGCAAGGTACCTAACAGCATGGTACTTAAAAGCATGGTACCTAAAAGCAGGGTACTTAAAAGCCGGGTACTTAAAAGCAGGGAACATAAAAGCAGGGTACTTAAAAGCAGGGTACTTAAAAGAAGGGTACTTAAAAGCAGGGTACCTAAAAGCAGGGTACTAAAAGAAGGGTACTTAAAAGCAGGGTACCTATAAGCAAGTTACTTAAAGGCAGGGTACTTAGAAGCAGGGTACTTAAAAGAAGGGTACTTAAAAGCAGGCTATTTAAAAGCAGGGTACTTAAAAACAGGGTACTTAAAAGGGTGGGTACTTAAAAGCAGGGTACTTAAATGCAGGGTACTTGAAAACCGGGTACCTAAAAGGGTACTTAAAAACAGGGTACTTAAAAGGGTTGGTACTTAAAAACAGGGTACCTATAAGCAGGTTACCTAAAAGCAGGGTCCTTAAAAACAGGGTACTTAAAAGCAGGGTATTTAAAAGCAGGGTACTTAAAAGCAGGGTACTTACTTAAGAGCAGGGTACTTAAAAGCAGGGTACTTAAAACCAGGGTACTTAAAACCAGGGTACTTAAAAGCAAGGTACCTAACAGCATGGTACTTAAAAGCATGGTACCTAAAAGCAGGGTACTTAAAAGCAGGGTACTTAAAAGCAGGGAACATAAAAGCAGGGTACTTAAAAGCAGGGTACTTAAAAGAAGGGTACTTAAAAGCAGGGTACCTAAAAGCAGGGTACTAAAAGAAGGGTACTTAAAAGCAGGGTACCTATAAGCAGGTTACTTAAAGGCAGGGTACTTAGAAGCAGGGTACTTAAAAGAAGGGTACTTAAAGGCAGGCTATTTAAAAGCAGGGTACTTAAATGCAGGGTACTTAAAAGCAGTTTACTTAAAAGCAGGGTACTTAAATGCAGGGTACTTGAAAACCGGGTACTTAAAAGGGTACTTAAAAACAGGGTACTTAAAAGGGTGGGTACTTAAAAACAGGGTACTTAAAAGCAGGGTACTTAAAAGTAGGGTACTTAAATGCAGGGTACTTAAAAGCCGGTTACTTAAAAGGCTACTTAAAAACAGGGTACTTAAAAGGGTAATTAAAAGCAGGATACTTAAAAGCAGGGAACTGCACAGGGTACCTAAAAGCAGGGTACTTAAAAGCAGGGAACATAAAAGCAGGGTACTTAAAAGCAGGGTACTTTAAAGCAGGGTACTTAAAAGCAAGGTACTTAAAAGCAGGGTACATAAAGAAGGGTACTTAAAAGGAGGGTACTTAAAAGCAGGGTACATATAAGCAGGGTACTAAAAGAAGGGTACTTAAAAGCAGGGTACCTATAAGCAGGTTACTTAAAGGCAGGGTACTTAAAAGCAGGGTACTTAAAAACAGGGTACTTAAATTGGGTACTTAAAACCAGGGTACTTAAAAGCAAGGTACCTAGCAGCATGGTACTTAAAAGCATGGTACTTAAAAGCAGGGTCCTTAAAAGCAGGGTACTTAAAAGCAGGGAACATAAAAGCAGGGTACTTAAAAGCAGGGTACTTAAAAGAAGGGTACTTAAAAGCTAGGTACCTAAAAGCAGGGTACATAAAGAAGGGTACTTAAAAGGAGGGTACTTAAAAGCAGGGTACCTATAAGCAGGTTACTTAAAGGCAGGGTACTAAAAAGCAGGGTACTTAAAAACAGGGTACTTAAAACCAGAGTACTTAAAAGCAGGGTACCTAAAAGGAGGGTACTTAAAAGCATGGTACTTAAAAGCAGGGTACTTAAAAGAAGGGTACTTAAAAGCGGGTACTTAAAAGCATTGTACCTAAAAGGGTACTTAAAAGCAGGCTACTTAAAAGCAGGGTACTTAAAAGCAGGATACTTAAAAGCAAGATAGTGAACAGGTTACTTAAAAACAAGGTACTAAAAGCAGGGTACTTAAAGGCAGCGTACATTAAACCAGGGTACCTTTAAGCAGGTTACCTAAAAGCAGGGTCCTTAAAAACAGGGTACTTAAAAGCAGGGTATTTAAAAGCAGGGTACTTAAAAGCAGGGTACTTACTTAAAAGCAGGGTACTTAAAAGCAGGGTACTTAAAACCAGGGTACTTAAAACCAGGGTACTTAAAAGCAAGGTACCTAGCAGCATGGTACTTAAAAGCATGGTACTTAAAAGCAGGGTACTTAAAAGCAGGGTACTTAAAAGCAGGGAACATAAAAGCAGGGTACTTAAAAGAAGGGTACTTAAAAGAAGGGTACTTAAAAGCAGGGTACCTAAAAGCAGGGTACTAAAAGAAGGGTACTTAAAAGCAGGGTACCTATAAGCAGGTTACTTAAAGGCAGGGTACTTAGAAGCAGGGTACTTAAAAGAAGGGTACTTAAAAGCAGGTATTTAAAAGCAAGGTACTTAAAAGCAGGGAACATAAAAGCAGGGTACTTAAAAGCAGGGTACTTTAAAGCAGGGTACTTAAAAGCAAGGTACTTAAAAGCAGGGTACATAAAGAAGGGTACTTAAAAGGAGGGTACTTAAAAGCAGGGTACCTATAAGCAGGTTACTTAAAGGCAGGGTACTAAAAAGCAGGGTACTTAAAAACAGGGTACTTAAAAGGGTACTTAAAAACAGGGTACTTAAAAGGGTGCGTACTTAAAAACAGGGTACTTAAAAGCAAGGTACTTAAAAGCAGGGTACTTAAATGCAGGGTACTGGAAAACCGGGTACTTAAAAGGGTACTTAAATGCAGGGTACTTAAAAGCCGGTTACTTAAAAGGCTACTTAAAAACAGGGTACTTAAAAGGGTAATTAAAAGCAGGATACATAAAAGCAGGGAACTGCACAGGGTACCTAAAAGCAGGGTACTAAAAAAAGTGTACTTAAAGGTAGGGTACCGATAAGCAGGTTACTTAAAAGCAGGGTACTTAAAAGCAGGGTACCTAAAAGCAGGGTACTTAAAACCAGGGTACTTAAATGCAAGGTACTTAAAAGCAGGGTACTTAAAAGCAGGGTACTTAAAAGCAGGGTACTTAAAAGCAGGGTACTTAAAAGCAGGGACTTAAAAGCAGGGTACTTAGAAGCAGGGTACTTAAAAGCAGGGAACTAAAAAGGGTACTTAAAAACAGGGTACTTAAAAGTAGGGTACTTAAATGCAGGGTACTTAAAAGCCGGTTACTTAAAAGGCTACTTAAAAACAGGGTACCTAAAAGGGTAATTAAAAGCAGGATACTTAAAAGCAGGGTACTGCACAGGGTACCTAAAAGTAGGGTACTAAACGAAGGATACTTAAAAGCAGGGTACCTATAAGCAGGTTACTTAAAGGCAGGGTCCTTAAAAACAGGGTACTTAAAAGCAGGGTATTTAAAAGCAGGGTACTTAAAAGCAGGGTACCTATAAGCAGGTTACTTAAAGGCAGGGTACTTAAAAGCAGGGTACTTAAAAACAGGGTACTTAAATTGGGTACTTAAAAGCAGGGTACTTAAAAGTAGGGTACTTAAATGCAGGGTACTTAAAAGCCGGTTACTTAAAAGGCTACTTAAAAACAGGGTACTTAAAAGGGTAATTAAAAGCAGGATACTTAAAAGCAGGGAACTGCACAGGGTACCTAAAAGCAGGGTACTTAAAAGCAGGGAACATAAAAGCAGGGTACTTAAAAGCAGGGTACTTTAAAGCAGGGTACTTAAAAGCAAGGTACTTAAAAGCAGGGTACATAAAGAAGGGTACTTAAAAGGAGGGTACTTAAAAGCAGGGTACCTATAAGCAGGGTACTAAAAGAAGGGTACTTAAAAGCAGGGTACCTATAAGCAGGTTACTTAAAGGCAGGGTACTTAAAAGCAGGGTACTTAAAAACAGGGTACTTAAATTGGGTACTTAAAACGAGGGTACTTAAAAGCAGGGTCCTTAAAAGCAGGGTACTTAAAAGCAGGGAACATAAAAGCAGGGTACTTAAAAGCAGGGTACTTAAAAGAAGGGTACTTAAAAGCTAGGTACCTAAAAGCAGGGTACATAAAGAAGGGTACTTAAAAGGAGGGTACTTAAAAGCAGGGTACCTATAAGCAGGTTACTTAAAGGCAGGGTACTAAAAAGCAGGGTACTTAAAAACAGGGTACTTAAAAGGGTACTTAAAAACAGGTTACTTAAAAGGGTGGGTACCTAAAAACAGGGTACTTAAAAGCAGGGTACTTAAAAGTAGGGTACTTAAATGCAGGGTACTTAAAAGCCGGTTACCTAAAAGGCTACTTAAAAACAGGGTACTTAAAAGCAGGGTACTTAAATGCAAGGTACTTAAAAGCAGGGTACTTAAAAGCAGGGAACTTAAAAGCAGGGTACTTAAAAGCCGGTTACTTAAAAGGCTACTTAAAAACAGGGTACTTAAAAGGGTAATTAAAAGCAGGATACTTAAAAGCAGGGAACTGCACAGGGTACCTAAAAGCAGGGTACTAAAAGAAGTGTACTTAAAGGTAGGGTACCGATAAGCAGGTTACTTAAAAGCAGGGTACTTAAAAGCAGGGTACTTAAAAGCAGGGTACTTAAAAGCAGGGACTTAAAAGCAGGGTACTTAGAAGCAGGGTACTTAAAAGCAGGGAACTAAAAAGGGTACTTAAAAACAGGGTACTTAAAAGTAGGGTACTTAAATGCAGGGTACTTAAAAGCCGGTTACTTAAAAGGCTACTTAAAAACAGGGTACTTAAAAGGGTAATTAAAAGCAGGATACTTAAAAGCAGGGTACTGCACAGGGTACCTAAAAGTAGGGTACTAAACGAAGGGTACTTAAAAGCAGGGTACCTATAAGCAGGTTACTTAAAGGCAGGGTCCTTAAAAACAGGGTACTTAAAAGCAGGGTATTTAAAAGCAGGGTACTTAAAAGCAGGTTACTTACTTAAAAGCAGGGTACTTAAAAGCAGGGTACTAAAAAGGGTACTTAAAAACAGGGTACTTAAAAGTAGGGTACTTAAATGCAGGGTACTTAAAAGCCGGTTACTTAAAAGGCTACTTAAAAACAGGGTACTTAAAAGGGTAATTAAAAGCAGGATACTTAAAAGCAGGGTACTGCACAGGGTACCTAAAAGTAGGGTACTAAACGAAGGGTACTTAAAAGCAGGGTACCTATAAGCAGGTTACTTAAAGGCAGGGTCCTTAAAAACAGGGTACTTAAAAGCAGGGTATTTAAAAGCAGGGTACTTAAAAGCAGGTTACTTACTTAAAAGCAGGGTACTTAAAAGCAGGGTACTTAAAAGCAGGGTACTTAAAACCAGGGTACTTAAAAGCAAGGTACCTAACAGCATGGTACTTAAAAGCATGGTACCTAAAAGCAGGGTACTTAAAAGCAGGGTACTTAAAAGCAGGGAACATAAAAGCAGGGTACTTAAAAGCAGGGTACTTAAAAGAAGGGTACTTAAAAGCAGGGTACCTAAAAGCAGGGTACTAAAAGAAGGGTACTTAAAAGCAGGGTACTTAAAAGAAGGGTACTTAAAAGCAGGGTACCTAAAAGCAGGGTACTAAAAGAAGGGTACTTAAAAGCAGGGTACCTATAAGCAGGTTACTTAAAGGCAGGGTACTTAGAAGCAGGGTACTTAAAAGAAGGGTACTTAAAAGCAGGCTATTTAAAAGCAGGGTACTTAAAAGCAGGGTACTTAAAAGCAGTTTACTTAAAAGCAGGGTACTTAAATGCAGGGTACTTGAAAACCGGGTACTTAAAAGGGTACTTAAAAACAGGGTACTTAAAAGGGTGGGTACTTAAAATCAGGGTACTTAAAAGCAGGGTACTTAAAAGCAGGGTACTTAAGTGCAGGGTACTTGAAAACCGGGTACCTAAAAGGGTACTTAAAAACAGGGTACTTAAAAGGATTGGTACTTAAAAACAGGTTACTTAAAAACAGGGTACTTAAAAGGGTGCGTACTTAAAAACAGGGTACTTAAAAGCAAGGTACTTAAAAGCAGGGTACTTAAATGCAGGGTACTGGAAAACCGGGTACTTAAAAGGGTACTTAAAAACAGGGTACTTAAAAGGGTTGGTACGTAAAAGCAGGTTACTTAAAAGCAGGGTACTTAAAAGTAGGGTACTTAAATGCAGGGTACTTAAAAGCCGGTTACTTAAAAGGCTACTTAAAAACAGGGTACTTAAAAGTGTAATTTAAAGCAGGATACATAAAAGCAGGGAACTTCACAGGGTACCTAAAAGCAGGGTACTAAAAAAAGTGTACTTAAAGGTAGGGTACCGATAAGCAGGTTACCTAAAAGCAGGGTACTTAAAAGCAGGGTACCTAAAAGCAGGGTACTTAAAACCAGGGTACTTAAATGCAAGGTACTTAAAAGCAGGGTACTTAGAAGCAGGGTACTTAAAAGCAGGGAACTAAAAAGGGTACTTAAAAACAGGGTACTTAAAAGCACGGTACTTAAAAGCAGGGTACCTAAAAGCAGGGTACTTAAAACCAGGGTACTTAAATGCAAGGTACTTAAAAGCAGGGTACTTAAAAGCAGGGTACTTAAAAGCAGGGTACTTAAAAGCCGGGAACTGCACAGGGTACCTAAAAGCAGGGTACTAAAAGAAGTGTACTTAAAGGTAGGGTACCGATAAGCAGGTTACTTAAAAGCAGGGTACTTAAAAGCAGGGTAACTAAAAGCAGGGTACTTAAAAGCAGGGACTTAAAAGCAGGGTAGCTAGAAGCAGGGTACTTAAAAGCAGGGAACTGAAAAGGGTACTTAAAAACAGGGTACTTAAAAGTAGGGTACTTAACTGCAGGGTACTTAAAAGCCGGTTACTTAAAAGGCTACTTAAAAACAGGGTACTTAAAAGGGTAATTAAAAGCAGGATACTTAAAAGCAGGGTACTGCACAGGGTACCTAAAAGTAGGGTACAAAACGAAGGGTACTTAAAAGCAGGGTACCTATAAGCAGGTTACTTAAAGGCAGGTACTTAAATGCAGGGTACTTGAAAGCCGGGTACTTAAAAGGGTACTTAAAAACAGGGTACTTAAAAGGGTAGGTACTTAAAAACAGGGTACCTATAAGCAGGTTACCTAAAAGCAGGGTCCTTAAAAACAGGGTACTTAAAAGCAGGGTATTTAAAAGCAGGGTACTTAAAAGCAGGGTACTTACTTAAAAGCAGGGTACTTAAAAGCAGGGTACTTAAAACCAGGGTACTTAAAACCAGGGTACTTAAAAGCAAGGTACCTAACAGCATGGTACTTAAAAGCATGGTACCTAAAAGCAGGGTACTTAAAAGCCGGGTACTTAAAAGCAGGGAACATAAAAGCAGGGTACTTAAAGGCAGGGTACTTAGAAGCAGGGTACTTAAAAGAAGGGTACTTAAAAGCAGGCTATTTAAAAGCAGGGTACTTAAAAACAGGGTACTTAAAAGGGTGGGTACTTAAAAGCAGGGTACTTAAATGCAGGGTACTTGAAAACCGGGTACCTAAAAGGGTACTTAAAAACAGGGTACTTAAAAGGGTTGGTACTTAAAAACAGGGTACCTATAAGCAGGTACCTAAAAGCAGGGTCCTTAAAAACAGGGTACTTAAAAGCAGGGTATTTAAAAGCAGGGTACTTAAAAGCAGGGTACTTACTTAAAAGCAGGGTACTTAAAAGCAGGGTACTTAAAAGCAGGGTACTTAAAACCAGGGTACTTAAAAGCAAGGAACCTAACAGCATGGTACTTAAAAGCATGGTACCTAAAAGCAGGGTACTTAAAAGCCGGGTACTTAAAAGCAGGGAACATAAAAGCAGGGTACTTAAAAGCAGGGTACTTAAAAGAAGGGTACTTAAAAGCAGGGTACCTAAAAGCAGGGTACTAAAAGAAGGGTACTTAAAAGCAGGGTACCTATAAGCAAGTTACTTAAAGGCAGGGTACTTAGAAGCAGGGTACTTAAAAGAAGGGTACTTAAAAGCAGGCTATTTAAAAGCAGGGTACTTAAAAACAGGGTACTTAAAAGGGTGGGTACTTAAAAGCAGGGTACTTAAATGCAGGGTACTTGAAAACCGGGTACCTAAAAGGGTACTTAAAAACAGGGTACTTAAAAGGGTTGGTACTTAAAAACAGGGTACCTATAAGCAGGTTACCTAAAAGCAGGGTCCTTAAAAACAGGGTACTTAAAAGCAGGGTATTTAAAAGCAGGGTACTTAAAAGCAGGGTACTTACTTAAGAGCAGGGTACTTAAAAGCAGGGTACTTAAAACCAGGGTACTTAAAACCAGGGTACTTAAAAGCAAGGTACCTAACAGCATGGTACTTAAAAGCATGGTACCTAAAAGCAGGGTACTTAAAAGCAGGGTACTTAAAAGCAGGGAACATAAAAGCAGGGTACTTAAAAGCAGGGTACTTAAAAGAAGGGTACTTAAAAGCAGGGTACCTAAAAGCAGGGTACTAAAAGAAGGGTACTTAAAAGCAGGGTACCTATAAGCAGGTTACTTAAAGGCAGGGTACTTAGAAGCAGGGTACTTAAAAGAAGGGTACTTAAAGGCAGGCTATTTAAAAGCAGGGTACTTAAATGCAGGGTACTTAAAAGCAGTTTACTTAAAAGCAGGGTACTTAAATGCAGGGTACTTGAAAACCGGGTACTTAAAAGGGTACTTAAAAACAGGGTACTTAAAAGGGTGGGTACTTAAAAACAGGGTACTTAAAAGCAGGGTACTTAAAAGTAGGGTACTTAAATGCAGGGTACTTAAAAGCCGGTTACTTAAAAGGCTACTTAAAAACAGGGTACTTAAAAGGGTAATTAAAAGCAGGATACTTAAAAGCAGGGAACTGCACAGGGTACCTAAAAGCAGGGTACTTAAAAGCAGGGAACATAAAAGCAGGGTACTTAAAAGCAGGGTACTTTAAAGCAGGGTACTTAAAAGCAAGGTACTTAAAAGCAGGGTACATAAAGAAGGGTACTTAAAAGGAGGGTACTTAAAAGCAGGGTACATATAAGCAGGGTACTAAAAGAAGGGTACTTAAAAGCAGGGTACCTATAAGCAGGTTACTTAAAGGCAGGGTACTTAAAAGCAGGGTACTTAAAAACAGGGTACTTAAATTGGGTACTTAAAACCAGGGTACTTAAAAGCAAGGTACCTAGCAGCATGGTACTTAAAAGCATGGTACTTAAAAGCAGGGTCCTTAAAAGCAGGGTACTTAAAAGCAGGGAACATAAAAGCAGGGTACTTAAAAGCAGGGTACTTAAAAGAAGGGTACTTAAAAGCTAGGTACCTAAAAGCAGGGTACATAAAGAAGGGTACTTAAAAGGAGGGTACTTAAAAGCAGGGTACCTATAAGCAGGTTACTTAAAGGCAGGGTACTAAAAAGCAGGGTACTTAAAAACAGGGTACTTAAAACCAGAGTACTTAAAAGCAGGGTACCTAAAAGGAGGGTACTTAAAGGCAGCGTACATTAAACCAGGGTACCTATAAGCAGGTTACCTAAAAGCAGGGTCCTTAAAAACAGGGTACTTAAAAGCAGGGTATTTAAAAGCAGGGTACTTAAAAGCAGGGTACTTACTTAAAAGCAGGGTACTTAAAAGCAGGGTACTTAAAACCAGGGTACTTAAAACCAGGGTACTTAAAAGCAAGGTACCTAGCAGCATGGTACTTAAAAGCATGGTACTTAAAAGCAGGGTACTTAAAAGCAGGGTACTTAAAAGCAGGGAACATAAAAGCAGGGTACTTAAAAGAAGGGTACTTAAAAGAAGGGTACTTAAAAGCAGGGTACCTAAAAGCAGGGTACTAAAAGAAGGGTACTTAAAAGCAGGGTACCTATAAGCAAGTTACTTAAAGGCAGGGTACTTAGAAGCAGGGTACTTAAAAGAAGGGTACTTAAAAGCAGGATACTTAAAAGCAAGATAGTGAACAGGTTACTTAAAAACAAGGTACTAAAAGCAGGGTACTTAAAGGCAGCGTACATTAAACCAGGGTACCTATAAGCAGGTTACCTAAAAGCAGGGTCCTTAAAAACAGGGTACTTAAAAGCAGGGTATTTAAAAGCAGGGTACTTAAAAGCAGGGTACTTACTTAAAAGCAGGGTACTTAAAAGCAGGGTACTTAAAACCAGGGTACTTAAAACCAGGGTACTTAAAAGCAAGGTACCTAGCAGCATGGTACTTAAAAGCATGGTACTTAAAAGCAGGGTACTTAAAAGCAGGGTACTTAAAAACAGGGAACATAAAAGCAGGGTACTTAAAAGAAGGGTACTTAAAAGAAGGGTACTTAAAAGCAGGGTACCTAAAAGCAGGGTACTAAAAGAAGGGTACTTAAAAGCAGGGTACCTATAAGCAGGTTACTTAAAGGCAGGGTACTTAGAAGCAGGGTACTTAAAAGAAGGGTACTTAAAAGCAGGTATTTAAAAGCAAGGTACTTAAAAGCAGGGAACATAAAAGCAGGGTACTTAAAAGCAGGGTACTTTAAAGCAGGGTACTTAAAAGCAAGGTACTTAAATGCAGGGTACTTAAAAGCCGGTTACTTAAAAGGCTACTTAAAAACAGGGTACTTAAAAGGGTAATTAAAAGCAGGATACTTAAAAGCAGGGAACTGCACAGGGTACCTAAAAGCAGGTTACTAAAATAAGGGTACTTAAAGGTAGGGTACCGATAAGCAGGTTACTTAAAAGCAGGGTACTTAACAGCAGGGTACTTTAAAGCAGGGTACTTAAAAGCAAGGTACTTAAAAGCAGGGTACATAAAGAAGGGTACTTAAAAGGAGGGTACTTAAATGCAGGGTACTTAAAAGCCGGTTACTTAAAAGGCTACTTAAAAACAGGGTACTTAAAAGGGTAATTAAAAGCAGGATACTTAAAAGCAGGGAACTGCACAGGGTACCTAAAAGCAGGGTACTTAAAAGCAGGGAACATAAAAGCAGGATACTTAAAAGCAGGGTACTTTAAAGCAGGGTACTTAAAAGCAAGGTACTTAAAAGCAGGGTACATAAAGAAGGGTACTTAAAAGGAGGGTACTTAAAAGCAGGGTACATATAAGCAGGGTACTAAAAGAAGGGTACTTAAAAGCAGGGTACCTATAAGCAGGTTACTTAAAGGCAGGGTACTTAAAAGCAGGGTACTTAAAAACAGTTTACTTAAATTGGGTACTTAAAACCAGGGTACTTAAAAGCAAGGTACCTAGCAGCATGGTACTTAAAAGCATGGTACTTAAAAGCAGGGTCCTTAAAAGCAGGGTACTTAAAAGCAGGGAACATAAAAGCAGGGTACTTAAAAGCAGGGTACTTAAAAGAAGGGTACTTAAAAGCTAGGTACCTAAAAGCAGGGTACATAAAGAAGGGTACTTAAAAGGAGGGTACTTAAAAGCAGGGTACCTATAAGCATGTTACTTAAAGGCAGGGTACTAAAAAGCAGGGTACTTAAAAACAGGGTACTTAAAACCAGAGTACTTAAAAGCAGGGTACCTAAAAGGAGGGTACTTAAAAGCATGGTACTTAAAAGCAGGGTACTTAAAAGAAGGGTACTTAAAAGCGGGTACTTAAAAGCATTGTACCTAAAAGGGTACTTAAAAGCAGGCTACTTAAAAGCAGGGTACTTAAAAGCAGGATACTTAAAAGCAAGATAGTGAACAGGTTACTTAAAAACAAGGTACTAAAAGCAGGGTACTTAAAGGCAGCGTACATTAAACCAGGGTACCTATAAGCAGGTTACCTAAAAGCAGGGTCCTTAAAAACAGGGTACTTAAAAGCAGGGTATTTAAAAGCAGGGTACTTAAAAGCAGGGTACTTACTTAAAAGCAGGGTACTTAAAAGCAGGGTACTTAAAACCAGGGTACTTAAAACCAGGGTACTTAAAAGCAAGGTACCTAGCAGCATGGTACTTAAAAGCATGGTACTTAAAAGCAGGGTACTTAAAAGCAGGGTACTTAAAAACAGGGAACATAAAAGCAGGGTACTTAAAAGAAGGGTACTTAAAAGAAGGGTACTTAAAAGCAGGGTACCTAAAAGCAGGGTACTAAAAGAAGGGTACTTAAAAGCAGGGTACCTATAAGCAGGTTACTTAAAGGCAGGGTACTTAGAAGCAGGGTACTTAAAAGAAGGGTACTTAAAAGCAGGTATTTAAAAGCAAGGTACTTAAAAGCAGGGAACATAAAAGCAGGGTACTTAAAAGCAGGGTACTTTAAAGCAGGGTACTTAAAAGCAAGGTACTTAAATGCAGGGTACTTAAAAGCCGGTTACTTAAAAGGCTACTTAAAAACAGGGTACTTAAAAGGGTAATTAAAAGCAGGATACTTAAAAGCAGGGAACTGCACAGGGTACCTAAAAGCAGGGTACTTAAAAGCAGGGAACATAAAAGCAGGGTACTTAAAAGCAGGGTACTTTAAAGCAGGGTACTTAAAAGCAAGGTACTTAAAAGCAGGGTACATAAAGAAGGGTACTTAAAAGGAGGGTACTTAAAAGCAGGGTACATATAAGCAGGGTACTAAAAGAAGGGTACTTAAAAGCAGGGTACCTATAAGCAGGTTACTTAAAGGCAGGGTACTTAAAAGCAGGGTACTTAAAAACAGGGTACTTAAATTGGGTACTTAAAACCAGGGTACTTAAAAGCAAGGTACCTAGCAGCATGGTACTTAAAAGCATGGTACTTAAAAGCAGGGTCCTTAAAAGCAGGGTACTTAAAAGCAGGGAACATAAAAGCAGGGTACTTAAAAGCAGGGTACTTAAAAGAAGGGTACTTAAAAGCTAGGTACCTAAAAGCAGGGTACATAAAGAAGGGTACTTAAAAGGAGGGTACTTAAAAGCAGGGTACCTATAAGCAGGTTACTTAAAGGCAGGGTACTAAAAAGCAGGGTACTTAAAAACAGGGTACTTAAAACCAGAGTACTTAAAAGCAGGGTACCTAAAAGGAGGGTACTTAAAGGCAGCGTACATTAAACCAGGGTACCTATAAGCAGGTTACCTAAAAGCAGGGTCCTTAAAAACAGGGTACTTAAAAGCAGGGTATTTAAAAGCAGGGTACTTAAAAGCAGGGTACTTACTTAAAAGCAGGGTACTTAAAAGCAGGGTACTTAAAACCAGGGTACTTAAAACCAGGGTACTTAAAAGCCATGTACCTAGCAGCATGGTACTTAAAAGCAGGGTACCTAAAAGCAGGGTACTAAAAGAAGGGTACTTAAAAGCAGGGTACCTATAAGCAAGTTACTTAAAGGCAGGGTACTTAGAAGCAGGGTACTTAAAAGAAGGGTACTTAAAAGCAGGCTATTTAAAAGCAGGGTACTTAAAAACAGGGTACTTAAAAGGGTGGGTACTTAAAAGCAGGGTACTTAAATGCAGGGTACTTGAAAACCGGGTACCTAAAAGGGTACTTAAAAACAGGGTACTTAAAAGGGTTGGTACTTAAAAACAGGGTACCTATAAGCAGGTTACCTAAAAGCAGGGTCCTTAAAAACAGGGTACTTAAAAGCAGGGTATTTAAAAGCAGGGTACTTAAAAGCAGGGTACTTACTTAAGAGCAGGGTACTTAAAAGCAGGGTACTTAAAACCAGGGTACTTAAAACCAGGGTACTTAAAAGCAAGGTACCTAACAGCATGGTACTTAAAAGCATGGTACCTAAAAGCAGGGTACTTAAAAGCAGGGTACTTAAAAGCAGGGAACATAAAAGCAGGGTACTTAAAAGCAGGGTACTTAAAAGAAGGGTACTTAAAAGCAGGGTACCTAAAAGCAGGGTACACAGCAAAAAATATCAAAATTTCATGAGAATTTTTTCTGTGGAAACTTAGAGGAAAGGCACAATTTCCTATGATTTCTGATGTAAAAAACGGAAACTTCCCTTTCCTCATGGTTTCTTCAGAGAAAATGTCTAGTTTCTACTGAGTTTCTCCTTTCAACACCATCGGAAATTCAAAGGTATTTTGCAGTGGTACTAAAAGAAGGGTACTTAAAAGCAGGGTACCTATAAGCAGGTTACTTAAAGGCAGGGTACTTAGAAGTAGGGTACTTAAAAGAAGGGTACTTAAAGGCAGGCTATTTAAAAGCAGGGTACTTAAATGCAGGGTACTTAAAAGCAGTTTACTTAAAAGCAGGGTACTTAAATGCAGGGTACTTGAAAACCGGGTACTTAAAAGGGTACTTAAAAACAGGGTACTTAAAAGGGTGGGTACTTAAAAACAGGGTAATTAAAAGCAGGATACTTAAAAGCAGGGAACTGCACAGGGTACCTAAAAGCAGGGTACTTAAAAGCAGGGAACATAAAAGCAGGGTACTTAAAAGCAGGGTACTTTAAAGCAGGGTACTTAAAAGCAAGGTACTTAAAAGCAGGGTACATAAAGAAGGGTACTTAAAAGGAGGGTACTTAAAAGCAGGGTACATATAAGCAGGGTACTAAAAGAAGGGTACTTAAAAGCAGGGTACCTATAAGCAGGTTACTTAAAGGCAGGGTACTTAAAAGCAGGGTACTTAAAAACAGTTTACTTAAATTGGGTACTTAAAACCAGGGTACTTAAAAGCAAGGTACCTAGCAGCATGGTACTTAAAAGCATGGTACTTAAAAGCAGGGTCCTTAAAAGCAGGGTACTTAAAAGCAGGGAACATAAAAGCAGGGTACTTAAAAGCAGGGTACTTAAAAGAAGGGTACTTAAAAGCTAGGTACCTAAAAGCAGGGTACATAAAGAAGGGTACTTAAAAGGAGGGTACTTAAAAGCAGGGTACCTATAAGCACGTTACTTAAAGGCAGGGTACTAAAAAGCAGGGTACTTAAAAACAGGGTACTTAAAACCAGAGTACTTAAAAGCAGGGTACCTAAAAGGAGGGTACTTAAAAGCATGGTACTTAAAAGCAGGGTACTTAAAAGAAGGGTACTTAAAAGCGGGTACTTAAAAGCATTGTACCTAAAAGGGTACTTAAAAGCAGGCTACTTAAAAGCAGGGTACTTAAAAGCAGGATACTTAAAAGCAAGATAGTGAACAGGTTACTTAAAAACAAGGTACTAAAAGCAGGGTACTTAAAGGCAGCGTACATTAAACCAGGGTACCTATAAGCAGGTTACCTAAAAGCAGGGTCCTTAAAAACAGGGTACTTAAAAGCAGGGTATTTAAAAGCAGGGTACTTAAAAGCAGGGTACTTACTTAAAAGCAGGGTACTTAAAAGCAGGGTACTTAAAACCAGGGTACTTAAAACCAGGGTACTTAAAAGCAAGGTACCTAGCAGCATGGTACTTAAAAGCATGGTACTTAAAAGCAGGGTACTTAAAAGCAGGGTACTTAAAAGCAGGGAACATAAAAGCAGGGTACTTAAAAGAAGGGTACTTAAAAGAAGGGTACTTAAAAGCAGGGTACCTAAAAGCAGGGTACTAAAAGAAGGGTACTTAAAAGCAGGGTACCTATAAGCAGGTTACTTAAAGGCAGGGTACTTAGAAGCAGGGTACTTAAAAGAAGGGTACTTAAAAGCAGGTATTTAAAAGCAAGGTACTTAAAAGCAGGGAACATAAAAGCAGGGTACTTAAAAGCAGGGTACTTTAAAGCAGGGTACTTAAAAGCAAGGTACTTAAAAGCAGGGTACATAAAGAAGGGTACTTAAAAGGAGGGTACTTAAAAGCAGGGTACCTATAAGCAGGTTACTTAAAGGCAGGGTACTAAAAAGCAGGGTACTTAAAAACAGGGTACTTAAAAGGGTACTTAAAAACAGGGTACTTAAAAGGGTGCGTACTTAAAAACAGGGTACTTAAAAGCAAGGTACTTAAAAGCAGGGTACTTAAATGCAGGGTACTGGAAAACCGGGTACTTAAAAGGGTACTTAAAAACAGGGTACTTAAAAGGGTTGGTACGTAAAAGCAGGTTACTTAAAAGCAGGGTACTTAAAAGTAGGGTACTTAAATGCAGGGTACTTAAAAGCCGGTTACTTAAAAGGCTACTTAAAAACAGGGTACTTAAAAGGGTAATTAAAAGCAGGATACATAAAAGCAGGGAACTGCACAGGGTACCTAAAAGCAGGGTACTAAAAAAAGTGTACTTAAAGGTAGGGTACCGATAAGCAGGTTACTTAAAAGCAGGGTACTTAAAAGCAGGGTACCTAAAAGCAGGGTACTTAAAACCAGGGTACTTAAATGCAAGGTACTTAAAAGCAGGGTACTTAAAAGCAGGGTACTTAAAAGCAGGGTACTTAAAAGCAGGGTACTTAAAAGCAGGGACTTAAAAGCAGGGTACTTAGAAGCAGGGTACTTAAAAGCAGGGAACTAAAAAGGGTACTTAAAAACAGGGTACTTAAAAGTAGGGTACTTAAATGCAGGGTACTTAAAAGCCGGTTACTTAAAAGGCTACTTAAAAACAGGGTACCTAAAAGGGTAATTAAAAGCAGGATACTTAAAAGCAGGGTACTGCACAGGGTACCTAAAAGTAGGGTACTAAACGAAGGATACTTAAAAGCAGGGTACCTATAAGCAGGTTACTTAAAGGCAGGGTCCTTAAAAACAGGGTACTTAAAAGCAGGGTATTTAAAAGCAGGGTACTTAAAAGCAGGGTACCTATAAGCAGGTTACTTAAAGGCAGGGTACTTAAAAGCAGGGTACTTAAAAACAGGGTACTTAAATTGGGTACTTAAAAGCAGGGTACTTAAAAGTAGGGTACTTAAATGCAGGGTACTTAAAAGCCGGTTACTTAAAAGGCTACTTAAAAACAGGGTACTTAAAAGGGTAATTAAAAGCAGGATACTTAAAAGCAGGGTACTTTAAAGCAGGGTACTTAAAAGCAAGGTACTTAAAAGCAGGGTACATAAAGAAGGGTACTTAAAAGGAGGGTACTTAAAAGCAGGGTACCTATAAGCAGGGTACTAAAAGAAGGGTACTTAAAAGCAGGGTACCTATAAGCAGGTTACTTAAAGGCAGGGTACTTAAAAGCAGGGTACTTAAAAACAGGGTACTTAAATTGGGTACTTAAAACGAGGGTACTTAAAAGCAGGGTCCTTAAAAGCAGGGTACTTAAAAGCAGGGAACATAAAAGCAGGGTACTTAAAAGCAGGGTACTTAAAAGAAGGGTACTTAAAAGCTAGGTACCTAAAAGCAGGGTACATAAAGAAGGGTACTTAAAAGGAGGGTACTTAAAAGCAGGGTACCTATAAGCAGGTTACTTAAAGGCAGGGTACTAAAAAGCAGGGTACTTAAAAACAGGGTACTTAAAAGGGTACTTAAAAACAGGTTACTTAAAAGGGTGGGTACCTAAAAACAGGGTACTTAAAAGCAGGGTACTTAAAAGTAGGGTACTTAAATGCAGGGTACTTAAAAGCCGGTTACCTAAAAGGCTACTTAAAAACAGGGTACTTAAAAGCAGGGTACTTAAATGCAAGGTACTTAAAAGCAGGGTACTTAAAAGCAGGGAACTTAAAAGCAGGGTACTTAAAAGCCGGTTACTTAAAAGGCTACTTAAAAACAGGGTACTTAAAAGGGTAATTAAAAGCAGGATACTTAAAAGCAGGGAACTGCACAGGGTACCTAAAAGCAGGGTACTAAAAGAAGTGTACTTAAAGGTAGGGTACCGATAAGCAGGTTACTTAAAAGCAGGGTACTTAAAAGCAGGGTACTTAAAAGCAGGGTACTTAAAAGCAGGGACTTAAAAGCAGGGTACTTAGAAGCAGGGTACTTAAAAGCAGGGAACTAAAAAGGGTACTTAAAAACAGGGTACTTAAAAGTAGGGTACTTAAATGCAGGGTACTTAAAAGCCGGTTACTTAAAAGGCTACTTAAAAACAGGGTACTTAAAAGGGTAATTAAAAGCAGGATACTTAAAAGCAGGGAACTGCACAGGGTACCTAAAAGCAGGGTACTTAAAAGCAGGGAACATAAAAGCAGGGTACTTAAAAGCAGGGTACTTTAAAGCAGGGTACTTAAAAGCAAGGTACTTAAAAACAGTGTACTTAAATTGGGTACTTAAAACCAGGGTATTTAAAAGCAAGGTACCTAGCAGCATGGTACTTAAAAGCATGGTACTTAAAAGCAGGGTACTTAAAAGCAGGGTACTTAAAAGCAGGGAACATAAAAGCAGGGTACTTAAAAGCAGGGTACTTAAAAGAAGGGTACTTAAAAGCTAGGTACCTAAAAGCAGGGTACATAAAGAAGAGTACTTAAAAGGAGGGTACTTAAAAGCAGGGTACCTATAAGCAGGTTACTTAAATGCAGGGTACTAAAAAGCAGGATACTTAAAAACAGGGTACTTAAAAGGGTACTTAAAAACAGGTTACTTAAAAGGGTGGGTACTTAAAAGCAGGGTACTTAAAAGTAGGGTACTTAAATGCAGGGTACTTAAAAGCCGGTTACCTAAAAGGCTACTTAAAAACAGGGTACTTAAAAGCAGGGTACTTAAAAGCAGGGTACTTAAAACCAGAGTA
Organism: Aurelia sp. 3 sensu Dawson et al. (2005); assembly: GCA_964020215.1. Lineage (NCBI taxonomy): Eukaryota > Metazoa > Cnidaria > Scyphozoa > Semaeostomeae > Ulmaridae > Aurelia > Aurelia sp. 3 sensu Dawson et al. (2005). The sequence goes on from CAXHUP010000068.1 coordinate 115,915, forward strand.
CTTAAAAGCAGGGTACCTAAAAGCAGGGTACTTAAAACCATGGTACTTAAAAGCAGGGTACTTAAAAGAAGGGTACTTAAAAGCGGGTACTTAAAAGCATTGTACCTAAAAGGGTACTTAAAAGCAGGATACTTAAAAGCAGGGAAATTAACAGGGTACTTAAAAGCAGGGTACTTAAATGCCGGGTATTTGAATGCAGGCTACTTAAAAGGGGGGTACTTAAAAGCAGGATACTTAAAAGCAAGATAGTGAACAGGTTACTTAAAAACAAGGTACTAAAAGCAGGGTACTTAAAGGCAGCGTACATTAAACCAGGGTACCTATAAGCAGGTTACCTAAAAGCAGGGTCCTTAAAAACAGGGTACTTAAAAGCAGGGTATTTAAAAGCAGGGTACTTAAAAGCAGGGTACTTACTTAAAAGCAGGGTACTTAAAAGCAGGGTACTTAAAACCAGGGTACTTAAAACCAGGGTACTTAAAAGCAAGGTACCTAGCAGCATGGTACTTAAAAGCATGGTACTTAAAAGCAGGGTACTTAAAAGCAGGGTACTTAAAAGCAGGGAACATAAAAGCAGGGTACTTAAAAGCAGGGAACATAAAAGCAGGGTACTTAAAAGAAGGGTACTTAAAAGAAGGGTACTTAAAAGCAGGGTACCTAAAAGCAGGGTACTAAAAGAAGGGTACTTAAAAGCAGGGTACCTATAAGCAGGTTACTTAAAGGCAGGGTACTTAGAAGCAGGGTACTTAAAAGAAGGGTACTTAAAAGCAGGTATTTAAAAGCAAGGTACTTAAAAGCAGGGAACATAAAAGCAGGGTACTTAAAAGCAGGGTACTTTAAAGCAGGGTACTTAAAAGCAAGGTACTTAAAAGCAGGGTACATAAAGAAGGGTACTTAAAAGGAGGGTACTTAAAAGGAGGGTACCTATAAGCAGGTTACTTAAAGGCAGGGTACTAAAAAGCAGGCTACTTAAAAACAGGGTACTTAAAAGGGTAATTAAAAGCAGGATACTTAAAAGCAGGTACTGCAGAGGGTACCTAAAAGCAGGGTACTAAAAGAAGGGTACTTAAAAGCAGGGTACCTATAAGCAGGTTACTTAAAGGCAGGGTACTTAGAAGCAGGGTACTTAAAAGCAGGGTACTTAGAAGCAGGCTATTTAAAAGCAGGGTACTTAAAAGCCGGGTACTTAAAAGCAGGGTACTTAAAAGCAGGGTATTTAAGGAAGGGTACTTAAAAGCCGGTTACTTAAAAGGTTACTTAAAAACAGGGTACTTAAAAGCAGGGTACTTAAAAGCAGTTTACTTAAAAGCAGGGTACTTAAATGCAGGGTACTTGAAAACCGGGTACTTAAAAGGGTACTTAAAAGCAGGGTACTTAAAAGGGTGGGTACTTAAAGGCAGGGTACTTAAAAGCAGGGTACTTAAAAGTAGGGTACTTAAATGCAGTGTACTTAAGAGCCAGTTACTTAAAAGGCTACTTAAAAACAGGGTACTTAAAAGGGTAATTAAAAGCAGGATACTTAAAAGCAGGGAACTGCACAGGGTACCTAAAAGCAGGTTACTAAAATAAGGGTACTTAAAGGTAGGGTACCGATAAGCAGGTTACTTAAAAGCAGGGTACTTAACAGCAGGGTACTTAAAAGCATTGTACTTAAGAGCAGGGTACTTAAAAGCAGGGTACTTAAAACCAGGGTACTTAAATGCAGGGTACTTAAAAGCAGGGTACTAAAAGGAGGGTACATAAAAAAGGGTACTTAAAAGGAGGGTACTTAAAAGCAGGGTACCTATAAGCAGGTTAATTAAAGGCAGGGTACTAAAAAGAAGGGTACTTAAAAACAGGGTACTTAAAAGGGTACTTAAAAACAGGGTACTTAAAAGGGTGGGTACTTAAAAACAGGGTACTTAAAAGCAGGGTACTTAAAAGTAGGGTACTTAAATGCAGGGTACTTAAAAGCCGATTACCTAAAAGGCTACTTAAAAACAGGGTACTTAAAACCAGGGTACTTAAATGCAGGGTACTTAAAAGCAGGGTACTTAAAAGCAGGGTACATAAAGAAGGGTACTTAAAAGGAGGGTACTTAAAAGCAGGGTACCTATAAGCAGGTTAATTAAAGGCAGGGTACTAAAAAGAAGGGTACTTAAAAACAGGGTACTTAAAAGGGTGGGTACTTAAAAACAGGGTAATTAAAAGCAGGATACTTAAAAGCAGGTACTGCAGAGGGTACTTAGAAGCAGGGTACTTAAAAGCAGGGTACTTAAAAGCAGGGTACTTAAAACCAGGGTACTTAAAAGCAAGGTACCTATCAGCAGGGTACTTAAAAGCATAGTACTTAAAAGCAGGGTACTTAGAAGCAGGCTATTTAAAAGTAGGGTACTTAAAAGCCGGTTACTTAAAGTATTACTTAAAAACAGGGTACTTAAAAGCAGGGTACTTATAAGCAGGTTACTTAAAGGCAGGGTACTTAGAAGCAGGATACTTAAAAGAAGGGTACTTAAAAGCAGGGTACTTAAAAACAGGGTACTTAAAAGGGTACTTAAAAACAGGTTACTTAAAAGGGAGGGTACTTAGAAGCAGGGTACTTAAAAGAAGGGTACTTAAAAGCAGGCTATTTAAAAGCAGGGTACTTAAAAGCAGGGTACTTAAAAGCAGTTTACTTAAAAGCAGGGTACTTAAATGCAGGGTACTTGAAAACCGGGTACTTAAAAGGGTACTTAAAAACAGGGTACTTAAAAGGGTGGGTACTTAAAAACAGGGTACTTAAAAGCAGGGTACTTAAAAGCAGGGTACTTAAATGCAGGGTACTTGAAATCCGGGTACCTAAAAGGGTACTTAAAAACAGGGTACTTAAAAGGGTTGGTACTTAAAAACAGGTTACTTAAAAGCAGGGTACTTAAAAGTAGGGTACTTAAATGCAGGGTACTTAAAAGCCGGTTACTTAAAAGGCTACTTAAAAACAGGGTACTTAAAAGGGTAATTAAAAGCAGGATACTTAAAAGCAGGGAACTGCACAGGGTACCTAAAAGCAGGGTACTTAAAAGCAGGGAACATAAAAGCAGGGTACTTAAAAGCAGGGTACTTTAAAGCAGGGTACTTAAAAGCAAGGTACTTAAAAGCAGGGTACATAAAGAAGGGTACTTAAAAGGAGGGTACTTAAAAGCAGGGTACCTATAAGCAGGGTACTAAAAGAAGGGTACTTAAAAGCAGGGTACCTATAAGCAGGTTACTTAAAGGCAGGGTACTTAAAAGCAGGGTACTTAAAAACAGGGTACTTAAATTGGGTACTTAAAACAAGGGTACTTAAAAGCAGGGTCCTTAAAAGCAGGGTACTTAAAAGCAGGGAACATAAATGCAGGGTACTTAAAACCAGGGTACTTAAAAGCAAGGTACCTATCAGCAGGGTACTTAAAAGCATAGTACTTAAAAGCAGGGTACTTAGAAGCAGGCTATTTAAAAGTAGGGTACTTAAAAGCCGGTTACTTAAAGTATTACTTAAAAACAGGGTACTTAAAAGCAGGGTACTTATAAGCAGGTTACTTAAAGGCAGGGTACTTAGAAGCAGGATACTTAAAAGAAGGGTACTTAAAAGCAGGGTACTTAAAAACAGGGTACTTAAAAGGGTACTTAAAAACAGGTTACTTAAAAGGGAGGGTACTTAGAAGCAGGGTACTTAAAAGAAGGGTACTTAAAAGCAGGCTATTTAAAAGCAGGGTACTTAAAAGCAGGGTACTTAAAAGCAGTTTACTTAAAAGCAGGGTACTTAAATGCAGGGTACTTGAAAACCGGGTACTTAAAAGGGTACTTAAAAACAGGGTACTTAAAAGGGTGGGTACTTAAAAACAGGGTACTTAAAAGCAGGGTACTTAAAAGCAGGGTACTTAAATGCAGGGTACTTGAAATCCGGGTACCTAAAAGGGTACTTAAAAACAGGGTACTTAAAAGGGTTGGTACTTAAAAACAGGTTACTTAAAAGCAGGGTACTTAAAAGTAGGGTACTTAAATGCAGGGTACTTAAAAGCCGGTTACTTAAAAGGCTACTTAAAAACAGGGTACTTAAAAGGGTAATTAAAAGCAGGATACTTAAAAGCAGGGAACTGCACAGGGTACCTAAAAGCAGGGTACTTAAAAGCAGGGAACATAAAAGCAGGGTACTTAAAAGCAGGGTACTTTAAAGCAGGGTACTTAAAAGCAAGGTACTTAAAAGCAGGGTACATAAAGAAGGGTACTTAAAAGGAGGGTACTTAAAAGCAGGGTACCTATAAGCAGGGTACTAAAAGAAGGGTACTTAAAAGCAGGGTACCTATAAGCAGGTTACTTAAAGGCAGGGTACTTAAAAGCAGGGTACTTAAAAACAGGGTACTTAAATTGGGTACTTAAAACCAGGGTACTTAAAAGCAGGGTCCTTAAAAGCAGGGTACTTAAAAGCAGGGAACATAAAAGCATGGTACTTAAAAGCAGGGTACTTAAAAGAAGGGTACTTAAAAGCTAGGTACCTAAAAGCAGGGTACTTAAAAGTAGGGTACTTAAATGCAGGGTACTTAAAAGCCGGTTACCTAAAAGGCTACTTAAAAACAGGGTACTTAAAAGCAGGGTACTTAAAAGCAGGGTACTTAAAACCAGAGTACTTAAAAGCAGGGTACCTAAAAGCAGGGTACTTAAAACCATGGTACTTAAAAGCAGGGTACTTAAAAGAAGGGTACTTAAAAGCGGGTACTTAAAAGCATTGTACCTAAAAGGGTACTTAAAAGCAGGCTATTTAAAAGCAGGGTACTTAAAAGCAGGGTACTTAAAAGCAGTTTACTTAAAAGCAGGGTACTTAAATGCAGGGTACTTGAAAACCGGGTACTTAAAAGGGTACTTAAAAACAGGGTACTTAAAAGGGTGGGTACTTAAAAACAGGGTACTTAAAAGCAGGGTACTTAAAAGCAGGGTACTTAAATGCAGGGTACTTGAAATCCGGGTACCTAAAAGGGTACTTAAAAACAGGGTACTTAAAAGGGTTGGTACTTAAAAACAGGTTACTTAAAAGCAGGGTACTTAAAAGTAGGGTACTTAAATGCAGGGTACTTAAAAGCCGGTTACTTAAAAGGCTACTTAAAAACAGGGTACTTAAAAGGGTAATTAAAAGCAGGATACTTAAAAGCAGGGAACTGCACAGGGTACCTAAAAGCAGGGTACTTAAAAGCAGGGAACATAAAAGCAGGGTACTTAAAAGCAGGGTACTTTAAAGCAGGGTACTTAAAAGCAAGGTACTTAAAAGCAGGGTACATAAAGAAGGGTACTTAAAAGGAGGGTACTTAAAAGCAGGGTACCTATAAGCAGGGTACTAAAAGAAGGGTACTTAAAAGCAGGGTACCTATAAGCAGGTTACTTAAAGGCAGGGTACTTAAAAGCAGGGTACTTAAAAACAGGGTACTTAAATTGGGTACTTAAAACCAGGGTACTTAAAAGCAGGGTCCTTAAAAGCAGGGTACTTAAAAGCAGGGAACATAAAAGCATGGTACTTAAAAGCAGGGTACTTAAAAGAAGGGTACTTAAAAGCTAGGTACCTAAAAGCAGGGTACTTAAAAGTAGGGTACTTAAATGCAGGGTACTTAAAAGCCGGTTACCTAAAAGGCTACTTAAAAACAGGGTACTTAAAAGCAGGGTACTTAAAAGCAGGGTACTTAAAACCAGAGTACTTAAAAGCAGGGTACCTAAAAGCAGGGTACTTAAAACCATGGTACTTAAAAGCATGGTACTTAAAAGAAGGGTACTTAAAAGCGGGTACTTAAAAGCATTGTACCTAAAAGGGTACTTAAAAGCAGGATACTTAAAAGCAGGGAAATTAACAGGGTACTTAAAAGCAGGGTACTTAAATGCCGGGTATGTGAATGCAGGCTACTTAAAAGGGGGGTACTTAAAAGCAGGATACTTAAAAGCAAGATAGTGAACAGGTTACTTAAAAACAAGGTACTAAAAGCAGGGTACTTAAAGGCAGCGTACATTAAATCAGGGTACCTATAAGCAGGTTACCTAAAAGCAGGGTCCTTAAAAACAGGGTACTTAAAAGCAGGGTATTTAAAAGCAGGGTACTTAAAAGCAGGGTACTTACTTAAAAGCAGGGTACTTAAAAGCAGGGTACTTAAAACCAGGGTACTTAAAACCAGGGTACTTAAAAGCAAGGTACCTAGCAGCATGGTACTTAAAAGCATGGTACTTAAAAGCAGGGTACTTAAAAGCAGGGTACTTAAAAGCAGGGAACATAAAAGCAGGGTACTTAAAAGCAGGGAACATAAAAGCAGGGTACTTAAAAGAAGGGTACTTAAAAGAAGGGTACTTAAAAGCAGGGTACCTAAAAGCAGGGTACTAAAAGAAGGGTACTTAAAAGCAGGGTACCTATAAGCAGGTTACTTAAAGGCAGGGTACTTAGAAGCAGGGTACTTAAAAGAAGGGTACTTAAAAGCAGGTATTTAAAAGCAAGGTACTTAAAAGCAGGGAACATAAAAGCAGGGTACTTAAAAGCAGGGTACTTTAAAGCAGGGTACTTAAAAGCAAGGTACTTAAAAGCAGGGTACATAAAGAAGGGTACTTAAAAGGAGGGTACTTAAAAGGAGGGTACCTATAAGCAGGTTACTTAAAGGCAGGGTACTAAAAAGCAGGCTACTTAAAAACAGGGTACTTAAAAGGGTAATTAAAAGCAGGATACTTAAAAGCAGGTACTGCAGAGGGTACCTAAAAGCAGGGTACTAAAAGAAGGGTACTTAAAAGCAGGGTACCTATAAGCAGGTTACTTAAAGGCAGGGTACTTAGAAGCAGGGTACTTAAAAGCAGGGTACTTAGAAGCAGGCTATTTAAAAGCAGGGTACTTAAAAGCCGGGTACTTAAAAGCAGGGTACTTAAAAGCAGGGTATTTAAGGAAGGGTACTTAAAAGCCGGTTACTTAAAAGGTTACTTAAAAACAGGGTACTTAAAAGCAGGGTACTTAAAAGCAGTTTACTTAAAAGCAGGGTACTTAAATGCAGGGTACTTGAAAACCGGGTACTTAAAAGGGTACTTAAAAGCAGGGTACTTAAAAGGGTGGGTACTTAAAGGCAGGGTACTTAAAAGCAGGGTACTTAAAAGTAGGGTACTTAAATGCAGTGTACTTAAGAGCCAGTTACTTAAAAGGCTACTTAAAAACAGGGTACTTAAAAGGGTAATTAAAAGCAGGATACTTAAAAGCAGGGAACTGCACAGGGTACCTAAAAGCAGGTTACTAAAATAAGGGTACTTAAAGGTAGGGTACCGATAAGCAGGTTACTTAAAAGCAGGGTACTTAACAGCAGGGTACTTAAAAGCATTGTACTTAAGAGCAGGGTACTTAAAAGCAGGGTACTTAAAACCAGGGTACTTAAATGCAGGGTACTTAAAAGCAGGGTACTAAAAGGAGGGTACATAAAAAAGGGTACTTAAAAGGAGGGTACTTAAAAGCAGGGTACCTATAAGCAGGTTAATTAAAGGCAGGGTACTAAAAAGAAGGGTACTTAAAAACAGGGTACTTAAAAGGGTACTTAAAAACAGGGTACTTAAAAGGGTGGGTACTTAAAAACAGGGTACTTAAAAGCAGGGTACTTAAAAGTAGGGTACTTAAATGCAGGGTACTTAAAAGCCGATTACCTAAAAGGCTACTTAAAAACAGGGTACTTAAAACCAGGGTACTTAAATGCAGGGTACTTAAAAGCAGGGTACTTAAAAGCAGGGTACATAAAGAAGGGTACTTAAAAGGAGGGTACTTAAAAGCAGGGTACCTATAAGCAGGTTAATTAAAGGCAGGGTACTAAAAAGAAGGGTACTTAAAAACAGGGTACTTAAAAGGGTACTTAAAAACAGGGTACTTAAAAGGGTGGGTACTTAAAAACAGGGTAATTAAAAGCAGGATACTTAAAAGCAGGTACTGCAGAGGGTACTTAGAAGCAGGGTACTTAAAAGCAGGGTACTTAAAAGCAGGGTACTTAAAACCAGGGTACTTAAAAGCAAGGTACCTATCAGCAGGGTACTTAAAAGCATAGTACTTAAAAGCAGGGTACTTAGAAGAAGGCTATTTAAAAGTAGGGTACTTAAAAGCCGGTTACTTAAAGTATTACTTAAAAACAGGGTACTTAAAAGCAGGGTACTTATAAGCAGGTTACTTAAAGGCAGGGTACTTAGAAGCAGGATACTTAAAAGAAGGGTACTTAAAAGCAGGGTACTTAAAAACAGGGTACTTAAAAGGGTACTTAAAAACAGGTTACTTAAAAGGGAGGGTACTTAGAAGCAGGGTACTTAAAAGAAGGGTACTTAAAAGCAGGCTATTTAAAAGCAGGGTACTTAAAAGCAGGGTACTTAAAAGCAGTTTACTTAAAAGCAGGGTACTTAAATGCAGGGTACTTAAAAACCGGGTACTTAAAAGGGTACTTAAAAACAGGGTACTTAAAAGGGTGGGTACTTAAAAACAGGGTACTTAAAAGCAGGGTACTTAAAAGCAGGGTACTTAAATGCAGGGTACTTGAAAACCGGGTACCTAAAAGGGTACTTAAAAACAGGGTACTTAAAAGGGTTGGTACTTAAAAACAGGTTACTTAAAAGCAGGGTACTTAAAAGTAGGGTACTTAAATGCAGGGTACTTAAAAGCCGGTTACTTAAAAGGCTACTTAAAAACAGGGTACTTAAAAGGGTAATTAAAAGCAGGATACTTAAAAGCAGGGAACTGCACAGGGTACCTAAAAGCAGGGTACTTAAAAGCAGGGAACATAAAAGCAGGGTACTTAAAAGCAGGGTACTTTAAAGCAGGGTACTTAAAAGCAAGGTACTTAAAAGCAGGGTACATAAAGAAGGGTACTTAAAAGGAGGGTACTTAAAAGCAGGGTACCTATAAGCAGGGTACTGAAAGAAGGGTACTTAAAAGCAGGGTACCTATAAGCAGGTTACTTAAAGGCAGGGTACTTAAAAGCAGGGTACTTAAAAACAGGGTACTTAAATTGGGTACTTAAAACCAGGGTACTTAAAAGCAGGGTCCTTAAAAGCAGGGTACTTAAAAGCAGGGAACATAAAAGCAGGGTACTTAAAAGCAGGGTACTTAAAAGAAGGGTACTTAAAAGCTAGGTACCTAAAAGCAGGGTACTTAAAAGCAGGGTACTTAAAAGCAGGGTACTTAAAAGCAGGGTACTTAAAAGCCGGGAACTGCACAGGGTACCTAAAAGCAGGGTACTAAAAGAAGTGTACTTAAAGGTAGGGTACCGATAAGCAGGTTACTTAAAAGCAGGGTACTTAAAAGCAGGGTACTTAAAAGCAGGGTACTTAAAAGCAGGGACTTAAAAGCAGGGTACTTAGAAGCAGGGTACTTAAAAGCAGGGAACTAAAAAGGGTACTTAAAAACAGGGTACTTAAAAGTAGGGTACTTAAATGCAGGGTACTTAAAAGCCGGTTACTTAAAAGGCTACTTAAAAACAGGGTACTTAAAAGGGTAATTAAAAGCAGGATACTTAAAAGCAGGGTACTGCACAGGGTACCTAAAAGTAGGGTACTAAAAGAAGGGTACTTAAAAGCAGGGTACCTATAAGCAGGTTACTTAAAGGCAGGGTCCTTAAAAACAGGGTACTTAAAAGCAGGGTATTTAAAAGCAGGGTACTTAAAAGCAGGGTACTTACTTAAAAGCAGGGTACTTAAAAGCAGGGTACTTAAAAGCAGGGTACTTAAAACCAGGGTACTTAAAAGCAAGGTACCTAACAGCATGGTACTTAAAAGCATGGTACCTAAAAGCAGGGTACTTAAAAGCAGGGTACTTAAAAGCAGGGAAGATAAAAGCAGGGTACTTAAAAGCAGGGTACTTAAAAGAAGGGTACTTAAAAGCAGGGTACCTAAAAGCAGGGTACTAAAAGAAGGGTACTTAAAAGCAGGGTACTTAAAAGAAGGGTACATAAAAGCAGGGTACCTAAAAGCAGGGTACTAAAAGAAGGGTACTTAAAAGCAGGGTACCTATAAGCAGGTTACTTAAAGGCAGGGTACTTAGAAGCAGGGTACTTAAAAGAAGGGTACTTAAAAGCAGGCTATTTAAAAGCAGGGTACTTAAAAGCAGGGTACTTAAAAGCAGTTTACTTAAAAGCAGGGTACTTAAATGCAGGGTACTTGAAAACCGGGTACTTAAAAGGGTACTTAAAAACAGGGTACTTAAAAGGGTGGGTACTTAAAAACAGGGTACTTAAAAGCAGGGTACTTAAATGCAGGGTACTTGAAAACCGGGTACCTAAAAGGGTACTTAAAAACAGGGTACTTAAAAGGATTGGTACTTAAAAACAGGTTACTTAAAAGCAGGGTACTTAAAAGTAGGGTACTTAAATGCAGGGTACTTAAAAGCCGGTTACTTAAAAGGCTACTTAAAAACAGGGTACTTAAAAGGGTAATTAAAAGCAGGATACTTAAAAGCAGGGAACTGCACAGGGTACCTAAAAGCAGGGTACTTAAAAGCAGGGAACATAAAAGCAGGGTACTTAAAAGCAGGGTACTTTAATGCAGGGTACTTAAAAGCAAGGTACTTAAAAGCAGGGTACATAAAGAAGGGTACTTAAAAGGAGGGTACTTAAAAGCAGGGTACCTATAAGCAGGGTACTAAAAGAAGGGTACTTAAAAGCAGGGTACCTATAAGCAGGTTACTTAAAGGCAGGGAATTAAAAGCAGGGTACTTAAAAACAGGGTACTTAAATTGGGTACTTAAAACCAGGGTACTTAAAAGCAAGGTACCTAGCAGCATGGTACTTAAAAGCATGGTACTTAAAAGCAGGGTCCTTAAAAGCAGGGTACTTAAAAGCAGGGAACATAAAAGCAGGGTACTTAAAAGCAGGGTACTTAAAAGAAGGGTACTTAAAAGCTAGGTACCTAAAAGCAGGGTACATAAAGAAGGGTACTTAAAAGGAGGGTACTTAAAAGCAGGGTACCTATAAGCAGGTTACTTAAAGGCAGGGTACTAAAAAGCAGGGTACTTAAAAACAGGGTACTTAAAAGGGTACTTAAAAACAGGTTACTTAAAAGGGTGGGTACTTAAAAACAGGGTACTTAAAAGCAGGGTACTTAAAAGTAGGGTACTTAAATGCAGGGTACTTAAAAGCCTTTTACCTAAAAGGCTACTTAAAAACAGGGTACTTAAAAGCAGGGTACTTAAAAGCAGGGTATTTAAAACCAGAGTACTTAAAAGCAGGGTACCTAAAAGGAGGGTACTTAAAAGCATGGTACTTAAAAGCAGGGTACTTAAAAGAAGGGTACTTAAAAGCGGGTACTTAAAAGCATTGTACCTAAAAGGGTACTTAAAAGCAGGATACTTAAAAGCAAGATAGTGAACAGGTTACTTAAAAACAAGGTACTAAAAGCAGGGTACTTAAAGGCAGCGTACATTAAACCAGGGTACCTATAAGAAGGTTACCTAAAAGCAGGGTCCTTAAAAACAGGGTACTTAAAAGCAGGGTATTTAAAAGCAGGGTACTTAAAAGCAGGGTACTTACTTAAAAGCAGGGTACTTAAAAGCAGGGTACTTAAAACCAGGGTACTTAAAAGCAGGGAACATAAAAGCAGGGTACTTAAAAGAAGGGTACTTAAAAGAAGGGTACTTAAAAGCAGGGTACCTAAAAGCAGGGTACTAAAAGAAGGGTACTTAAAAGCAGGGTACCTAGCAGCATGGTACTTAAAAGCATGGTACTTAAAAGCAGGGTACTTAAAAGCAGGGTACTTAAAAGCAGGGAACATAAAAGCAGGGTACTTAAAAGAAGGGTACTTAAAAGAAGGGTACTTAAAAGCAGGGTACCTAAAAGCAGGGTACTAAAAGAAGGGTACTTAAAAGCAGGGTACCTATAAGCAGGTTACTTAAAGGCAGGGTACTTAAAAGCAGGGTACTTAAAAGAAGGGTACTTAAAAGCAGGTATTTAAAAGCAAGGTACTTAAAAGCAGGGAACATAAAAGCAGGGTACTTAAAAGCAGGGTACTTTAAAGCAGGGTACTTAAAAGCAAGGTACTTAAAAGCAGGGTACATAAAGAAGGCAACTTAAAAGGAGGGTACTTAAAAGCAGGGTACCTATAAGCAGGTTACTTAAAGGCAGGGTACTAAAAAGCAGGGTACTTAAAAACAGGGTACTTAAAAGGGTACTTAAAAACAGGGTACTTAAAAGGGTGCGTACTTAAAAACAGGGTACTTAAAAGCAAGGTACTTAAAAGCAGGGTACTTAAATGCAGGGTACTGGAAAACCGGGTACTTAAAAGGGTACTTAAAAACAGGGTACTTAAAAGGGTTGGTACGTAAAAGCAGGTTACTTAAAAGCAGGGTACTTAGAAGTAGGGTACTTAAATGCAGGGTACTTAAAAGCCGGTTACTTAAAAGGCTACTTAAAAACAGGGTACTTAAAAGGGTAATTAAAAGCAGGATACATAAAAGCAGGGAACTTCACAGGGTACCTAAAAGCAGGGTACTAAAAAAAGTGTACTTAAAGGTAGGGTACCGATAAGCAGGTTACTTAAAAGCAGGGTACTTAAAAGCAGGGTACCTAAAAGCAGGGTACTTAAAACCAGGGTACTTAAATGCAAGGTACTTAAAAGCAGGGTACTTAAAAGCAGGGTACTTAAAAGCCGGGAACTGCACAGGGTACCTAAAAGCAGGGTACTAAAAGAAGTGTACTTAAAGGTAGGGTACCGATAAGCAGGTTACTTAAAAGCAGGGTACTTAAAAGCAGGGTACTTAAAAGCAGGGTACTTAAAAGCAGGGACTTAAAAGCAGGGTGCTTAGAAGCAGGGTACTTAAAAGCAGGGAACTAAAAAGGGTACTTAAAAACAGGGTACTTAAAAGTAGGGTACTTAAATGCAGGGTACTTAAAAGCCAGTTACTTAAAAGGCTACTTAAAAACAGGGTACTTAAAAGGGTAATTAAAAGCAGGATACTTAAAAGCAGGGTACTGCACAGGGTACCTAAAAGTAGGGTACTAAACGAAGGGTACTTAAAAGCAGGGTACCTATAAGCAGGTTACTTAAAGGCAGGTACTTAGAAGCAGTTTACTTAAAAGCAGGGTACTTAAATGCAGGGTACTTGAAAGCCGGGTACTTAAAAGGGTACTTAAAAACAGGGTACTTAAAAGGGTAGGTACTTAAAAACAGGGTACCTATAAGCAGGTTACCTAAAAGCAGGGTCCTTAAAAACAGGGTACTTAAAAGCAGGGTACTTAAAAGAAGGGTACTTAAAAGCAGGGTACTTACTTAAAAGCAGGGTACTTAAAAGCAGGGTACTTAAAAGCAGGGTACTTAAAACCAGGGTAATTAAAAGCAAGGTACCTAACAGCATGGTACTTAAAAGCATGGTACCTAAAAGCAGGGTACTTAAAAGCAGGGTACTTAAAAGCAGGGAACATAAAAGCAAGGTACTTAAAAGCAGGGTACTTAAAAGAAGGGTACTTAAAAGCAGGGTACCTAAAAGCAGGGTACTAAAAGAAGGGTACTTAAAAGCAGGGTACCTATAAGCAGGCTACTTAAAGGCAGGGTACTTAGAAGCAGGGTACTTAAAAGAAGGGTACTTAAAAGCAGGCTATTTAAAAGCAGGGTACTTAAAAGCAGGGTACTTAAAAGCAGTTTACTTAAAAGCAGGGTACTTAAATGCAGGGTACTTGAAAACCGGGTACTTAAAAGGGTACTTAAAAACAGGGTACTTAAAAGCAGGGTACTTAAAAGCAGGGTACTTAAATGCAGGGTACTTGAAAACCGGGTACCTAAAAGGGTACTTAAAAACAGGGTACTTAAAAGGGTTGGTACTTAAAAACAGGTTACTTAAAAGCAGGGTACTTAAAAGTAGGGTACTTAAATGCAGGGTACTTAAAAGCCGGTTACTTAAAAGGCTACTTAAAAACAGGGTACTTAAAAGTTTAATTAAAAGCAGGATACTTAAAAGCAGGGAACTGCACAGGGTACCTAAAAGCAGGGTACTTAAAAGCAGGGAACATAAAAGCAGGGTACTTAAAAGCAGGGTACTTTAAAGCAGGGTACTTAAAAGCAAGGTACTTAAAAACAGGGTACTTAAATTGGGTACTTAAAACCAGGGTACTTAAAAGCAAGGTACCTAGCAGCATGGTACTTAAAAGCATGGTACTTAAAAGCAGGGTACTTAAAAGCAGGGTACTTAAAAGCAGGGATCATAAAAGCAGGGTACTTAAAAGCAGGGTACTTAAAAGAAGGGTACTTAAAAGCTAGGTACCTAAAAGCAGGGTACCTATAAGCAGGTTACTTAAAGGCAGGGTACTAAAAAGCAGGGTACTTAAAAACAGGGTACTTAAAAGGGTACTTAAAAACAGGTTACTTAAAAGGGTGGGTACTTAAAAACAGGGTACTTAAAAGCAGGGTACTTAAAAGTAGGGTACGTAAATGCAGGGTACTTAAAAGCCGGTTACCTAAAAGGCTACTTAAAAACAGGGTACTTAAAAGCAGGGTACTTAAAAGCAGGGTACTTAAAACCAGAGTACTTAAAAGCAGGGTACCTAAAAGCAGGGTACTTAAAACCATGGTACTTAAAAGCATTGTACCTAAAAGGGTACTTAAAAGCAGGATACTTAAAAGCAGGGAAATTAACAGGGTACTTAAAAGCAGGGTACTTAAATGCCGGGTATTTGAATGCAGGCTACTTAAAAGCAGGGTACTTAAAAGCAGGATACTTAAAAGCAAGATAGTGAACAGGTTACTTAAAAACAAGGTACTAAAAGCAGGGTACTTAAAGGCAGCGTACATTAAACCAGGGTACCTATAAGCAGGTTACCTAAAAGCAGGGTCCTTAAAAACAGGGTACTTAAAAGCAGGGTATTTAAAAGCAGGGTACTTAAAAGCAGGGTACTTACTTAAAAGCAGGGTACTTAAAAGCAGGGTACTTAAAACCAGGGTACTTAAAAGAAGGGTACTTAAAAGCAGGCTATTTAAAAGCAGGGTACTTAAAAGCAGGGTACTTAAAAGCAGTTTACTTAAAAGCAGGGTACTTAAATGCAGGGTACTTGAAAACCGGGTACTTAAAAGGGTACTTAAAAACAGGGTACTTAAAAGGGTGGGTACTTAAAAACAGGGTACTTAAAAGCAGGGTACTTAAATGCAGGGTACTTGAAAACCGGGTACCTAAAAGGGTACTTAAAAACAGGGTACTTAAAAGGATTGGTACTTAAAAACAGGTTACTTAAAAGCAGGGTACTTAAAAGTAGGGTACTTAAATGCAGGGTACTTAAAAGCCGGTTACTTAAAAGGCTACTTAAAAACAGGGTACTTAAAAGGGTAATTAAAAGCAGGATACTTAAAAGCAGGGAACTGCACAGGGTACCTAAAAGCAGGGTACTTAAAAGCAGGGAACATAAAAGCAGGGTACTTAAAAGCAGGGTACTTTAATGCAGGGTACTTAAAAGCAAGGTACTTAAAAGCAGGGTACCTATAAGCAGGGTACTAAAAGAAGGGTACTTAAAAGCAGGGTACCTATAAGCAGGTTACTTAAAGGCAGGGTACTTAAAAGCAGGGTACTTAAAAACAGGGTACTTAAATTGGGTACTTAAAACCAGGGTACTTAAAAGCAAGGTACCTAGCAGCATGGTACTTAAAAGCATGGTACTTAAAAGCAGGGTCCTTAAAAGCAGGGTACTTAAAAGCAGGGAACATAAAAGCAGGGTACTTAAAAGCAGGGTACTTAAAAGAAGGGTACTTAAAAGCTAGGTACCTAAAAGCAGGGTACATAAAGAAGGGTACTTAAAAGGAGGGTACTTAAAAGCAGGGTACCTATAAGCAGGTTACTTAAAGGCAGGGTACTAAAAAGCAGGGTACTTAAAAACAGGGTACTTAAAAGGGTACTTAAAAACAGGTTACTTAAAAGGGTGGGTACTTAAAAACAGGGTACTTAAAAGCAGGGTACTTAAAAGTAGGGTACTTAAATGCAGGGTACTTAAAAGCCTTTTACCTAAAAGGCTACTTAAAAACAGGGTACTTAAAAGCAGGGTACTTAAAAGCAGGGTATTTAAAACCAGAGTACTTAAAAGCAGGGTACCTAAAAGGAGGGTACTTAAAAGCATGGTACTTAAAAGCAGGGTACTTAAAAGAAGGGTACTTAAAAGCGGGTACTTAAAAGCATTGTACCTAAAAGGGTACTTAAAAGCAGGATACTTAAAAGCAAGATAGTGAACAGGTTACTTAAAAACAAGGTACTAAAAGCAGGGTACTTAAAGGCAGCGTACATTAAACCAGGGTACCTATAAGAAGGTTACCTAAAAGCAGGGTCCTTAAAAACAGGGTACTTAAAAGCAGGGTATTTAAAAGCAGGGTACTTAAAAGCAGGGAACATAAAAGCAGGGTACTTAAAAGCAGGGTACTTAAAAGAAGGGTACTTAAAAGCTAGGTACCTAAAAGCAGGGTACATAAAGAAGGGTACTTAAAAGGAGGGTACTTAAAAGCAGGGTACCTATAAGCAGGTTACTTAAAGGCAGGGTACTAAAAAGCAGGGTACTTAAAAACAGGGTACTTAAAAGGGTACTTAAAAACAGGTTACTTAAAAGGGTGGGTACTTAAAAACAGGGTACTTAAAAGCAGGGTACTTAAAAGTAGGGTACTTAAATGCAGGGTACTTAAAAGCCTTTTACCTAAAAGGCTACTTAAAAACAGGGTACTTAAAAGCAGGGTACTTAAAAGCAGGGTATTTAAAACCAGAGTACTTAAAAGCAGGGTACCTAAAAGGAGGGTACTTAAAAGCATGGTACTTAAAAGCAGGGTACTTAAAAGAAGGGTACTTAAAAGCGGGTACTTAAAAGCATTGTACCTAAAAGGGTACTTAAAAGCAGGATACTTAAAAGCAAGATAGTGAACAGGTTACTTAAAAACAAGGTACTAAAAGCAGGGTACTTAAAGGCAGCGTACATTAAACCAGGGTACCTATAAGAAGGTTACCTAAAAGCAGGGTCCTTAAAAACAGGGTACTTAAAAGCAGGGTATTTAAAAGCAGGGTACTTAAAAGCAGGGTACTTACTTAAAAGCAGGGTACTTAAAAGCAGGGTACTTAAAACCAGGGTACTTAAAAGCAGGGAACATAAAAGCAGGGTACTTAAAAGAAGGGTACTTAAAAGAAGGGTACTTAAAAGCAGGGTACCTAAAAGCAGGGTACTAAAAGAAGGGTACTTAAAAGCAGGGTACCTAGCAGCATGGTACTTAAAAGCATGGTACTTAAAAGCAGGGTACTTAAAAGCAGGGTACTTAAAAGCAGGGAACATAAAAGCAGGGTACTTAAAAGAAGGGTACTTAAAAGAAGGGTACTTAAAAGCAGGGTACCTAAAAGCAGGGTACTAAAAGAAGGGTACTTAAAAGCAGGGTACCTATAAGCAGGTTACTTAAAGGCAGGGTACTTAAAAGCAGGGTACTTAAAAGAAGGGTACTTAAAAGCAGGTATTTAAAAGCAAGGTACTTAAAAGCAGGGAACATAAAAGCAGGGTACTTAAAAGCAGGGTACTTTAAAGCAGGGTACTTAAAAGCAAGGTACTTAAAAGCAGGGTACATAAAGAAGGCAACTTAAAAGGAGGGTACTTAAAAGCAGGGTACCTATAAGCAGGTTACTTAAAGGCAGGGTACTAAAAAGCAGGGTACTTAAAAACAGGGTACTTAAAAGGGTACTTAAAAACAGGGTACTTAAAAGGGTGCGTACTTAAAAACAGGGTACTTAAAAGCAAGGTACTTAAAAGCAGGGTACTTAAATGCAGGGTACTGGAAAACCGGGTACTTAAAAGGGTACTTAAAAACAGGGTACTTAAAAGGGTTGGTACGTAAAAGCAGGTTACTTAAAAGCAGGGTACTTAAAAGTAGGGTACTTAAATGCAGGGTACTTAAAAGCCGGTTACTTAAAAGGCTACTTAAAAACAGGGTACTTAAAAGGGTAATTAAAAGCAGGATACATAAAAGCAGGGAACTTCACAGGGTACCTAAAAGCAGGGTACTAAAAAAAGTGTACTTAAAGGTAGGGTACCGATAAGCAGGTTACTTAAAAGCAGGGTACTTAAAAGCAGGGTACCTAAAAGCAGGGTACTTAAAACCAGGGTACTTAAATGCAAGGTACTTAAAAGCAGGGTACTTAAAAGCAGGGTACTTAAAAGCCGGGAACTGCACAGGGTACCTAAAAGCAGGGTACTAAAAGAAGTGTACTTAAAGGTAGGGTACCGATAAGCAGGTTACTTAAAAGCAGGGTACTTAAAAGCAGGGTACTTAAAAGCAGGGTACTTAAAAGCAGGGACTTAAAAGCAGGGTGCTTAGAAGCAGGGTACTTAAAAGCAGGGAACTAAAAAGGGTACTTAAAAACAGGGTACTTAAAAGTAGGGTACTTAAATGCAGGGTACTTAAAAGCCAGTTACTTAAAAGGCTACTTAAAAACAGGGTACTTAAAAGGGTAATTAAAAGCAGGATACTTAAAAGCAGGGTACTGCACAGGGTACCTAAAAGTAGGGTACTAAACGAAGGGTACTTAAAAGCAGGGTACCTATAAGCAGGTTACTTAAAGGCAGGTACTTAGAAGCAGTTTACTTAAAAGCAGGGTACTTAAATGCAGGGTACTTGAAAGCCGGGTACTTAAAAGGGTACTTAAAAACAGGGTACTTAAAAGGGTAGGTACTTAAAAACAGGGTACCTATAAGCAGGTTACCTAAAAGCAGGGTCCTTAAAAACAGGGTACTTAAAAGCAGGGTACTTAAAAGAAGGGTACTTAAAAGCAGGGTACTTACTTAAAAGCAGGGTACTTAAAAGCAGGGTACTTAAAAGCAGGGTACTTAAAACCAGGGTAATTAAAAGCAAGGTACCTAACAGCATGGTACTTAAAAGCATGGTACCTAAAAGCAGGGTACTTAAAAGCAGGGTACTTAAAAGCAGGGAACATAAAAGCAAGGTACTTAAAAGCAGGGTACTTAAAAGAAGGGTACTTAAAAGCAGGGTACCTAAAAGCAGGGTACTAAAAGAAGGGTACTTAAAAGCAGGGTACCTATAAGCAGGCTACTTAAAGGCAGGGTACTTAGAAGCAGGGTACTTAAAAGAAGGGTACTTAAAAGCAGGCTATTTAAAAGCAGGGTACTTAAAAGCAGGGTACTTAAAAGCAGTTTACTTAAAAGCAGGGTACTTAAATGCAGGGTACTTGAAAACCGGGTACTTAAAAGGGTACTTAAAAACAGGGTACTTAAAAGCAGGGTACTTAAAAGCAGGGTACTTAAATGCAGGGTACTTGAAAACCGGGTACCTAAAAGGGTACTTAAAAACAGGGTACTTAAAAGGGTTGGTACTTAAAAACAGGTTACTTAAAAGCAGGGTACTTAAAAGTAGGGTACTTAAATGCAGGGTACTTAAAAGCCGGTTACTTAAAAGGCTACTTAAAAACAGGGTACTTAAAAGTTTAATTAAAAGCAGGATACTTAAAAGCAGGGAACTGCACAGGGTACCTAAAAGCAGGGTACTTAAAAGCAGGGAACATAAAAGCAGGGTACTTAAAAGCAGGGTACTTTAAAGCAGGGTACTTAAAAGCAAGGTACTTAAAAACAGGGTACTTAAATTGGGTACTTAAAACCAGGGTACTTAAAAGCAAGGTACCTAGCAGCATGGTACTTAAAAGCATGGTACTTAAAAGCAGGGTACTTAAAAGCAGGGTACTTAAAAGCAGGGATCATAAAAGCAGGGTACTTAAAAGCAGGGTACTTAAAAGAAGGGTACTTAAAAGCTAGGTACCTAAAAGCAGGGTACCTATAAGCAGGTTACTTAAAGGCAGGGTACTAAAAAGCAGGGTACTTAAAAACAGGGTACTTTAAAGGGTACTTAAAAACAGGTTACTTAAAAGGGTGGGTACTTAAAAACAGGGTACTTAAAAGCAGGGTACTTAAAAGTAGGGTACGTAAATGCAGGGTACTTAAAAGCCGGTTACCTAAAAGGCTACTTAAAAACAGGGTACTTAAAAGCAGGGTACTTAAAAGCAGGGTACTTAAAACCAGAGTACTTAAAAGCAGGGTACCTAAAAGCAGGGTACTTAAAACCATGGTACTTAAAAGCATTGTACCTAAAAGGGTACTTAAAAGCAGGATACTTAAAAGCAGGGAAATTAACAGGGTACTTAAAAGCAGGGTACTTAAATGCCGGGTATTTGAATGCAGGCTACTTAAAAGCAGGGTACTTAAAAGCAGGATACTTAAAAGCAAGATAGTGAACAGGTTACTTAAAAACAAGGTACTAAAAGCAGGGTACTTAAAGGCAGCGTACATTAAACCAGGGTACCTATAAGCAGGTTACCTAAAAGCAGGGTCCTTAAAAACAGGGTACTTAAAAGCAGGGTATTTAAAAGCAGGGTACTTAAAAGCAGGGTACTTACTTAAAAGCAGGGTACTTAAAAGCAGGGTACTTAAAACCAGGGTACTTAAAACCAGGGTACTTAAAAGCAAGGTACCTAGCAGCATGGTACTTAAAAGCATGGTACTTAAAAGCAGGGTACTTAAAAGCAGGGTACTTAAAAGCAGGGAACATAAAAGCAGGGTACTTAAAAGCAGGGAACATAAAAGCAGGGTACTTAAAAGAAGGGTACTTAAAAGAAGGGTACTTAAAAGCAGGGTACCTAAAAGCAGGGTACTAAAAGAAGGGTACTTAAAAGCAGGGTACCTATAAGCAGGTTACTTAAAGGCAGGGTACTTAGAAGCAGGGTACTTAAAAGAAGGGTACTTAAAAGCAGGTATTTAAAAGCAAGGTACTTAAAAGCAGGGAACATAAAAGCAGGGTACTTAAAAGCAGGGTACTTTAAAGCAGGGTACTTAAGAGCAAGGTACTTAAAAGCAGGGTACATAAAGAAGGGTACTTAAAAGGAGGGTACTTAAAAGCAGGGTACCTATAAGCAGGTTACTTAAAGGCAGGGTACTAAAAAGCAGGCTACTTAAAAACAGGGTACTTAAAAGGGTAATTAAAAGCAGGATACTTAAAAGCAGGTACTGCAGAGGGTACCTAAAAGCAGGGTACTAAAAGAAGGGTACTTAAAAGCATTGTACCTATAAGCAGGTTACTTAAAGGCAGGGTACTTAGAAGCAGGGTACTTAAAAGCAGGGTACTTAGAAGCAGGCTATTTAAAAGCAGGGTACTTAAAAGCCGGGTACTTAAAAGCAGGGTACTTAAAAGCAGGGTATTTAAGGAAGGGTACTTAAAAGCCGGTTACTTAAAAGGTTACTTAAAAACAGGGTACTTAAAAGCAGGGTACTTAAAAGCAGTTTACTTAAAAGCAGGGTACTTAAATGCAGGGTACTTGTAAACCGGGTACTTAAAAGGGTACTTAAAAGCAGGGTACTTAAAAGGGTGGGTACTTAAAGGCAGGGTACTTAAAAGCAGGGTACTTAAAAGTAGGGTACTTAAATGCAGGGTACTTAAGAGCCAGTTACTTAAAAGGCTACTTAAAAACAGGGTACTTAAAAGGGTACTTAAAAACAGGTTACTTAAAAGGGTGGGTACTTAAAAACAGGGTACTTAAAAGCAGGGTACTTAAAAGTAGGGTACGTAAATGCAGGGTACTTAAAAGCCGGTTACCTAAAAGGCTACTTAAAAACAGGGTACTTAAAAGCAGGGTACTTAAAAGCAGGGTACTTAAAACCAGAGTACTTAAAAGCAGGGTACCTAAAAGCAGGGTACTTAAAACCATGGTACTTAAAAGCAGGGTACTTAAAAGAAGGGTACTTAAAAGCGGGTACTTAAAAGCATTGTACCTAAAAGGGTACTTAAAAGCAGGATACTTAAAAGCAGGGAAATTAACAGGGTACTTAAAAGCAGGGTACTTAAATGCCGGGTATTTGAATGCAGGCTACTTAAAAGCAGGGTACTTAAAAGCAGGATACTTAAAAGCAAGATAGTGAACAGGTTACTTAAAAACAAGGTACTAAAAGCAGGGTACTTAAAGGCAGCGTACATTAAACCAGGGTACCTATAAGCAGGTTACCTAAAAGCAGGGTCCTTAAAAACAGGGTACTTAAAAGCAGGGTATTTAAAAGCAGGGTACTTAAAAGCAGGGTACTTACTTAAAACCAGGGTACTTAAAACCAGGGTACTTAAAAGCAAGGTACCTAGCAGCATGGTACTTAAAAGCATGGTACTTAAAAGCAGGGTACTTAAAAGCAGGGTACTTAAAAGCAGGGAACATAAAAGCAGGGTACTTAAAAGCAGGGAACATAAAAGCAGGGTACTTAAAAGAAGGGTACTTAAAAGAAGGGTACTTAAAAGCAGGGTACCTAAAAGCAGGGTACTAAAAGAAGGGTACTTAAAAGCAGGGTACCTATAAGCAGGTTACTTAAAGGCAGGGTACTTAGAAGCAGGGTACTTAAAAGAAGGGTACTTAAAAGAAGGGTACTTAAAAGCAGGGTACCTAAAAGCAGGGTACTAAAAGAAGGGTACTTAAAAGCAGGGTACCTATAAGCAGGTTACTTAAAGGCAGGGTACTTAAAAGCAGGGAACATAAAAGCAGGGTACTTAAAAGCAGGGTACTTTAAAGCAGGGTACTTAAGAGCAAGGTACTTAAAAGCAGGGTACATAAAGAAGGGTACTTAAAAGGAGGGTACTTAAAAGCAGGGTACCTATAAGCAGGTTACTTAAAGGCAGGGTACTAAAAAGCAGGCTACTTAAAAACAGGGTACTTAAAAGGGTAATTAAAAGCAGGATACTTAAAAGCAGGTACTGCAGAGGGTACCTAAAAGCAGGGTACTAAAAGAAGGGTACTTAAAAGCAGGGTACCTATAAGCAGGTTACTTAAAGGCAGGGTACTTAGAAGCAGGGTACTTAAAAGCAGGGTACTTAGAAGCAGGCTATTTAAAAGCAGGGTACTTAAAAGCCGGGTACTTAAAAGCAGGGTACTTAAAAGCAGGGTATTTAAGGAAGGGTACTTAAAAGCCGGTTACTTAAAAGGTTACTTAAAAACAGGGTACTTAAAAGAAGGGTACTTAAAAGCAGTTTACTTAAAAGCAGGGTACTTAAATGCAGGGTACTTGAAAACCGGGTACTTAAAAGGGTACTTAAAAGCAGGGTACTTAAAAGGGTGGGTACTTAAAGGCAGGGTACTTAAAAGCAGGGTACTTAAAAGTAGGGTACTTAAATGCAGGGTACTTAAGAGCCAGTTACTTAAAAGGCTACTTAAAAACAGGGTACTTAAAAGGGTAATTAAAAGCAGGATACTTAAAAGCAGGGAACTGCACAGGGTACCTAAAAGCAGGTTACTAAAATAAGGGTACTTAAAGGTAGGGTACCGATAAGCAGGTTACTTAAAAGCAGGGTACTTAACAGCAGGGTACTTAAAAGCAGGGTACTTAAAAGCAGGGTACTTAAGAGCAGGGTACTTAAAAGCAGGGTACTTAAAACCAGGGTACTTAAATGCAGGGTACATAAAGAAGGGTACTTAAAAGGAGGGTACTTAAAAGCAGGGTACCTATAAGCAGGTTAATTAAAGGCAGGGTACTAAAAAGAAGGGTACTTAAAAACAGGGTACTTAAAGGGGTACTTAAAAACAGGGTACTTAAAAGGGTGGGTACTTAAAAACAGGGTAATTAAAAGCAGGATACTTAAAAGCAGGTACTGCAGAGGGTACTTACAAGCAGGGTACTTAAAAGCAGGGTACTTAAAAGCAGGGTACTTAAAACCAGGGTACTTAAAAGCAAGGTACCTATCAGCAGGGTACTTAAAAGCATAGTACTTAAAAGCAGGGTACTTAGAAGCAGGCTATTTAAAAGTAGGGTACTTAAAAGCCGGTTACTTAAAATATTACTTAAAAACAGGGTACTTAAAAGCAGGGTACTTATAAGCAGGTTACTTAAAGGCAGGGTACTTAGAAGCAGGATACTTAAAAGAAGGGTACTTAAAAGCAGGCTATTTAAAAGCAGGATACTTAAAAGCAGGGTACTTACTTAAAAGCAGGGTACTTAAAAGCAGGGTACTTAAAAGCAGGGTACTTACAACCAGGGTACTTAAAAGCAAGGTACCTATCAGCAGGGTACTTAAAAGCATGGTACTTAAAAGCAGGGTACTTGAAAGCAGGGTACTTAAAAGCAGGGAACATAAAAGCAGGGTACTTAAAAGCAGGGTACTTTAAAGCAGGGTGCTTAAAAGCAAGGTACTTTAAAGCAGGGTACATAAAGAAGGGTACTTAAAAGGAGGGTACTTAAAAGCAGGGTACCTATAAGCAGGTTACTTAAAGGCAGGGTACTAAAAAGCAGGGTACTTGAAAACCGGGTACTTAAAAGGGTACTTAAAAGCAGGGTACTTAAAAGGGTGGGTACTTAAAGGCAGGGTACTTAAAAGCAGGGTACTTAAAAGTAGGGTACTTAAATGCAGGGTACTTAAAAGGGTAATTCAAAGCAGGATACTTAAAAGCAGGGAACTGCACAGGGTACCTAAAAGCAGGGTATTAAAATAAGGGTTCTTAAAGGTAGGGTACCGATAAGCAGGTTACTTAAAAGCAGGGTACTTAACAGCAGGGTACTTAAAAGCAGGGTACTTAAGAGCAGGGTACTTAAAAGCAGGGTACTTAAAACCAGGGTACTTAAATGCAGGGTACTTAAAAGCAGGGTACTTAAAAGCAGGGTACATAAAGAAGGGTACTTAAAAGGAGGGTACTTAAAAGCAGGGTACCTATAAGCAGGTTAATTAAAGGCACGGTACTAAAAAGAAGGGTACTTAAAAACAGGGTACTTAAAAGGGTACTTAAAAACAGGGTACTGCACAGGGTACCTAAAAGCAGGTTACTAAAATAAGGGTACTTAAAGGTAGGGTACCGATAAGCAGGTTACTTAAAAGCAGGGTACTTAACAGCAGGGTACTTAAAAGCAGGGTACTTAAGAGCAGGGTACTTAAAAGCAGGGTACTTAAAACCAGGGTACTTAAATGCAGGGTACATAAAGAAGGGTACTTAAAAGGAGGGTACTTAAAAGCAGGGTACCTATAAGCAGGTTAATTAAAGGCAGGGTACTAAAAAGAAGGGTACTTAAAAACAGGGTACTTAAAGGGGTACTTAAAAACAGGGTACTTAAAAGGGTGGGTACTTAAAAACAGGGTAATTAAAAGCAGGATACTTAAAAGCAGGTACTGCAGAGGGTACTTACAAGCAGGGTACTTAAAAGCAGGGTACTTAAAAGCAGGGTACTTAAAACCAGGGTACTTAAAAGCAAGGTACCTATCAGCAGGGTACTTAAAAGCATAGTACTTAAAAGCAGGGTACTTAGAAGCAGGCTATTTAAAAGTAGGGTACTTAAAAGCCGGTTACTTAAAATATTACTTAAAAACAGGGTACTTAAGAGCAGGGTACTTATAAGCAGGTTACTTAAAGGCAGGGTACTTAGAAGCAGGATACTTAAAAGAAGGGTACTTAAAAGCAGGCTATTTAAAAGCAGGGTACTTAAAAGCAGGGTACTTAAAAGCAGGGTACTTACAACCAGGGTACTTAAAAGCAAGGTACCTATCAGCAGGGTACTTAAAAGCATGGTACTTAAAAGCAGGGTACTTGAAAGCAGGGTACTTAAAAGCAGGGAACATAAAAGCAGGGTACTTAAAAGCAGGGTACTTTAAAGCAGGGTGCTTAAAAGCAAGGTACTTTAAAGCAGGGTACTTAAAGAAGGGTACTTAAAAGGAGGGTACTTAAAAGCAGGGTACCTATAAGCAGGTTACTTAAAGGCAGGGTACTAAAAAGCAGGGTACTTGAAAACCGGGTACTTAAAAGGGTACTTAAAAGCAGGGTACTTAAAAGGGTGGGTACTTAAAGGCAGGGTACTTAAAAGCAGGGTACTTAAAAGTAGGGTACTTAAATGCAGGGTACTTAAAAGGGTAATTCAAAGCAGGATACTTAAAAGCAGGGAACTGCACAGGGTACCTAAAAGCAGGGTATTAAAATAAGGGTACTTAAAGGTAGGGTACCGATAAGCAGGTTACTTAAAAGCAGGGTACTTAACAGCAGGGTACTTAAAAGCAGGGTACTTAAGAGCAGGGTACTTAAAAGCAGGGTACTTAAAACCAGGGTACTTAAATGCAGGGTACTTAAAAGCAGGGTACTTAAAAGCAGGGTACATAAAGAAGGGTACTTAAAAGCAGGGTACTTAAAAGCAGGGTACCTATAAGCAGGTTAATTAAAGGCACGGTACTAAAAAGAAGGGTACTTAAAAACAGGGTACTTAAAAGGGTACTTAAAAACAGGGTACTTAAAAGGGTGGGTACTTAAAAACAGGGTACTTAAAAGCAGTTTACTTAAAAGTAGGGTACTTAAATGCAGGGTACTTAAAAGCCGATTACCTAAAAGGCTACTTAAAAACAGGGTACTTAAAAGGGTAATTAAAAGCAGGATACTTAAAAGCAGGTACTGCAGAGGGTACCTAAAAGGAGGGTACTAAAAGAAGGGTACTTAAAAGCAGGGTACCTATAAGCAGGTTACTTAAAGGCAGGGTACTTAGAAGCAGGGTACTTAAAAGTAGGGTACTTAGAAGCAGGCTAATTAAAAGCAGGGTACTTAAAAGCAGGGTACTTAAAACCAGGGTACTTAAAAGCAGGGTACTTAAAAGCAGGGTACTTAGAAGCAGGGTACTTAAAAGCAGGGAACTAAAAAGGGTACTTAAAAACAGGGTAATTAAAAGTAGGGTACTTAAATGCAGGGTACTTAAAAGCCGGTTACTTAAAATTCTACTTAAAAACAGGGTACTTAAAAGGGTAATTAAAAGCAGGATACTTAAAAGCAGGGTACTGCACAGGGTACCTAAAAGCAGGGTACTAAAAGAAGGATACTTAAAAGCAGGGTACCTATAAGCAGGTTACTTAAAGGCAGGGTACTTAGAAGCAGGGTACTTAAAAGCAGGGTACTTAAAAGCAGGCTATTTAAAAGCAGAGTCCTTAAAAGCAGGGTAATTAAAAGCAGGGTACTTAAAAGCAGGGTATTTAAGGCAGGGTACTTAAAAGCTGTTTTACTTAAAAGGGTACCTAAAAGCAGGGTACTTAAAAGCAGTTTACTTAAAAGCAGGGTACTTAAATGCAGGGTACTTGAAAGCCGGGTACTTAAAAGGGTACTTAAAAACAGGGTACTTAAAAGGGTAGGTACTTAAAAACAGGGTACTTAAAAGCAGGGTACTTAAAAGTAGGGTACTTAAATGCAGGGTACTTAAAAGCAGGGTACATAAAAGCAGGGTACTTAAAAGCAGGGTACATAAAGAAGGGTATTTAAAAGCAGGGTACTTAAAAGCAGGGTACCTATAAGCAGGTTACTTAAAGGCAGGGTACTTAAAAGCAGGGTACTTAAAAACATGGTACTTAAAAGGGTACTTAAAAACAGGGTACTTAAAAGGGTGGGTACTTAAAAACAGGGTACTTAAAAGCAGGGTACTTAAAAGTAGGGTACTTAAATGCAGGGTACTTAAAAGCCGGTTACTTAAGAGGCTACTTAAAAACAGGGTACTTTAAAGGGTAATTAAAAGCAGGATACTTAGAAGCAGGGTACTGCACAGGGTACCTAAAAGCAGGGTACTAAACGAAGGGTACATAAAAGCAGGGTACCTATAAGCAGGTTACTTATGGGCAGGTACCTAGAAGCAGGGTACTTAAAAGCAGAGTCCTTAAAAGCAGGGTAATTAAAAGCAGGGTACTTAAAAGCAGGGTATTTAAGGCAGGGTACTTAAAAGCTGGTTACTTAAAAGGTTACTTAAAAACTGTTTTACTTAAAAGGGTACCTAAAAGCAGGGTACTTAAAAGCAGTTTACTTAAAAGCAGGGTACTTAAATGCAGGGTACTTGAAAGCCGGGTACTTAAAAGGGTACTTAAAAACAGGGTACTTAAAAGGGTAGGTACTTAAAAACAGGGTACTTAAAAGCAGGGTACTTAAAAGTAGGGTACTTAAATGCAGGGTACTTAAAAGCAGGGTACATAAAAGCAGGGTACTTAAAAGCAGGGTACATAAAGAAGGGTATTTAAAAGCAGGGTACTTAAAAGCAGGGTACCTATAAGCAGGTTACTTAAAGGCAGGGTACTTAAGAGCAGGGTACTTAAAAACATGGTACTTAAAAGGGTACTTAAAAACAGGGTACTTAAAAGGGTGGGTACTTAAAAACAGGGTACTTAAAAGCAGGGTACTTAAAAGTAGGGTACTTAAATGCAGGGTACTTAAAAGCCGGTTACTTAAGAGGCTACTTAAAAACAGGGTACTTTAAAGGGTAATTAAAAGCAGGATACTTAGAAGCAGGTTACTGCACAGGGTACCTAAAAGCAGGGTACTAAACGAAGGGTACATAAAAGCAGGGTACCTATAAGCAGGTTACTTATGGGCAGGTACCTAGAAGCAGGGTACTTAAAAGCAGGGTACTTAAAAGCAGGCTACTTAAAAGAAGGGTACTTAAAAGCAGGGTACTTAAAAGCAGGGTACTTAAAAGTAGGGTACTTAAATGCAGGGTACTTAAAAGCCGGTTACTTAAAATTCTACTTAAAAACAGGGTACTTAAAAGGGTAATTAAAAGCAGGATACTTAAAAGCAGGGTACTGCACAGGGTACCTAAAAGCAGGGTACTAAAAGAAGGGTACTTAAAAGCAGGGTACCTATAAGCAGGTTTCTTAAAGGCAGGGTACTTAGAAGCAGGGTACTTAAAAGCAGGGCACTTAAAAGCAGGCTATTTAAATGCAGAGTGTTAAAAGCAGGGTACTTAAAGGCAGGGTACTTAAAAGCAGGGTATTTAAGGCAGGGTACTTAAAAGCTGGTTACTTAAAAGGTTACTTAAAAACAGGGTACTTAAAAGCAGGGTACTTAAAAGAATTTTACTTAAAACCAGAGTTCTTAAAAGCAGGGTACCTAAAAGCAGGGTACTTAAAAGCATGGTACTTAAAAGCATTGTACTTAAAAGAAGGGTACTTAAAAGCGGGTACTTAAAAGCAAGGTACCTAGAAGGGTACTTAAAAGCAGGATACTTAAAAGCAGGGAAATTAACAGGGTACTTAAAAGCAGGGTACTTAAATGCCTGGTATTTGAATGCAGGCTAGTTAAAAGCAGGGTACTTAAAAGCAGGGTACTTAATTCAGCGTACATTAAACCAGGGTACCTATAAGCAGGTTACCTAAAAGCAGGCTCCTTAAAAACGGGGTACTTAAAAGCAGGGTATTTAAAAGCAGGGTACTTAAAAGCAGGGTACTTAAAAACAGGGTACATAAAAGCAGGGTACTTAAAAGTAGGGTACTTAAATGCATGGTACTTAAAAGCAGGGTACTTAAAAGCAGGGTACTTAAAAGCAGGGAACATAAAAGCAGGGTACTTAAAAGCAGGGTACTTTAAAGCAGGGTACTTAAAAGCAAGGTACTTAAATGCAGAGTACATAAAGAAGGGTACTTAAAAGCGGGTACTTAAAAGCAAGGTACATAGAAGGGTACTTAAAAGCAGGATACTTAAAAGCAGGGAAATTAACAGGGTACTTAAAAGCAGGGTACTTAAATGCCTGGTATTTGAATGCAGGCTAGTTAAAAACAGGGTACTAAAAGCAGGGTACTTAAAGGCAGCGTACATTAAACCAGGGTACCTATAAGCAGGTTACCTAAAAGCAGGCTCCTTAAAAACGGGGTACTTAAAAGCAGGGTATTTAAAAGCAGGGTACTTAAAAGCAGGGTACTTAAAAACAGGGTACATAAAAGCAGGGTACTTAAAAGTAGGGTACTTAAATGCATGGTACTTAAAAGCAGGGTACTTAAAAGCAGGGTACTTAAAAGCAGGGAACATAAAAGCAGGGTACTTAAAAGCAGGGTACTTTAAAGCAGGGTACTTAAAAGCAAGGTACTTAAATGCAGAGTACATAAAGAAGGGTACTTAAAAGCAGGGTACTTAAAAGCAGGGTACCTATAAGCAGGTTACTTACTTAAAAGCAGGGTACTTAAAAGCAGGGTACTTAAAAGCAGGGTACTTAAAACCAGGGTGCTTAAAAGCAAGGTACCTATCAGCAGGGTACTTAAAAGCATGGTACTTAAAAGCAGGGTACTTGAAAGCAGGGTACTTAAAAGCAGGGAACATAAAAGCAGGGTACTTAAAAGCAGGGTACTTTAAAGCAGGGTACTTAAAAGCAAGGTACTTAAAAGCAGGGTACATAAAGAAGGGTACTTAAAAGGAGGGTACTTAAAAGCATTGTACCTATAAGCAGGTTACTTAAAGGCAGGGTACTAAAAAGCAGGGTACTTAAAAACAGGGTACTTAAAAGGGTGGGTACTTAAAAACAGGGTACTTAAAAGCAGGGTACTTAAAAGTAGGGTACTTAAATGCAGGGTACTTAAATGCCGGTTACCTAAAAGGCTACTTAAAAACAGGGTACTTAAAAGGGTAATTAAAAGCAGGATACTTAAAAGCAGGGTACTGCACAGGGTACCTAAAAGCAGGGTACTAAAAGAAGGGTACTTAAAAGCAGGGTACTTAAAAGCAGGGTACCCAAAGGGGAACTTAAAAGCAGGATACTTAAAAGCAGGTTACTTAAAGGCAGGGTACTTAAAAGCAGGGTACTTAAAAACAGGGTACTTAAAAGGGTGGGTACTTAAAAACAGGGTACTTAAAAGCCGGTTACTTAAGAGGCTACTTAGAAACAGGGTACTTAAAAGGGTAATTAAAAGCAGGGTACTGCACAGGGTACCTAAAAGCAGGGTACTAAACGAAGGGTACTTAAAAGCAGGGTACTTAAAAGCAGGGTACTTAAAACCAGGGTACTTAAAAGCAAGGTACCTAACAGCATGGTACTTAAAAGCATGGTAATTAAAAGCAGGGTACTTAAAAGCAGGGTACTTAAAAGCAGGGAACATAAAAGCAGGGTACTTAAAAGCAGGGTACTTAAAAGAAGGGTACTTAAAAGCAGGCTATTTAAATGCAGGGTATTTAAAAGCAGAGTACTTAAAAGCAGGGTACTTAAAAGCAGGCTACTTAAAAGCAGGGTATTTAAGGCAGGGTACTTAAAAGCGGGTTACTTAAAAGCGGGTTACTTAAAAGGGTACTTAAAAACAGGGTACTTAAAAGGGTGGGTACTTAAAAACAGGGTACTTAAAAGCAGGGTACTTAAAAGTAGGGTACTTAAATGCATGGTACTTAAAAGCAGGGTACTTAAAAGCAGGGTACTTAAAAGCAGGGAACATAAAAGCAGGGTACTTAAAAGCAGGGTACTTTAAAGCAGGGTACATAAAAGCAAGGTACTTAAAAGCAGAGTACATAAAGAAGGGTACTTAAAAGCAGGGTACTTAAAAGCAGGGTACCTATAAGCAGGTTACTTAAAGGCAGGGTACTAAAAAGCAGGGTACTTAAAGACAGGGTACTTAAAAGGGTACTTAAAAACAGGGTACTTAAAAGGGTGGGTACTTAAAAACAGGGTACTTAAAAGCAGGGTACTTAAAAGTAGGGTATTTAAATGCAGGGTACTTAAAAGCCGGTTACCTAAAAGGCTACTTAAAAACACGGTACTTAAAAGGGTAATTAAAAGCAGGATACTTAAAAGCAGGGTACTGCAGAGGGTACCTAAAAGCAGGGTACTAAACGAAGGGTACTTAAAAGCAGGGTACCTATAAGCAGGTTACTTAAAGACAGGGTACTTAGAAGCAGGGTACTTAAAAGCAGGGTACTTAGAAGCAGGCTATTTAAAAGCAGGGTACTAAAAAGGGTACTTAAAAACAGGGTACTTAATAGTAGGGTACTTAAATGCAGGGTACTTAAAAGCCGGTTACTTAAAAGGCTACTTAAAAACAGGGTACTTAAAAGGGTAATTAAAAGCAGGATACTTAAAAGCAGGGTACTGCACAGGGTACCTAAAAGCAGGGTACTAAAAGAAGGGTACTTAAAAGCAGGGTACTTAAAAGCAGGGTACCCAAAGGGGAACTTAAAAGCAGGATACTTAAAAGCAGGTTACTTAAAGGCAGGGTACTTAAAAGCAGGGTACTTAAAAACAGGGTACTTAAAAGGGTGGGTACTTAAAAACAGGGTACTTAAAAGCCGGTTACTTAAGAGGCTACTTAAAAACAGGGTACTTAAAAGGGTAATTAAAAGCAGGGTACTGCACAGGGTACCTAAAAGCAGGGTACTAAACGAAGGGTACTTAAAAGCAGGGTACTTAAAAGCAGGCAATTTAAAAGAAGGGTACTTAAAAGCAGGGTACTTAAAAGCAGGGTACTTAAAAGCAGGGTATTTAAGGCAGGGTACTTAAAAGCCGGTTACTTAAAAGGTTACTTAAAAACAGGGTACTAAAAGCAGGGTACTTAAAGGCAGCGTACTTTAAACCAGGGTATCTATAAGCAGGTTACCTAAAAGCAGGGTCCTTAAAAACAGGGTACTTTAAAGCAGGGTATTTAAAAGCAGGGTACTTAAAAGCAGGGTACTTACTTAAAAGCAGGGTACTTAAAAGCAGGGTACTTAAAAGCAGGGTACTTAAAACCATTGTACTTAAAAGCAAGGTACCTAACAGCATGGTACTTAAAAGCATGGTACTTAAAAGCAGGGTACTTAAAAGCAGGGTACTTAAAAGCAGGGAACATAAAAGCAGGGTACTTAAAAGCAGGGTACTTAAAAGATGGGTACTTAAAAGCAGGGTACCTAAAAGCAGGGTACTAAAAGAAGGGTACTTAAAAGCAGGGTACCTATAAGCAGGTTACTTAAAGGCAGGGTACTTAGAAGCACTGTACTTAAAAGAAGGGTACTTAAAAGCAGGCTATTTAAAAGCAGGGTATTTAAAAGCAGAGTACTTAAAAGCAGGGTACTTAAAAGCAGGGTACTTAAAAGTAGGGTATTTAAGGCAGGGTACTTAAAAGCGGGTTGCTTAAAAGGGTACTTAAAAACAGGGTACTTAAAAGGGTGGGTACTTAAAAACAGGGTACTTAAAAGCAGGGTACTTAAAAGTAGGGTACTTAAATGCATGGTACTTAAAAGCAGGGTACTTAAAAGCAGGGTACTTAAAAGCAGGGAACATAAAAGCAGGGTACTTAAAAGCAGGGTACTTTAAAGCAGGGTACTTAAAAGCAAGGTACTTAAAAGCAGAGTACATAAAGAAGGGTACTTAAAAGCAGGGTACTTAAAAGCAGGGTACCTATAAGCAGGTTACTTAAAGGCAGGGTACTAAAAAGCAGGGTACTTAAAGACAGGGTACTTAAAAGGGTACTTAAAAACAGGGTACTTAAAAGGGTGGGTACTTAAAAACATTGTACTTAAAAGCAGGGTACTTAAAAGTAGGGTATTTAAATGCAGGGTACTTAAAAGCCGGTTACCTAAAAGGCTACTTAAAAACACGGTACTTAAAAGGGTAATTAAAAGCAGGATACTTAAAAGCAGGGTACTGCAGAGGGTACCTAAAAGCAGGGTACTAAACGAAGGGTACTTAAAAGCAGGGTACCTATAAGCAGGTTACTTATAGGCAGGGTACTTAGAAGCAGGGTACTTAAAAGCATTGTACTTAGAAGCAGGCTATTTAAAAGCAGGGTACTTAAAAGCAGGGTACTTAAAAGCAGGGTATTTAAGGCAGGGTACTTAAAAGCCGGTTACTTAAACGGTTACTTAAAAACAGGGTACTTAAAAGGGTACTTAAAAGCAGGGTACTTAAAAGCAGTTTACTTAAAAGCAGGGTACTTAAATGCAGGGTACTTGAAAACTGGGTACTTAAAAGGGTACTTAAAAACAGGGTACTTAAAAGGGTGGGTACTTAAAAACAGGGTACTTAAAAGCAGGGTACTTAAAAGCAGGGTACTTAAATGCAGGGTACTGGAAAACCGGGTACTTAAAAGGGTACTTAAAAACAGGGTACTTAAAAGGGTTGGTACTTAAAAACAGGTTACTCAAATGCAGGGTACTTAAAAGCCGGTTACTTAAAAGGCTACTTAAAAACAGTGTTCTTAAAAGGGTAATTAAAAGCAGGATACATAAAAGCAGGGAACTGCACAGGGTACCTAAAAGCAGGGTACTAAAAAAAGTGTACTTAAAGGTAGGGTACCGATAAGCAGGTTACTTAAAAGCAGGGTACTTAAAAGCAGGGTACCTAAAAGGAGGGTACTTAAAACCAGGGTACTTAAATGCAAGGTACTTAAAAGCAGGGTACTTAAAAGCAGGGTACTTAAAAGCAGGGTACTTAAAAGCCGGTTACTTAAAAGGCTGCTTAAAAACAGGGTACTTAAAAGGGTAATTAAAAGCAGGATACTTAAAAGCAGGGAACTGCACAGGGTACTTAAAAGCAGGGTACTTAATTCAGCGTACATTAAACCAGGGTACCTATAAGCAGGTTACCTAAAAGCAGGCTCCTTAAAAACGGGGTACTTAAAAGGAGGGTACTTAAAAGCAGGGTACCTATAAGCAGGTTAATTAAAGGCAGGGTACTAAAAAGAAGGGTACTTAAAAACAGGGTACTTAAAGGGGTACTTAAAAACAGGGTACTTAAAAGGGTGGGTACTTAAAAACAGGGTAATTAAAAGCAGGATACTTAAAAGCAGGTACTGCAGAGGGTACTTACAAGCAGGGTACTTAAAAGCAGGGTACTTAAAAGCAGGGTACTTAAAACCAGGGTACTTAAAAGCAAGGTACCTATCAGCAGGGTACTTAAAAGCATAGTACTTAAAAGCAGGGTACTTAGAAGCAGGCTATTTAAAAGTAGGGTACTTAAAAGCCGGTTACTTAAAATATTACTTAAAAACAGGGTACTTAAGAGCAGGGTACTTATAAGCAGGTTACTTAAAGGCAGGGTACTTAGAAGCAGGATACTTAAAAGAAGGGTACTTAAAAGCAGGCTATTTAAAAGCAGGGTACTTAAAAGCAGGGTACTTAAAAGCAGGGTACTTACAACCAGGGTACTTAAAAGCAAGGTACCTATCAGCAGGGTACTTAAAAGCATGGTACTTAAAAGCAGGGTACTTGAAAGCAGGGTACTTAAAAGCAGGGAACATAAAAGCAGGGTACTTAAAAGCAGGGTACTTTAAAGCAGGGTGCTTAAAAGCAAGGTACTTTAAAGCAGGGTACTTAAAGAAGGGTACTTAAAAGGAGGGTACTTAAAAGCAGGGTACCTATAAGCAGGTTACTTAAAGGCAGGGTACTAAAAAGCAGGGTACTTGAAAACCGGGTACTTAAAAGGGTACTTAAAAGCAGGGTACTTAAAAGGGTGGGTACTTAAAGGCAGGGTACTTAAAAGCAGGGTACTTAAAAGTAGGGTACTTAAATGCAGGGTACTTAAAAGGGTAATTCAAAGCAGGATACTTAAAAGCAGGGAACTGCACAGGGTACCTAAAAGCAGGGTATTAAAATAAGGGTACTTAAAGGTAGGGTACCGATAAGCAGGTTACTTAAAAGCAGGGTACTTAACAGCAGGGTACTTAAAAGCAGGGTACTTAAGAGCAGGGTACTTAAAAGCAGGGTACTTAAAACCAGGGTACTTAAATGCAGGGTACTTAAAAGCAGGGTACTTAAAAGCAGGGTACATAAAGAAGGGTACTTAAAAGCAGGGTACTTAAAAGCAGGGTACCTATAAGCAGGTTAATTAAAGGCACGGTACTAAAAAGAAGGGTACTTAAAAACAGGGTACTTAAAAGGGTACTTAAAAACAGGGTACTTAAAAGGGTGGGTACTTAAAAACAGGGTACTTAAAAGCAGTTTACTTAAAAGTAGGGTACTTAAATGCAGGGTACTTAAAAGCCGATTACCTAAAAGGCTACTTAAAAACAGGGTACTTAAAAGGGTAATTAAAAGCAGGATACTTAAAAGCAGGTACTGCAGAGGGTACCTAAAAGGAGGGTACTAAAAGAAGGGTACTTAAAAGCAGGGTACCTATAAGCAGGTTACTTAAAGGCAGGGTACTTAGAAGCAGGGTACTTAAAAGTAGGGTACTTAGAAGCAGGCTAATTAAAAGCAGGGTACTTAAAAGCAGGGTACTTAAAACCAGGGTACTTAAAAGCAGGGTACTTAAAAGCAGGGTACTTAGAAGCAGGGTACTTAAAAGCAGGGAACTAAAAAGGGTACTTAAAAACAGGGTAATTAAAAGTAGGGTACTTAAATGCAGGGTACTTAAAAGCCGGTTACTTAAAATTCTACTTAAAAACAGGGTACTTAAAAGGGTAATTAAAAGCAGGATACTTAAAAGCAGGGTACTGCACAGGGTACCTAAAAGCAGGGTACTAAAAGAAGGATACTTAAAAGCAGGGTACCTATAAGCAGGTTACTTAAAGGCAGGGTACTTAGAAGCAGGGTACTTAAAAGCAGGGTACTTAAAAGCAGGCTATTTAAAAGCAGAGTCCTTAAAAGCAGGGTAATTAAAAGCAGGGTACTTAAAAGCAGGGTATTTAAGGCAGGGTACTTAAAAGCTGTTTTACTTAAAAGGGTACCTAAAAGCAGGGTACTTAAAAGCAGTTTACTTAAAAGCAGGGTACTTAAATGCAGGGTACTTGAAAGCCGGGTACTTAAAAGGGTACTTAAAAACAGGGTACTTAAAAGGGTAGGTACTTAAAAACAGGGTACTTAAAAGCAGGGTACTTAAAAGTAGGGTACTTAAATGCAGGGTACTTAAAAGCAGGGTACATAAAAGCAGGGTACTTAAAAGCAGGGTACATAAAGAAGGGTATTTAAAAGCAGGGTACTTAAAAGCAGGGTACCTATAAGCAGGTTACTTAAAGGCAGGGTACTTAAAAGCAGGGTACTTAAAAACATGGTACTTAAAAGGGTACTTAAAAACAGGGTACTTAAAAGGGTGGGTACTTAAAAACAGGGTACTTAAAAGCAGGGTACTTAAAAGTAGGGTACTTAAATGCAGGGTACTTAAAAGCCGGTTACTTAAGAGGCTACTTAAAAACAGGGTACTTTAAAGGGTAATTAAAAGCAGGATACTTAGAAGCAGGGTACTGCACAGGGTACCTAAAAGCAGGGTACTAAACGAAGGGTACATAAAAGCAGGGTACCTATAAGCAGGTTACTTATGGGCAGGTACCTAGAAGCAGGGTACTTAAAAGCAGAGTCCTTAAAAGCAGGGTAATTAAAAGCAGGGTACTTAAAAGCAGGGTATTTAAGGCAGGGTACTTAAAAGCTGGTTACTTAAAAGGTTACTTAAAAACTGTTTTACTTAAAAGGGTACCTAAAAGCAGGGTACTTAAAAGCAGTTTACTTAAAAGCAGGGTACTTAAATGCAGGGTACTTGAAAGCCGGGTACTTAAAAGGGTACTTAAAAACAGGGTACTTAAAAGGGTAGGTACTTAAAAACAGGGTACTTAAAAGCAGGGTACTTAAAAGTAGGGTACTTAAATGCAGGGTACTTAAAAGCAGGGTACATAAAAGCAGGGTACTTAAAAGCAGGGTACATAAAGAAGGGTATTTAAAAGCAGGGTACTTAAAAGCAGGGTACCTATAAGCAGGTTACTTAAAGGCAGGGTACTTAAGAGCAGGGTACTTAAAAACATGGTACTTAAAAGGGTACTTAAAAACAGGGTACTTAAAAGGGTGGGTACTTAAAAACAGGGTACTTAAAAGCAGGGTACTTAAAAGTAGGGTACTTAAATGCAGGGTACTTAAAAGCCGGTTACTTAAGAGGCTACTTAAAAACAGGGTACTTTAAAGGGTAATTAAAAGCAGGATACTTAGAAGCAGGTTACTGCACAGGGTACCTAAAAGCAGGGTACTAAACGAAGGGTACATAAAAGCAGGGTACCTATAAGCAGGTTACTTATGGGCAGGTACCTAGAAGCAGGGTACTTAAAAGCAGGGTACTTAAAAGCAGGCTACTTAAAAGAAGGGTACTTAAAAGCAGGGTACTTAAAAGCAGGGTACTTAAAAGTAGGGTACTTAAATGCAGGGTACTTAAAAGCCGGTTACTTAAAATTCTACTTAAAAACAGGGTACTTAAAAGGGTAATTAAAAGCAGGATACTTAAAAGCAGGGTACTGCACAGGGTACCTAAAAGCAGGGTACTAAAAGAAGGGTACTTAAAAGCAGGGTACCTATAAGCAGGTTTCTTAAAGGCAGGGTACTTAGAAGCAGGGTACTTAAAAGCAGGGCACTTAAAAGCAGGCTATTTAAATGCAGAGTGTTAAAAGCAGGGTACTTAAAGGCAGGGTACTTAAAAGCAGGGTATTTAAGGCAGGGTACTTAAAAGCTGGTTACTTAAAAGGTTACTTAAAAACAGGGTACTTAAAAGCAGGGTACTTAAAAGAATTTTACTTAAAACCAGAGTTCTTAAAAGCAGGGTACCTAAAAGCAGGGTACTTAAAAGCATGGTACTTAAAAGCATTGTACTTAAAAGAAGGGTACTTAAAAGCGGGTACTTAAAAGCAAGGTACCTAGAAGGGTACTTAAAAGCAGGATACTTAAAAGCAGGGAAATTAACAGGGTACTTAAAAGCAGGGTACTTAAATGCCTGGTATTTGAATGCAGGCTAGTTAAAAGCAGGGTACTTAAAAGCAGGGTACTTAATTCAGCGTACATTAAACCAGGGTACCTATAAGCAGGTTACCTAAAAGCAGGCTCCTTAAAAACGGGGTACTTAAAAGCAGGGTATTTAAAAGCAGGGTACTTAAAAGCAGGGTACTTAAAAACAGGGTACATAAAAGCAGGGTACTTAAAAGTAGGGTACTTAAATGCATGGTACTTAAAAGCAGGGTACTTAAAAGCAGGGTACTTAAAAGCAGGGAACATAAAAGCAGGGTACTTAAAAGCAGGGTACTTTAAAGCAGGGTACTTAAAAGCAAGGTACTTAAATGCAGAGTACATAAAGAAGGGTACTTAAAAGCGGGTACTTAAAAGCAAGGTACATAGAAGGGTACTTAAAAGCAGGATACTTAAAAGCAGGGAAATTAACAGGGTACTTAAAAGCAGGGTACTTAAATGCCTGGTATTTGAATGCAGGCTAGTTAAAAACAGGGTACTAAAAGCAGGGTACTTAAAGGCAGCGTACATTAAACCAGGGTACCTATAAGCAGGTTACCTAAAAGCAGGCTCCTTAAAAACGGGGTACTTAAAAGCAGGGTATTTAAAAGCAGGGTACTTAAAAGCAGGGTACTTAAAAACAGGGTACATAAAAGCAGGGTACTTAAAAGTAGGGTACTTAAATGCATGGTACTTAAAAGCAGGGTACTTAAAAGCAGGGTACTTAAAAGCAGGGAACATAAAAGCAGGGTACTTAAAAGCAGGGTACTTTAAAGCAGGGTACTTAAAAGCAAGGTACTTAAATGCAGAGTACATAAAGAAGGGTACTTAAAAGCAGGGTACTTAAAAGCAGGGTACCTATAAGCAGGTTACTTACTTAAAAGCAGGGTACTTAAAAGCAGGGTACTTAAAAGCAGGGTACTTAAAACCAGGGTGCTTAAAAGCAAGGTACCTATCAGCAGGGTACTTAAAAGCATGGTACTTAAAAGCAGGGTACTTGAAAGCAGGGTACTTAAAAGCAGGGAACATAAAAGCAGGGTACTTAAAAGCAGGGTACTTTAAAGCAGGGTACTTAAAAGCAAGGTACTTAAAAGCAGGGTACATAAAGAAGGGTACTTAAAAGGAGGGTACTTAAAAGCATTGTACCTATAAGCAGGTTACTTAAAGGCAGGGTACTAAAAAGCAGGGTACTTAAAAACAGGGTACTTAAAAGGGTGGGTACTTAAAAACAGGGTACTTAAAAGCAGGGTACTTAAAAGTAGGGTACTTAAATGCAGGGTACTTAAATGCCGGTTACCTAAAAGGCTACTTAAAAACAGGGTACTTAAAAGGGTAATTAAAAGCAGGATACTTAAAAGCAGGGTACTGCACAGGGTACCTAAAAGCAGGGTACTAAAAGAAGGGTACTTAAAAGCAGGGTACTTAAAAGCAGGGTACCCAAAGGGGAACTTAAAAGCAGGATACTTAAAAGCAGGTTACTTAAAGGCAGGGTACTTAAAAGCAGGGTACTTAAAAACAGGGTACTTAAAAGGGTGGGTACTTAAAAACAGGGTACTTAAAAGCCGGTTACTTAAGAGGCTACTTAGAAACAGGGTACTTAAAAGGGTAATTAAAAGCAGGGTACTGCACAGGGTACCTAAAAGCAGGGTACTAAACGAAGGGTACTTAAAAGCAGGGTACTTAAAAGCAGGGTACTTAAAACCAGGGTACTTAAAAGCAAGGTACCTAACAGCATGGTACTTAAAAGCATGGTAATTAAAAGCAGGGTACTTAAAAGCAGGGTACTTAAAAGCAGGGAACATAAAAGCAGGGTACTTAAAAGCAGGGTACTTAAAAGAAGGGTACTTAAAAGCAGGCTATTTAAATGCAGGGTATTTAAAAGCAGAGTACTTAAAAGCAGGGTACTTAAAAGCAGGCTACTTAAAAGCAGGGTATTTAAGGCAGGGTACTTAAAAGCGGGTTACTTAAAAGCGGGTTACTTAAAAGGGTACTTAAAAACAGGGTACTTAAAAGGGTGGGTACTTAAAAACAGGGTACTTAAAAGCAGGGTACTTAAAAGTAGGGTACTTAAATGCATGGTACTTAAAAGCAGGGTACTTAAAAGCAGGGTACTTAAAAGCAGGGAACATAAAAGCAGGGTACTTAAAAGCAGGGTACTTTAAAGCAGGGTACATAAAAGCAAGGTACTTAAAAGCAGAGTACATAAAGAAGGGTACTTAAAAGCAGGGTACTTAAAAGCAGGGTACCTATAAGCAGGTTACTTAAAGGCAGGGTACTAAAAAGCAGGGTACTTAAAGACAGGGTACTTAAAAGGGTACTTAAAAACAGGGTACTTAAAAGGGTGGGTACTTAAAAACAGGGTACTTAAAAGCAGGGTACTTAAAAGTAGGGTATTTAAATGCAGGGTACTTAAAAGCCGGTTACCTAAAAGGCTACTTAAAAACACGGTACTTAAAAGGGTAATTAAAAGCAGGATACTTAAAAGCAGGGTACTGCAGAGGGTACCTAAAAGCAGGGTACTAAACGAAGGGTACTTAAAAGCAGGGTACCTATAAGCAGGTTACTTAAAGACAGGGTACTTAGAAGCAGGGTACTTAAAAGCAGGGTACTTAGAAGCAGGCTATTTAAAAGCAGGGTACTAAAAAGGGTACTTAAAAACAGGGTACTTAATAGTAGGGTACTTAAATGCAGGGTACTTAAAAGCCGGTTACTTAAAAGGCTACTTAAAAACAGGGTACTTAAAAGGGTAATTAAAAGCAGGATACTTAAAAGCAGGGTACTGCACAGGGTACCTAAAAGCAGGGTACTAAAAGAAGGGTACTTAAAAGCAGGGTACTTAAAAGCAGGGTACCCAAAGGGGAACTTAAAAGCAGGATACTTAAAAGCAGGTTACTTAAAGGCAGGGTACTTAAAAGCAGGGTACTTAAAAACAGGGTACTTAAAAGGGTGGGTACTTAAAAACAGGGTACTTAAAAGCCGGTTACTTAAGAGGCTACTTAAAAACAGGGTACTTAAAAGGGTAATTAAAAGCAGGGTACTGCACAGGGTACCTAAAAGCAGGGTACTAAACGAAGGGTACTTAAAAGCAGGGTACTTAAAAGCAGGCAATTTAAAAGAAGGGTACTTAAAAGCAGGGTACTTAAAAGCAGGGTACTTAAAAGCAGGGTATTTAAGGCAGGGTACTTAAAAGCCGGTTACTTAAAAGGTTACTTAAAAACAGGGTACTAAAAGCAGGGTACTTAAAGGCAGCGTACTTTAAACCAGGGTATCTATAAGCAGGTTACCTAAAAGCAGGGTCCTTAAAAACAGGGTACTTTAAAGCAGGGTATTTAAAAGCAGGGTACTTAAAAGCAGGGTACTTACTTAAAAGCAGGGTACTTAAAAGCAGGGTACTTAAAAGCAGGGTACTTAAAACCATTGTACTTAAAAGCAAGGTACCTAACAGCATGGTACTTAAAAGCATGGTACTTAAAAGCAGGGTACTTAAAAGCAGGGTACTTAAAAGCAGGGAACATAAAAGCAGGGTACTTAAAAGCAGGGTACTTAAAAGATGGGTACTTAAAAGCAGGGTACCTAAAAGCAGGGTACTAAAAGAAGGGTACTTAAAAGCAGGGTACCTATAAGCAGGTTACTTAAAGGCAGGGTACTTAGAAGCACTGTACTTAAAAGAAGGGTACTTAAAAGCAGGCTATTTAAAAGCAGGGTATTTAAAAGCAGAGTACTTAAAAGCAGGGTACTTAAAAGCAGGGTACTTAAAAGTAGGGTATTTAAGGCAGGGTACTTAAAAGCGGGTTGCTTAAAAGGGTACTTAAAAACAGGGTACTTAAAAGGGTGGGTACTTAAAAACAGGGTACTTAAAAGCAGGGTACTTAAAAGTAGGGTACTTAAATGCATGGTACTTAAAAGCAGGGTACTTAAAAGCAGGGTACTTAAAAGCAGGGAACATAAAAGCAGGGTACTTAAAAGCAGGGTACTTTAAAGCAGGGTACTTAAAAGCAAGGTACTTAAAAGCAGAGTACATAAAGAAGGGTACTTAAAAGCAGGGTACTTAAAAGCAGGGTACCTATAAGCAGGTTACTTAAAGGCAGGGTACTAAAAAGCAGGGTACTTAAAGACAGGGTACTTAAAAGGGTACTTAAAAACAGGGTACTTAAAAGGGTGGGTACTTAAAAACATTGTACTTAAAAGCAGGGTACTTAAAAGTAGGGTATTTAAATGCAGGGTACTTAAAAGCCGGTTACCTAAAAGGCTACTTAAAAACACGGTACTTAAAAGGGTAATTAAAAGCAGGATACTTAAAAGCAGGGTACTGCAGAGGGTACCTAAAAGCAGGGTACTAAACGAAGGGTACTTAAAAGCAGGGTACCTATAAGCAGGTTACTTATAGGCAGGGTACTTAGAAGCAGGGTACTTAAAAGCATTGTACTTAGAAGCAGGCTATTTAAAAGCAGGGTACTTAAAAGCAGGGTACTTAAAAGCAGGGTATTTAAGGCAGGGTACTTAAAAGCCGGTTACTTAAACGGTTACTTAAAAACAGGGTACTTAAAAGGGTACTTAAAAGCAGGGTACTTAAAAGCAGTTTACTTAAAAGCAGGGTACTTAAATGCAGGGTACTTGAAAACTGGGTACTTAAAAGGGTACTTAAAAACAGGGTACTTAAAAGGGTGGGTACTTAAAAACAGGGTACTTAAAAGCAGGGTACTTAAAAGCAGGGTACTTAAATGCAGGGTACTGGAAAACCGGGTACTTAAAAGGGTACTTAAAAACAGGGTACTTAAAAGGGTTGGTACTTAAAAACAGGTTACTCAAATGCAGGGTACTTAAAAGCCGGTTACTTAAAAGGCTACTTAAAAACAGTGTTCTTAAAAGGGTAATTAAAAGCAGGATACATAAAAGCAGGGAACTGCACAGGGTACCTAAAAGCAGGGTACTAAAAAAAGTGTACTTAAAGGTAGGGTACCGATAAGCAGGTTACTTAAAAGCAGGGTACTTAAAAGCAGGGTACCTAAAAGGAGGGTACTTAAAACCAGGGTACTTAAATGCAAGGTACTTAAAAGCAGGGTACTTAAAAGCAGGGTACTTAAAAGCAGGGTACTTAAAAGCCGGTTACTTAAAAGGCTGCTTAAAAACAGGGTACTTAAAAGGGTAATTAAAAGCAGGATACTTAAAAGCAGGGAACTGCACAGGGTACCTAAAAGCAGGGTACTAAAAGAAGTGTACTTAAAGGTAGGGTACCGATAAGCAGGTTACTTAAAAGCAGGGTACTTAAAAGCAGGGTACTTAAAAGCAGGGTTCTTAAAAGCAGGGACTTAAAAGCAGGGTACTTAGAAGCAGGGTACTTAAAAGCAGGGAACTAAAAAGGGTACTTAAAAACAGGGTACTTAAAAGTAGGGTACTTAAAAGTAGGGTTCTTAAATGCAGGGTACTTAAAAGCCGGTTACTTAAAAGGCTACTTAAAAACAGGGTACTTAAAAGGGTAATTAAAAGCAGGATACTTAAAAGCAGGGTACTGCACAGGGTACCTAAAAGCAGGGTACTAAACGAAGGGTACTTAAATGCAGGGTACCGATAAGCAGGTTACTTAAAAGCAGGGTACTTAAAAGCAGGGTACTTAAAAGCAGGGTTCTTAAAAGCAGGGACTTAAAAGCAGGGTACTTAGAAGCAGGGTACTTAAAAGCAGGGAACTAAAAAGGGTACTTAAAAACAGGGTACTTAAAAGTAGGGTACTTAAAAGTAGGGTACTTAAATGCAGGGTACTTAAAAGCCGGTTACTTAAAAGGCTACTTAAAAACAGGGTACTTAAAAGGGTAATTAAAAGCAGGATACTTAAAAGCAGGGTACTGCACAGGGTACCTAAAAGCAGGGTACTAAACGAAGGGTACTTAAATGCAGGGTACCTATAAGCAGGTTACTTAAAGGCAGGTACTTAGAAGCAGTTTACTTAAAAGCAGGGTACTTAAATGCAGGGTACTTGAAAGCCGGGTACTTAAAAGGGTACTTAAAAACAGGGTACTTA
Organism: Aurelia sp. 3 sensu Dawson et al. (2005); assembly: GCA_964020215.1. Lineage (NCBI taxonomy): Eukaryota > Metazoa > Cnidaria > Scyphozoa > Semaeostomeae > Ulmaridae > Aurelia > Aurelia sp. 3 sensu Dawson et al. (2005). The sequence continues at coordinate 160,266 of CAXHUP010000068.1, forward strand.
AAAGGGTAGGTACTTAAAAACAGGGTACTTAAAAGGGTAGGTACTTAAAAACAGGGTACTTAAAAGCAGGGTACTTAAAAGTAGGGTACTTAAATGCAGGGTACTTAATAGCCGGTTACTTAAAAGGCTACTTAAAAACAGGGTACTTAAAAGGGTAATTAAAAGCAGGATACTTAAAAGCAGGGAACTGCACAGGGTACCTAAAAGCAGGGTACTAAAAGAAGTGTACTTAAAGGTAGGGTACCGATAAGCAGGTTACTTAAAAGCAGGGTACTTAAAAGCAGGGTACTTAAAAGCAGGGTTCTTAAAAGCAGGGACTTAAAAGCAGGGTACTTAGAAGCAGGGTACTTAAAAGCAGGGAACTAAAAAGGGTACTTAAAAACAGGGTACTTAAAAGTAGGGTACTTAAAAGTAGGGTACTTAAATGCAGGGTACTTAAAAGCCGGTTACTTAAAAGGCTACTTAAAAACAGGGTACTTAAAAGGGTAATTAAAAGCAGGATACTTAAAAGCAGGGTACTGCACAGGGTACCTAAAAGCAGGGTACTAAACGAAGGGTACTTAAATACAGGGTACCTATAAGCAGGTTACTTAAAGGCAGGTACTTAGAAGCAGTTTACTTAAAAGCAGGGTACTTAAATGCAGGGTACTTGAAAGCCGGGTACTTAAAAGGGTACTTAAAAACAGGGTACTTAAAAGGGTAGGTACTTAAAAACAGGGTACTTAAAAGCAGGGTACTTAAAAGTAGGGTACTTAAATGCAGGGTACTTAATAGCCGGTTACTTAAAAGGCTACTTAAAAGCAGGGTACATAAAAGCAGGGTACTTAAAACCAGGGTACATAAAGAAGGGTATTTAAAAGCAGGGTACTTAAAAGCAGGGTACCTATAAGCAGGTTACTTTAAGGCAGGGTACTTAAAAGCAGGGTACTTAAAAACAGGGTACTTAAAAGGGTACTTAAAAACAGGGTACTTAAAAGGGTGGGTACTTAAAAACAGGGTACTTAAAAGCAGGGTACTGCACAAGGTACCTAAAAGCAGGGTACTAAACGAAGGGTACTTAAAAGCAGGGTACCTATAAGCAGGTTACTTAAAGGCAGGTACTTAGAAGCAGGGTACTTAAAAGCAGGGTACTTAAAAGCAGGCAATTTAAAAGAAGGGTACTTAAAAGCAGGGTACTTAAAAGCAGGGTACTTAAAAGCAGGGTATTTAAGGCAGGGTACTTAAAAGTTGGTTACTTAAAAGGTTACTTAAAAACAGGGTACTAAAAGCAGGGTACTTAAAGGCAGCGTACTTTAAACCAGGGTACCGATAAGCAGGTTACTTAAAAGCAGGGTACTTAAAAGCAGGGTACCTAAAAGCAGGGTACTTAAAACCAGGGTACTTAAATGCAAGGTACTTAAAAGCAGGGTACTTAAAAGCAGGGTACTTAAAAGCAGGGTACTTAAAAGCCGGTTACTTAAAAGGCTACTTAAAAACAGGGTACTTAAAAGGGTTGGTACTTAAAAACAGGTTACTCAAATGCAGGGTACTTAAAAGCCGGTTACTTAAAAGGCTACTTAAAAACAGGGTTCTTAAAAGGGTAATTAAAAGCAGGATACATAAAAGCAGGGAACTGCACAGGGTACCTAAAAGCAGGGTACTAAAAAAAGTGTACTTAAAGGTAGGGTACCGATAAGCAGGTTACTTAAAAGCAGGGTACTTAAAAGCAGGGTACCTAAAAGGAGGGTACTTAAAACCAGGGTACTTAAATGCAAGGTACTTAAAAGCAGGGTACTTAAAAGCAGGGTACTTAAAAGCAGGGTACTTAAAAGCCGGTTACTTAAAAGGCTGCTTAAAAACAGGGTACTTAAAAGGGTAATTAAAAGCAGGATACTTAAAAGCAGGGAACTGCACAGGGTACCTAAAAGCAGGGTACTAAAAGAAGTGTACTTAAAGGTAGGGTACCGATAAGCAGGTTACTTAAAAGCAGGGTACTTAAAAGCAGGGTACTTAAAAGCAGGGTTCTTAAAAGCAGGGACTTAAAAGCAGGGTACTTAGAAGCAGGGTACTTAAAAGCAGGGAACTAAAAAGGGTACTTAAAAACAGGGTACTTAAAAGTAGGGTACTTAAAAGTAGGGTTCTTAAATGCAGGGTACTTAAAAGCCGGTTACTTAAAAGGCTACTTAAAAACAGGGTACTTAAAAGGGTAATTAAAAGCAGGATACTTAAAAGCAGGGTACTGCACAGGGTACCTAAAAGCAGGGTACTAAACGAAGGGTACTTAAATGCAGGGTACCGATAAGCAGGTTACTTAAAAGCAGGGTACTTAAAAGCAGGGTACTTAAAAGCAGGGTTCTTAAAAGCAGGGACTTAAAAGCAGGGTACTTAGAAGCAGGGTACTTAAAAGCAGGGAACTAAAAAGGGTACTTAAAAACAGGGTACTTAAAAGTAGGGTACTTAAAAGTAGGGTACTTAAATGCAGGGTACTTAAAAGCCGGTTACTTAAAAGGCTACTTAAAAACAGGGTACTTAAAAGGGTAATTAAAAGCAGGATACTTAAAAGCAGGGTACTGCACAGGGTACCTAAAAGCAGGGTACTAAACGAAGGGTACTTAAATGCAGGGTACCTATAAGCAGGTTACTTAAAGGCAGGTACTTAGAAGCAGTTTACTTAAAAGCAGGGTACTTAAATGCAGGGTACTTGAAAGCCGGGTACTTAAAAGGGTACTTAAAAACAGGGTACTTAAAAGGGTAGGTACTTAAAAACAGGGTACTTAAAAGGGTAGGTACTTAAAAACAGGGTACTTAAAAGCAGGGTACTTAAAAGTAGGGTACTTAAATGCAGGGTACTTAATAGCCGGTTACTTAAAAGGCTACTTAAAAACAGGGTACTTAAAAGGGTAATTAAAAGCAGGATACTTAAAAGCAGGGAACTGCACAGGGTACCTAAAAGCAGGGTACTAAAAGAAGTGTACTTAAAGGTAGGGTACCGATAAGCAGGTTACTTAAAAGCAGGGTACTTAAAAGCAGGGTACTTAAAAGCAGGGTTCTTAAAAGCAGGGACTTAAAAGCAGGGTACTTAGAAGCAGGGTACTTAAAAGCAGGGAACTAAAAAGGGTACTTAAAAACAGGGTACTTAAAAGTAGGGTACTTAAAAGTAGGGTACTTAAATGCAGGGTACTTAAAAGCCGGTTACTTAAAAGGCTACTTAAAAACAGGGTACTTAAAAGGGTAATTAAAAGCAGGATACTTAAAAGCAGGGTACTGCACAGGGTACCTAAAAGCAGGGTACTAAACGAAGGGTACTTAAATACAGGGCACCTATAAGCAGGTTACTTAAAGGCAGGTACTTAGAAGCAGTTTACTTAAAAGCAGGGTACTTAAATGCAGGGTACTTGAAAGCCGGGTACTTAAAAGGGTACTTAAAAACAGGGTACTTAAAAGGGTAGGTACTTAAAAACAGGGTACTTAAAAGCAGGGTACTTAAAAGTAGGGTACTTAAATGCAGGGTACTTAATAGCCGGTTACTTAAAAGGCTACTTAAAAGCAGGGTACATAAAAGCAGGGTACTTAAAACCAGGGTACATAAAGAAGGGTATTTAAAAGCAGGGTACTTAAAAGCAGGGTACCTATAAGCAGGTTACTTTAAGGCAGGGTACTTAAAAGCAGGGTACTTAAAAACAGGGTACTTAAAAGGGTACTTAAAAACAGGGTACTTAAAAGGGTGGGTACTTAAAAACAGGGTACTTAAAAGCAGGGTACTGCACAAGGTACCTAAAAGCAGGGTACTAAACGAAGGGTACTTAAAAGCAGGGTACCTATAAGCAGGTTACTTAAAGGCAGGTACTTAGAAGCAGGGTACTTAAAAGCAGGGTACTTAAAAGCAGGCAATTTAAAAGAAGGGTACTTAAAAGCAGGGTACTTAAAAGCAGGGTACTTAAAAGCAGGGTATTTAAGGCAGGGTACTTAAAAGTTGGTTACTTAAAAGGTTACTTAAAAACAGGGTACTAAAAGCAGGGTACTTAAAGGCAGCGTACTTTAAACCAGGGTACCGATAAGCAGGTTACTTAAAAGCAGGGTACTTAAAAGCAGGGTACCTAAAAGCAGGGTACTTAAAACCAGGGTACTTAAATGCAAGGTACTTAAAAGCAGGGTACTTAAAAGCAGGGTACTTAAAAGCAGGGTACTTAAAAGCCGGTTACTTAAAAGGCTACTTAAAAACAGGGTACTTAAAAGGGTAATTAAAAGCAGGATACTTAAAAGCAGGGAACTGCACAGGGTACCTAAAAGCAGGGTACTAAAAGAAGTGTACTTAAAGGTAGGGTACCGATAAGCAGGTTACTTAAAAGCAGGGTACTTAAAAGCAGGGTACTTAAAAGCAGGGTACTTAAAAGCAGGGACTTAGAAGCAGGGTCCTTAGAAGCAGGGTACTTAAAAGCAGGGAACTAAAAAGGGTACTTAAAAACAGGGTACTTAAAAGTAGGGTACTTAAATGCAGGGTACTTAAAAGCCGGTTACTTAAAAGGCTACTTAAAAACAGGGTACTTAAAAGGGTAATTAAAAGCAGGATACTTAAAAGCAGGGTACTGCACAGGGTACCTAAAAGCAGGGTACTAAAAGAAGGGTACTTAAAAGCAGGGTACTTAAAAGCAGGGTACCCAAAGGGGAACTTAAAAGCAGGATACTTAAAACAGGTTACTTAAAGTCAGGGTACTTAAAAGCAGGGTACTTAAAAACAGGGTACTTAAAAGGGTGGGTACTTAAAAACAGGCTACTTAAAAACAGGGTACTTAAAAGGGTAATTAAAAGCAGGATACTTAAAAGCAGGGTACTGCACAGGGTACCTAAAAGCAGGGTACTAAACGAAGGGTACTTAAAAGCAGGGTACCTATAAGCAGGTTACTTAAAGGCAGGCAATTAGAAGCAGGGTACTTAAAAGCAGGGTACTTAAAAGCAGGCAATTTAAAAGAAGGGTACTTAAAAGCAGGGTACTTAAAAGCAGGGTACTTAAAAGCAGGGTATTTAAGGCAGGGTACTTAAAAGCCGGTTACTTAAAAGGTTACTTAAAAACAGGGTACTAAAAGCAGGGTACTTAAAGGCAGCGTACTTTAAACCAGGGTACCTATAAGCAGGTTACCTAAAAGCAGGGTCCTTAAAAACAGGGTACTTAAAAGCAGGGTATTTAAAAGCAGGGTACTTAAAAGCAGGGTACTTACTTAAAAGCAGGGTACTTAAAAGCAGGGTACTTAAAAGCAGGGTACTTAAAACCAGGGTACTTAAAAGCAAGGTACCTAACAGCATGGTACTTAAAAGCATGGTACTTAAAAGCAGGGTACTTAAAAGCAGGGTACTTAAAAGCAGGGAACATAAAAATAGGGTACTTAAAAGCAGGGTACTTAAAAGCAGGGAACTTAAAAGCAGGGTACTTAAAAGCCGGTTACTTAAAAGGCTACTTAAAAACAGGGTACTTAAAAGGGTAATTAAAAGCAGGATACTTAAAAGCAGGGAACTGCACAGGGTACCTAAAAGCAGGGTACTAAAAGAAGTGTACTTAAAGGTAGGGTACCGATAAGCAGGTTACTTAAAAGCAGGGTACTTAAAAGCAGGGTACTTAAAAGCAGGGTACTTAAAAGCAGGGACTTAAAAGCAGGGTCCTTAGAAGCAGGGTACTTAAAAGCAGGGATCTAAAAAGGGTACTTAAAAACAGGGTACTTAAAAGTAGGGTACTTAAATGCAGGGTACTTAAAAGCCGGTTACTTAAAAGGCTACTTAAAAACAGGGTACTTAAAAGGGTAATTAAAAGCAGGATACTTAAAAGCAGGGTACTGCACAGGGTACCTAAAAGCAGGGTACTAAAAGAAGGGTACTTAAAAGCAGGGTACCTATAAGCAGGTTACTTAAAGGCAGGGTACTTAGAAGCAGGGTACTTAAAAGCAGGGTACTTAAAAGCAGGCTATTTAAAAGCAGTGTACTTAAAATCAGGGTACTTAAAAGCAGGGTACTTAAAAGCAGGGTATTTAAGGCAGGGTACTTAAAAGCCGGTTACTTAAAAGGTTACTTAAAAACAGGGTACTTAAAAGCAGGGTACTTAAAAGCATTTTACTTCAAACCAGAGTACTTAAAAGCAGGGTACCCAAAGGGGAACTTAAAAGCAGGATACTTAAAAGCAGGTTACTTAAAGTCAGGGTACTTAAAAGCAGGGTACTTAAAAACAGGATACTTAAAAGCAGGTTACTTAAAGTCAGGGTACTTAAAAGCAGGGTACTTAAAAACAGGGTACTTAAAAGGGTGGGTACTTAAAAACAGGGTACTTAAAAGCAGGGTACTTAAAAGCCGGTTACTTAAGAGGCTACTTAAAAACATTGTACTTAAAAGGGTAATTAAAAGCAGGATACTTAAAAGCAGGGTACTGCACAGGGTACCTAAAAGCAGGGTACTAAACGAAGGGTACTTAAAAGCAGGGTACCTATAAGCAGGTTACTTAAAGGCAGGTACTTAGAAGCAGGGTACTTAAAAGCAGGGTACTTAAAAGCAGGCAATTTAAAAGAAGGGTACTTAAAAGCAGGGTACTTAAAAGCAGGGTACTTAAAAGCAGGGTATTTAAGGCAGGGTACTTAAAAGCCGGTTACTTAAAAGGTTACTTAAAAACAGGGTACTAAAAGCAGGGTACTTAAAGGCAGCGTACTTTAAACCAGTTTACCTATAAGCAGGTTACCTAAAAGCAGGGTCCTTAAAAACAGGGTACTTAAAAGCAGGGTATTTAAAAGCAGGGTACCTAAAAGCAGGGTACTTACTTAAAAGCAGGGTACTTAAAAGCAGGGTACTTAAAAGCAGGGTACTTAAAACCAGGGTACTTAAAAGCAAGGTACCTAACAGCATGGTACTTAAAAGCATGGTACTTAAAAGCAGGGTACTTAAAAGCAGGGTACTTAAAAGCAGGGAACATAAAAGCAGGGTACTTAAAAGCAGGGTACTTAAAAGCAGGGTACTTAAAAGAAGGGTACTTAAAAGCAGGGTACCTAAAAGCAGGGTACTAAAAGAAGGGTACTTAAAAGCAGGGTACCTATAAGCAGGTTACTTAAAGGCAGGGTACTTAGAAGCACTGTACTTAAAAGAAGGGTACTTAAAAGCAGGCTATTTAAAAGCAGGGTATTTAAAAGCAGAGTACTTAAAAGCAGGGTACTTAAAAGCAGGGTACTTAAAAGCAGGGTATTTAAGGCAGGGTACTTAAAAGCGGGTTACTTGAAAGGGTACTTAAAAACAGGGTACTTAAAAGCAGGGTACTTAAAAGTAGGGTACTTAAATGCATGGTACTTAAAAGCCGGTTACTTAAAATTCTACTTAAAAACAGGGTACTTAAAATGGTAATTAAAAGCAGGATACTTAAAAGCAGGGTACTGCACAGGGTACCTAAAAGCAGGGTACTTAAAAGTAGGGTACTTAAATGCAGGGTACTTAATAGCCGGTTACTTAAAAGGCTACTTAAAAGCAGGGTACATAAAAGCAGGGTACTTAAAACCAGGGTACATAAAGAAGGGTATTTAAAAGCAGGGTACTTAAAAGCAGGGTACCTATAAGCAGGTTACTTTAAGGCAGGGTACTTAAAAGCAGGGTACTTAAAAACAGGGTACTTAAAAGGGTACTTAAAAACAGGGTACTTAAAAGGGTGGGTACTTAAAAACAGGGTACTTAAAAGCAGGGTACTGCACAAGGTACCTAAAAGCAGGGTACTAAACGAAGGGTACTTAAAAGCAGGGTACCTATAAGCAGGTTACTTAAAGGCAGGTACTTAGAAGCAGGGTACTTAAAAGCAGGGTACTTAAAAGCAGGCAATTTAAAAGAAGGGTACTTAAAAGCAGGGTACTTAAAAGCAGGGTACTTAAAAGCAGGGTATTTAAGGCAGGGTACTTAAAAGTTGGTTACTTAAAAGGTTACTTAAAAACAGGGTACTAAAAGCAGGGTACTTAAAGGCAGCGTACTTTAAACCAGGGTACCGATAAGCAGGTTACTTAAAAGCAGGGTACTTAAAAGCAGGGTACCTAAAAGCAGGGTACTTAAAACCAGGGTACTTAAATGCAAGGTACTTAAAAGCAGGGTACTTAAAAGCAGGGTACTTAAAAGCAGGGTACTTAAAAGCCGGTTACTTAAAAGGCTACTTAAAAACAGGGTACTTAAAAGGGTAATTAAAAGCAGGATACTTAAAAGCAGGGAACTGCACAGGGTACCTAAAAGCAGGGTACTAAAAGAAGTGTACTTAAAGGTAGGGTACCGATAAGCAGGTTACTTAAAAGCAGGGTACTTAAAAGCAGGGTACTTAAAAGCAGGGTACTTAAAAGCAGGGACTTAGAAGCAGGGTCCTTAGAAGCAGGGTACTTAAAAGCAGGGAACTAAAAAGGGTACTTAAAAACAGGGTACTTAAAAGTAGGGTACTTAAATGCAGGGTACTTAAAAGCCGGTTACTTAAAAGGCTACTTAAAAACAGGGTACTTAAAAGGGTAATTAAAAGCAGGATACTTAAAAGCAGGGTACTGCACAGGGTACCTAAAAGCAGGGTACTAAAAGAAGGGTACTTAAAAGCAGGGTACTTAAAAGCAGGGTACCCAAAGGGGAACTTAAAAGCAGGATACTTAAAACAGGTTACTTAAAGTCAGGGTACTTAAAAGCAGGGTACTTAAAAACAGGGTACTTAAAAGGGTGGGTACTTAAAAACAGGCTACTTAAAAACAGGGTACTTAAAAGGGTAATTAAAAGCAGGATACTTAAAAGCAGGGTACTGCACAGGGTACCTAAAAGCAGGGTACTAAACGAAGGGTACTTAAAAGCAGGGTACCTATAAGCAGGTTACTTAAAGGCAGGCAATTAGAAGCAGGGTACTTAAAAGCAGGGTACTTAAAAGCAGGCAATTTAAAAGAAGGGTACTTAAAAGCAGGGTACTTAAAAGCAGGGTACTTAAAAGCAGGGTATTTAAGGCAGGGTACTTAAAAGCCGGTTACTTAAAAGGTTACTTAAAAACAGGGTACTAAAAGCAGGGTACTTAAAGGCAGCGTACTTTAAACCAGGGTACCTATAAGCAGGTTACCTAAAAGCAGGGTCCTTAAAAACAGGGTACTTAAAAGCAGGGTATTTAAAAGCAGGGTACTTAAAAGCAGGGTACTTACTTAAAAGCAGGGTACTTAAAAGCAGGGTACTTAAAAGCAGGGTACTTAAAACCAGGGTACTTAAAAGCAAGGTACCTAACAGCATGGTACTTAAAAGCATGGTACTTAAAAGCAGGGTACTTAAAAGCAGGGTACTTAAAAGCAGGGAACATAAAAATAGGGTACTTAAAAGCAGGGTACTTAAAAGCAGGGAACTTAAAAGCAGGGTACTTAAAAGCCGGTTACTTAAAAGGCTACTTAAAAACAGGGTACTTAAAAGGGTAATTAAAAGCAGGATACTTAAAAGCAGGGAACTGCACAGGGTACCTAAAAGCAGGGTACTAAAAGAAGTGTACTTAAAGGTAGGGTACCGATAAGCAGGTTACTTAAAAGCAGGGTACTTAAAAGCAGGGTACTTAAAAGCAGGGTACTTAAAAGCAGGGACTTAAAAGCAGGGTCCTTAGAAGCAGGGTACTTAAAAGCAGGGATCTAAAAAGGGTACTTAAAAACAGGGTACTTAAAAGTAGGGTACTTAAATGCAGGGTACTTAAAAGCCGGTTACTTAAAAGGCTACTTAAAAACAGGGTACTTAAAAGGGTAATTAAAAGCAGGATACTTAAAAGCAGGGTACTGCACAGGGTACCTAAAAGCAGGGTACTAAAAGAAGGGTACTTAAAAGCAGGGTACCTATAAGCAGGTTACTTAAAGGCAGGGTACTTAGAAGCAGGGTACTTAAAAGCAGGGTACTTAAAAGCAGGCTATTTAAAAGCAGTGTACTTAAAATCAGGGTACTTAAAAGCAGGGTACTTAAAAGCAGGGTATTTAAGGCAGGGTACTTAAAAGCCGGTTACTTAAAAGGTTACTTAAAAACAGGGTACTTAAAAGCAGGGTACTTAAAAGCATTTTACTTCAAACCAGAGTACTTAAAAGCAGGGTACCCAAAGGGGAACTTAAAAGCAGGATACTTAAAAGCAGGTTACTTAAAGTCAGGGTACTTAAAAGCAGGGTACTTAAAAACAGGATACTTAAAAGCAGGTTACTTAAAGTCAGGGTACTTAAAAGCAGGGTACTTAAAAACAGGGTACTTAAAAGGGTGGGTACTTAAAAACAGGGTACTTAAAAGCAGGGTACTTAAAAGCCGGTTACTTAAGAGGCTACTTAAAAACATTGTACTTAAAAGGGTAATTAAAAGCAGGATACTTAAAAGCAGGGTACTGCACAGGGTACCTAAAAGCAGGGTACTAAACGAAGGGTACTTAAAAGCAGGGTACCTATAAGCAGGTTACTTAAAGGCAGGTACTTAGAAGCAGGGTACTTAAAAGCAGGGTACTTAAAAGCAGGCAATTTAAAAGAAGGGTACTTAAAAGCAGGGTACTTAAAAGCAGGGTACTTAAAAGCAGGGTATTTAAGGCAGGGTACTTAAAAGCCGGTTACTTAAAAGGTTACTTAAAAACAGGGTACTAAAAGCAGGGTACTTAAAGGCAGCGTACTTTAAACCAGTTTACCTATAAGCAGGTTACCTAAAAGCAGGGTCCTTAAAAACAGGGTACTTAAAAGCAGGGTATTTAAAAGCAGGGTACCTAAAAGCAGGGTACTTACTTAAAAGCAGGGTACTTAAAAGCAGGGTACTTAAAAGCAGGGTACTTAAAACCAGGGTACTTAAAAGCAAGGTACCTAACAGCATGGTACTTAAAAGCATGGTACTTAAAAGCAGGGTACTTAAAAGCAGGGTACTTAAAAGCAGGGAACATAAAAGCAGGGTACTTAAAAGCAGGGTACTTAAAAGCAGGGTACTTAAAAGAAGGGTACTTAAAAGCAGGGTACCTAAAAGCAGGGTACTAAAAGAAGGGTACTTAAAAGCAGGGTACCTATAAGCAGGTTACTTAAAGGCAGGGTACTTAGAAGCACTGTACTTAAAAGAAGGGTACTTAAAAGCAGGCTATTTAAAAGCAGGGTATTTAAAAGCAGAGTACTTAAAAGCAGGGTACTTAAAAGCAGGGTACTTAAAAGCAGGGTATTTAAGGCAGGGTACTTAAAAGCGGGTTACTTGAAAGGGTACTTAAAAACAGGGTACTTAAAAGCAGGGTACTTAAAAGTAGGGTACTTAAATGCATGGTACTTAAAAGCCGGTTACTTAAAATTCTACTTAAAAACAGGGTACTTAAAATGGTAATTAAAAGCAGGATACTTAAAAGCAGGGTACTGCACAGGGTACCTAAAAGCAGGGTACTAAAAGAAGGGTACTTAAAAGCAGGGTACCTATAAGCAGGTTACTTAAAAGCAGGGTACTTAGAAGCAGGGTACTTAAAAGCAGGGTACTTAAAAGCAGGCTATTTAAAAGCAGAGTACTTAAAAGCAGGGTACTTAAAAGCAGGGTACTTAAAAGCAGGGTATTTAAGGCAGGGTACTTAAAAGCGGGTTACTTAAAAGGTTACTTAAAAACAGGGTACTTAAAAGCAGGGTACTTAAAAGCATTTTTTTTAAAACCAGAGTACTTAAAAGCAGGGTACCTAAAAGCAGGGTACTAAAAGAAGGGTACTTAAAAGCAGGGTACTTAAAAGCAGGGTACCCAAAGGGGAACTTAAAAGCAGGATACTTAAAAGCAGGTTACTTAAAGGCAGGGTACTTAAAAGCAGGGTACTTAAAAACAGGGTACTTAAAAGGATGGGTACTTAAAAACAGGGTACTTAAAAGCAGGGTACTTAAAAGCCGGTTACTTAAGAGGCTACTTAAAAACAGGGTACTTAAAAGTGTAATTAAAAGCAGGATACTTAAAAGCAGGGTACTGCACAAGGTACCTAAAAGCAGGGTACTAAACGAAGGGTACTTAAAAGCAGGGTACCTATAAGCAGGTTACTTAAAGGCAGGTACTTAGAAGCAGGGTACTTAAAAGCAGGGTACTTAAAAGCAGGCAATTTAAAAGAAGGGTACTTAAAAGCAGGGTACTTAAAAGCAGGGTACTTAAAAGCAGGGTATTTAAGGCAGGGTACTTAAAAGTTGGTTACTTAAAAGGTTACTTAAAAACAGGGTACTTAAAAGCAGGGTACCTAAAAGCAGGGTACTTAAAACCAGGGTACTTAAATGCAAGGTACTTAAAAGCAGGGTACTTAAAAGCAGGGTACTTAAAAGCAGGGTACTTAAAAGCCGGTTACTTAAAAGGCTACTTAAAAACAGGGTACTTAAAAGGGTAATTAAAAGCAGGATACTTAAAAGCAGGGAACTGCACAGGGTACCTAAAAGCAGGGTACTAAAAGAAGTGTACTTAAACGTAGGGTACCGATAAGCAGGTTACTTAAAAGCAGGGTACTTAAAAGCAGGGTACTTAAAAGCAGGGTACTTAAAAGCAGGGACTTAAAAGCAGGGTCCTTAGAAGCAGGGTACTTAAAAGCAGGGAACTAAAAAGGGTATTTAAAAACAGGGTACTTAAAAGTAGGGTACTTAAATGCAGGGTACTTAAAAGCCGGTTACTTAAAAGGCTACTTAAAAACAGGGTACTTAAAAGGGTAATTAAAAGCAGGATACTTAAAAGCAGGGTACTGCACAGGGTACCTAAAAGCAGGGTACTAAAAGAAGGGTACTTAAAAGCAGGGTACTTAAAAGCAGGGTACCCAAAGGGGAACTTAAAAGCACTATACTTAAAAGCAGGTTACTTAAAGTCAGGGTACTTAAAAGCAGGGTACTTAAAAACAGGGTACTTAAAAGGGTGGGTACTTAAAAACAGGGTACTTAAAAGCAGGGTACTTAAAAGCCGGTTACTTAAGAGGCTACTTAAAAACAGGGTACTTAAAAGGGTGGGTACTTAAAAACAGGGTACTTAAAAGCAGGGTACTTAAAAGCCGGTTACTTAAGAGGCTACTTAAAAACAGGGTACTTAAAAGGGTAATTAAAAGCAGGATACTTAAAAGCAGGGTACTGCACAGGGTACCTAAAAGCAGGGTACTAAACGAAGGGTACTTAAAAGCAGGGTACCTATAAGCAGGTTACTTAAAGGCAGGTACTTAGAAGCAGGGTACTTAAAAGCAGGGTACTTAAAAGCAGGCAATTTAAAAGAAGGGTACTTAAAAGCAGGGTACTTAAAAGCAGGGTACTTAAAAGCAGGGTATTTAAGGCAGGGTACTTAAAAGCCGGTTACTTAAAAGGTTACTTAAAAACAGGGTACTAAAAGCAGGGTACTTAAAGGCAGAGTACTTTAAACCAGGGTACCTATAAGCAGGTTACCTAAAAGCAGGGTCCTTAAAAACAGGGTACTTAAAAGCAGGGTATTTAAAAGCATGGTACTTAAAAGCAGGGTACTTACTTAAAAGCAGGGTACTTAAAAGCAGGGTACTTAAAAGCAGGGTACTTAAAACCAGGGTACTTAAAAGCAAGGTACCTAACAGCTAGTACTTAAAAGCATGGTACTTAAAAGCAGGGTACTTAAAAGCAGGGTACTTAAAAGCAGGGAACATAAAAGCAGGGTACTTAAAAGCAGGGTACTTAAAAGCAGGGTACTTAAAAGCAGGGTACTTAAAAGGGTAATTAAAAGCAGGATACTTAAAAGCAGGGAACTGCACAGGGTACCTAAAAGCAGGGTACTAAAAGAAGTGTACTTAAAGGTAGGGTACCGATAAGCAGGTTACTTAAAAGCAGGGTACTTAAAAGCAGGGTACTTTAAAGCAGGGTACTTAAAAGCAGGGACTTAAAAGCAGGGTCCTTAGAAGCAGGGTACTTAAAAGCAGGGAACTAAAAAGGGTACTTAAAAACAGGGTACTTAAAACCAGGGTACTTAAAAGCAAGGTACCTAACAGCTAGTACTTAAAAGCATGGTACTTAAAAGCAGGGTACTTAAAAGCAGGGTACTTAAAAGCAGGGAACATAAAAGCAGGGTACTTAAAAGCAGGGTACTTAAAAGCAGGGTACTTAAAAGCAGGGTACTTAAAAGGGTAATTAAAAGCAGGATACTTAAAAGCAGGGAACTGCACAGGGTACCTAAAAGCAGGGTACTAAAAGAAGTGTACTTAAAGGTAGGGTACCAATAAGCAGGTTACTTAAAAGCAGGGTACTTAAAAGCAGGGTACTTTAAAGCAGGGTACTTAAAAGCAGGGACTTAAAAGCAGGGTCCTTAGAAGCAGGGTACTTAAAAGCAGGGAACTAAAAAGGGTACTTAAAAACAGGGTACTTAAAAGTAGGGTACTTAAATGCAGGGTACTTAAAAGCCGGTTACTTAAAAGGCTACTTAAAAACAGGGTACTTAAAAGGGTAATTAAAAGCAGGATACTTAAAAGCAGGGTACTGCACAGGGTACCTAAAAGCAGGGTACTAAAAGAAGGGTACTTAAAAGCAGGGTACTTAAAAGCAGGGTACCCAAAGGGGAACTTAAAAGCAGGATACTTAAAAGCAGGTTACTTAAAGTCAGGGTACTTAAAAGCAGGGTACTTAAAAATAGGGTACTTAAAAGGGTGGGTACTTAAAAACAGGGTACTTAAAAGCAGGGTACTTAAAAGCCGGTTACTTAAGAGGCTACTTAAAAACAGGGTACTTAAAAGGGTAATTAAAAGCAGGATACTTAAAAGCAGGGTACTGCACAGGGTACCTAAAAGCAGGGTACTAAACGAAGGGTACTTAAAAGCAGGGTACCTATAAGCAGGTTACTTAAAGGCAGGTACTTAGAAGCAGGGTACTAAAAAGCAGGGTACTTAAAAGCAGGCAATTTAAAAAAAGGGTACTTAAAAGCAGGGTACTTAAAAGCAGGGTACTTAAAAGCAGGGTATTTAAAGCAGGGTACTTAAAAGCCGGTTACTTAAAAGGTTACTTAAAAACAGGGTACTAAAAGCAGGGTACTTAAAGGCAGCGTACTTTAAACCAGGGTACCTATAAGCAGGTTACCTAAAAGCAGGGTCCTTAAAAACAGGGTACTTAAAAGCAGGGTATTTAAAAGCAGGGTACCTAAAAGCAGGGTACTTACTTAAAAGCAGGGTACTTAAAAGCAGGGTACTTAAAAGCAGGGTACTTAAAACCAGGGTACTTAAAAGCAAGGTACCTAACAGCATGGTACTTAAAAGCATGGTACTTAAAAGCAGGGTACTTAAAAGCAGGGTACTTAAAAGCAGGGAACATAAAAGCAGGGTACTTAAAAGCAGGGTACTTAAAAGCAGGGTACTTAAAAGAAGGGTACTTAAAAGCAGGGTACCTAAAAGCAGGGTACTAAAAGAAGGGTACTTAAAAGCAGGGTACCTATAAGCAGGTTACTTAAAGGCAGGGTACTTAGAAGCACTGTACTTAAAAGAAGGGTACTTAAAAGCATTCTATTTAAAAGCAGGGTATTTAAAAGCAGAGTACTTAAAAGCAGGGTACTTAAAAGCAGGGTACTTAAAAGCAGGGTATTTAAGGCAGGGTACTTAAAAGCGGGTTACTTAAAAGGGTACTTAAAAACAGGGTACTTAAAAGGGTGGGTACTTAAAAACAGGGTACTTAAAAGCAGGGTACTTAAAAGTAGGGTACTTAAATGCATGGTACTTAAAAGCCGGTTACTTAAAATTCTACTTAAAAACAGGGTACTTAAAATGGTAATTAAAAGCAGGATACTTAAAAGCAGGGTACTGCACAGGGTACCTAAAAGCAGGGTACTAAAAGAAGGGTACTTAAAAGCAGGGTACCTATAAGCAGGTTACTTAAAAGCAGGGTACTTAGAAGCAGGGTACTTAAAAGCAGGGTACTTAAAAGCAAGCTATTTAAAAGCAGAGTACTTAAAAGCAGGGTACTTAAAACCAGGGTACTTAAAAGCAGGGTATTTAAGGCAGGGTACTTAAAAGCGGGTTACTTAAAAGGTTACTTAAAAACAGGGTACTTAAAAGCAGGGTACTTAAAAGCATTTTATTTAAAACCAGAGTACTTAAAAGCAGGGTACCTAAAAGCAGGGTACTAAAAGAAGGGTACTTAAAAGCAGGGTACTTAAAAGCAGGGTACCCAAAGGGGAACTTAAAAGCAGGATACTTAAAAGCAGGTTACTTAAAGGCAGGGTACTTAAAAGCAGGGTACTTAAAAACAGGGTACTTAAAAGGGTGGGTACTTAAAAACAGGGTACTTAAAAGCAGGGTACTTAAAAGCCGGTTACTTAAGAGGCTACTTAAAAACAGGGTACTTAAAAGGGTAATTAAAAGCAGGATACTTAAAGCAGGGTACTGCACAGGGTACCTAAAAGCAGGGTACTAAACAAAGGGTACTTAAAAGCAGGGTACTTAAAAGCAGGGTACCTATAAGCAGGTTACTTAAAGGCAGGGTACTAAAAAGCAGGGTACTTAAAGACAGGGTACTTAAAAGGGTACTTAAAAGCAGGGTATTTAAGGCAGGGTACTTAAAAGCCGGTTACTTAAAAGGTTACTTAAAAACAGGGTACTAAAAGCAGGGTACTTAAAGGCAGCGTACTTTAATCCAGGGTACCTATAAGCAGGTTACCTAAAAGCAGGGTCCTTAAAAACAGGGTACTTAAAAGCAGGGTATTTAAAAGCAGGGTACTTAAAAGCAGGGTACTTACTTAAAAACAGGGTACTTAAAAGCAGGGTACTTAAAAGCAGGGTACTTAAAACCAGGGTACTTAAAAGCAAGGTACCTAACAGCATGGTACTTAAAAGCATGGTACTTAAAAGCAGGGTACTTAAAAGCAGGGTACTTAAAAGCAGGGAACATAAAAGCAGGGTACTTAAAAGCAGGGTACTTAAAAGAAGGGTACTTAAAAGCAGGGTACCTAAAAGCAGGGTACTAAAAGAAGGGTACTTAAAAGCAGGGTACCTATAAGCAGGTTACTTAAAGGCAGGGTACTTAGAAGCACTGTACTTAAAGGAAGGGTACTTAAAAGCAGGCTATTTAAAAGCAGGGTATTTAAAAGCAGGGTACTTAAAAGCAGGGTACTTAAAAGCAGGGTATTTAAGGCAGGGTACTTAAAAGCGGGTTACTTAAAAGGTTACTTAAAAACAGGGTACTTAAAAGCAGGGTACTTAAAAGCATTTTATTTAAAACCAGAGTACTTAAAAGCAGGGTACCTAAAAGCAGGGTACTTAAAAGCATGGTACTTAAAAACAGGGTACTTAAAAGAAGGGTACTTAAAAGCGGGTACTTAAAAGCAGGGTACCTAAAAGGGTACTTAAAAGCAGGATACTTAAAAGCAGGGAAATTAACAGGGTACTTAAAAGCAGGGTACTTAAATGCCGGGTATTTGAATGCAGGCTACTTAAAAGCAGGGTACTTAAAAGCAGGATACTTAAAAGCAAGATACTGAACAGGTTACTTAAAAACAGGGTACTAAAAGCAGGGTACTTAAAGGCAGCGTACATTAAACCAGGGTACCTATAAGCAGGTTGCCTAAAAGCAGGGTCCTTAAAAACGGGGTACTTAAAAGCAGGGTATTTAAAAGCAGGGTACTTAAAACCAGGGTACTTAAAAGCAGGGTACTTAAAACCAGGGTACTTAAATGCAAGGTACTTAAAAGCAGGGTACTTAAAAGCAGGGTACTTAAAAGCAGGGTACTTAAAAGCCGGTTACTTAAAAGCAGGGACTTAAAAGCAGGGTACTTAGAAGCAGGGTACTTAAAAGCAGGGAACTAAAAAGGGTACTTAAAAACAGGGTACTTAAAAGTAGGGTACTTAAATGCAGGGTACTTAAAAGCCGGTTACTTAAAAGGCTACTTAAAAACAGGGTACTTAAAAGGGTAATTAAAAGCAGGATACTTAAAAGCAGGGTACTGCACAGGGTACCTAAAAGCAGGGTACTAAACGAAGGGTACTTAAAAGCAGGGTACCTATAAGCAGGTTACTTAAAGGCACGTACTTAGAAGCAGTTTACTTAAAAGCAGGTTACTTAAAGGCAGGGTACTTAAAAGCAGAGTACTTAAAAACAGGGTACTTAAAAGGGTACTTAAAAACAGGGTACTTAAAAAGGTGGGTACTTAAAAACAGGGTACTTAAAAGCAGGGTACTTAAAAGTAGGGTACTTAAATGCATGGTACTTAAAAGCCGGTTACTTAAAATTCTACTTAAAAACAGGGTACTTAAAATGGTAATTAAAAGCAGGATACTTAAAAGCAGGGTACTGCACAGGGTACCTAAAAGCAGGGTACTAAAAGAAGGGTACTTAAAAGCAGGGTACCTATAAGCAGGTTACTTAAAAGCAGGGTACTTAGAAGCAGGGTACTTAAAAGCAGGGTACTTAAAAGCAAGCTATTTAAAAGCAGAGTACTTAAAAGCAGGGTACTTAAAACCAGGGTACTTAAAAGCAGGGTATTTAAGGCAGGGTACTTAAAAGCGGGTTACTTAAAAGGTTACTTAAAAACAGGGTACTTAAAAGCAGGGTACTTAAAAGCATTTTATTTAAAACCAGAGTACTTAAAAGCAGGGTACCTAAAAGCAGGGTACTAAAAGAAGGGTACTTAAAAGCAGGGTACTTAAAAGCAGGGTACCCAAAGGGGAACTTAAAAGCAGGATACTTAAAAGCAGGTTACTTAAAGGCAGGGTACTTAAAAGCAGGGTACTTAAAAACAGGGTACTTAAAAGGGTGGGTACTTAAAAACAGGGTACTTAAAAGCAGGGTACTTAAAAGCCGGTTACTTAAGAGGCTACTTAAAAACAGGGTACTTAAAAGGGTAATTAAAAGCAGGATACTTAAAGCAGGGTACTGCACAGGGTACCTAAAAGCAGGGTACTAAACAAAGGGTACTTAAAAGCAGGGTACTTAAAAGCAGGGTACCTATAAGCAGGTTACTTAAAGGCAGGGTACTAAAAAGCAGGGTACTTAAAGACAGGGTACTTAAAAGGGTACTTAAAAGCAGGGTATTTAAGGCAGGGTACTTAAAAGCCGGTTACTTAAAAGGTTACTTAAAAACAGGGTACTAAAAGCAGGGTACTTAAAGGCAGCGTACTTTAATCCAGGGTACCTATAAGCAGGTTACCTAAAAGCAGGGTCCTTAAAAACAGGGTACTTAAAAGCAGGGTATTTAAAAGCAGGGTACTTAAAAGCAGGGTACTTACTTAAAAACAGGGTACTTAAAAGCAGGGTACTTAAAAGCAGGGTACTTAAAACCAGGGTACTTAAAAGCAAGGTACCTAACAGCATGGTACTTAAAAGCATGGTACTTAAAAGCAGGGTACTTAAAAGCAGGGTACTTAAAAGCAGGGAACATAAAAGCAGGGTACTTAAAAGCAGGGTACTTAAAAGAAGGGTACTTAAAAGCAGGGTACCTAAAAGCAGGGTACTAAAAGAAGGGTACTTAAAAGCAGGGTACCTATAAGCAGGTTACTTAAAGGCAGGGTACTTAGAAGCACTGTACTTAAAGGAAGGGTACTTAAAAGCAGGCTATTTAAAAGCAGGGTATTTAAAAGCAGGGTACTTAAAAGCAGGGTACTTAAAAGCAGGGTATTTAAGGCAGGGTACTTAAAAGCGGGTTACTTAAAAGGTTACTTAAAAACAGGGTACTTAAAAGCAGGGTACTTAAAAGCATTTTATTTAAAACCAGAGTACTTAAAAGCAGGGTACCTAAAAGCAGGGTACTTAAAAGCATGGTACTTAAAAACAGGGTACTTAAAAGAAGGGTACTTAAAAGCGGGTACTTAAAAGCAGGGTACCTAAAAGGGTACTTAAAAGCAGGATACTTAAAAGCAGGGAAATTAACAGGGTACTTAAAAGCAGGGTACTTAAATGCCGGGTATTTGAATGCAGGCTACTTAAAAGCAGGGTACTTAAAAGCAGGATACTTAAAAGCAAGATACTGAACAGGTTACTTAAAAACAGGGTACTAAAAGCAGGGTACTTAAAGGCAGCGTACATTAAACCAGGGTACCTATAAGCAGGTTGCCTAAAAGCAGGGTCCTTAAAAACGGGGTACTTAAAAGCAGGGTATTTAAAAGCAGGGTACTTAAAACCAGGGTACTTAAAAGCAGGGTACTTAAAACCAGGGTACTTAAATGCAAGGTACTTAAAAGCAGGGTACTTAAAAGCAGGGTACTTAAAAGCAGGGTACTTAAAAGCCGGTTACTTAAAAGCAGGGACTTAAAAGCAGGGTACTTAGAAGCAGGGTACTTAAAAGCAGGGAACTAAAAAGGGTACTTAAAAACAGGGTACTTAAAAGTAGGGTACTTAAATGCAGGGTACTTAAAAGCCGGTTACTTAAAAGGCTACTTAAAAACAGGGTACTTAAAAGGGTAATTAAAAGCAGGATACTTAAAAGCAGGGTACTGCACAGGGTACCTAAAAGCAGGGTACTAAACGAAGGGTACTTAAAAGCAGGGTACCTATAAGCAGGTTACTTAAAGGCACGTACTTAGAAGCAGTTTACTTAAAAGCAGGTTACTTAAAGGCAGGGTACTTAAAAGCAGAGTACTTAAAAACAGGGTACTTAAAAGGGTACTTAAAAACAGGGTACTTAAAAACGGGGTACTTAAAAGCAGGGTATTTAAAAGCAGGGTACTTAAAACCAGGGTACTTAAAAGCAGGGTACTTAAAACCAGGGTACTTAAATGCAAGGTACTTAAAAGCAGGGTACTTAAAAGCAGGGTACTTAAAAGCAGGGTACTTAAAAGCCGGTTACTTAAAAGCAGGGACTTAAAAGCAGGGTACTTAGAAGCAGGGTACTTAAAAGCAGGGAACTAAAAAGGGTACTTAAAAACAGGGTACTTAAAAGTAGGGTACTTAAATGCAGGGTACTTAAAAGCCGGTTACTTAAAAGGCTACTTAAAAACAGGGTACTTAAAAGGGTAATTAAAAGCAGGATACTTAAAAGCAGGGTACTGCACAGAGTACCTAAAAGCAGGGTACTAAACGAAGGGTACTTAAAAGCAGGGTACCTATAAGCAGGTTACTTAAAGGCACGTACTTAGAAGCAGTTTACTTAAAAGCAGGTTACTTAAAGGCAGGGTACTTAAAAGCAGAGTACTTAAAAACAGGGTACTTAAAAGGGTACTTAAAAACAGGGTACTTAAAAAGGTGGGTACTTAAAAACAGGGTACTTAAAAGCAGGGTACTTAAAAGCCGGTTACTTAAGAGGCTACTTAAAAACAGGGTACTTAAAAGGGTAATTAAAA
This sequence comes from Aurelia sp. 3 sensu Dawson et al. (2005), assembly GCA_964020215.1. Lineage (NCBI taxonomy): Eukaryota > Metazoa > Cnidaria > Scyphozoa > Semaeostomeae > Ulmaridae > Aurelia > Aurelia sp. 3 sensu Dawson et al. (2005). The sequence goes on from CAXHUP010000068.1 coordinate 181,429, forward strand.
GCAGGATACATTAAAAGCAGGGTACTGCACAGGGTACCTAAAAGCAGGGTACTAAACGAAGGGTACTTAAAAGCAGGGTACCTATAAGCAGGTTACTTAAAGGTAGGTACTTAGAAGCAGGGTACTTAAAAGCAGGGTACTTAAAAGCAGGCAATTTAAAAGAAGGGTACTTAAAAGCAGGGTACCTAAAAGCAGGGTACTTAAAAGCCGGTTACTTAAAAGGTTACTTAAAAACAGGGTACTAAAAGCAGGGTACTTAAAGGCAGCGTACTTTAAACCAGGGTACCTATTAGCAGGTTAATTAAAAGCAGGGTCCTTAAAAACAGGGTACTTAAAAGCAGGGTATTTAAAAGCAGGGTACTTAAAAGCAGGGTACTTACTTAAAAGCAGGGTACTTAAAAGCAGGGTACTTAAAAGCAGGGTACTTAAAACCAGGGTACTTAAAAGCAAGGTACCTAACAGCATGGTACTTAAAAGCATGGTACTTAAAAGCTGGGTACTTAAAATCAGGGTACTTAAAAGCAGGGAACATAAAAGCAGGGTACTTAAAAGCAGGGTACTTAAAAGAAGGGTACTTAAAAGCAGGGTACCTAAAAGCAGGGTACTAAAAGAAGGGTACTTAAAAGCAGGGTACCTATAAGCAGGTTACTTAAAGGCAGGGTACTTAGAAGCAGGGTACTTAAAAGAAGGGTACTTAAAAGCAGGCTATTTAAAAGCAGGGTACTTAAAGGCAGGTACTTAGAAGCAGGGTACTTAAAAGCAGGGTACTTAAAAGCAGGCAATTTAAAAGAAGGGTACTTAAAAGCAGGGTACTTAAAAGCAGGGTACTTAAAAGCAGGGAACATAAAAGCAGGGTACTTAAAAGCAGGGTACTTAAAAGAAGGGTACTTAAAAGCAGGGTACTTAAAAGCCGGTTACTTAAGAGGCTACTTAAAAACAGGGTACTTAAAAGGGTAATTAAAAGCAGGATACTTAAAAGCAGGGTACTGCACAGGGTACCTAAAAGCAGGGTACTAAACGAAGGGTACTTAAAAGCAGGGTACCTATAAGCAGGTTACTTAAAGGCAGGTACTTAGAAGCAGGGTACTTAAAAGCAGGGTACTTAAAAGCAGGGTATTTAAGGCAGGGTACTTAAAAGCCGGTTACTTAAAAGGTTACTTAAAAACAGGGTACTAAAAGCAGGGTACTTAAAGGCAGCGTACTTTAAACCATTGTACCTATAAGCAGGTTACCTAAAAGCAGGGTCCTTAAAAACAGGGTACTTAAAAGCAGGGTATTTAAAATCAGGGTACTTAAAAGCAGGGTACTTACTTAAAAGCAGGGTACTTAAAAGCAGGGTACTTAAAAGCAGGGTACTTAAAACCAGGGTACTTAAAAGCAAGGTACCTAACAGCATGGTACTTAAAAGCATGGTACTTAAAAGCAGGGTACTTAAAAGCAGGGTACTTAAAAGCAGGGAACATAAAAGCAGGGTACTTAAAAGCAGGGTACTTAAAAGAAGGGTACTTAAAAGCAGGGTACCTAAAAGCAGGGTACTAAAAGAAGGGTACTTAAAAGCAGGGTACCTATAAGCAGGTTACTTAAAGGCAGGGTACTTAGAAGCAGGGTACTTAAAAGAAGGGTACTTAAAAGCAGGCTATTTAAAAGCAGGGTACTTAAAGGCAGGTACTTAGAAGCAGGGTACTTAAAAGCAGGGTACTTAAAAGCAGGCAATTTAAAAGAAGGGTACCTAAAAGCAGGGTACTTAAAAGCAGGGTACTTAAAAGCACTGTATTTAAGGCAGGGTACTTAAAAGCCGGTACTTAAAAGCATGGTACTTAAAAGCAGGGTACTTAAAAGCAGGGTACTTAAAAGCAGGGAACATAAAAGCAGGGTACTTAAAAGCAGTTTACTTAAAAGAAGGGTACTTAAAAGCAGGGTACCTAAAAGCAGGGTACTAAAAGAAGGGTACTTAAAAGCAGGGTACCTATAAGCAGGTTACTTAAAGGCAGGGTACTTAAAAGCAGGGTACTTAAAAGAAGGGTACTTAAAAGCAGGGTACTTAAAGGCAGGGTACTTGAAAACCGGGTACTTAAAAGGGTACTTAAAAACAGGGTACTTAAAAGGGTGGGTACTTAAAAACAGGGTACTTAAAAGCAGGGTACTTAAAAGCAGGGTACTTAAATGCAGGGTACTTGAAAACCGGGTACTTAAAAGGGTACTTAAAAAAAGGGTACTTAAAAGGGTTGGTACTTAAAAACAGGTTACTTAAAAGCAGGGTACTTAAAAGTAGGGTACTTAAATGCAGGGTACTTAAAAGCCGGTTACTTAAAAGGCTACTTAAAAACAGGGTACTTAAAAGGGTAATTAAAAGCAGGATACTTAAAAGCAGGGAACTGCACAGGGTACCTAAAAGCAGGGTACCTGAAAAAGTGTACTTAAAGGTAGGGTACCGATAAGCAGGTTACTTAAAAAGCAGGGTACTTAAAAGCAGGGTACCTAAAAGCAGGGTACTTAAGAGCAGGGTACTTAAAATCAGGGTACATAAAACCAGGGTACTTAAAAGCTGGTTACATAAAAGGCTACTTAAAAACAGGGTACTTAAAAGGGTAATTTAAAGCAGGATACTTAAAAGCAGGGAACTGCACAGGGTACCTAAAAGCAGGGTACTAAAAGAAGTGTACTTAAAGGTAGGGTACCGATAAGCAGGTTACTTAAAAGCAGGGTACTTAAAAGCCGGTTACTTAAAATTCTACTTAAAAACAGGGTACTTAAAAGGGTAATTAAAAGCAGGATACTTAAAAGCAGGGTACTGCACAGGGTACCTAAAAGCAGGGTACTAAAAGAAGGGTACTCAAAAGCAGGGTATTTAAAAGCAGGGTATTTAAGGCAGGGTACTTAAAAGCCGGTTACTTAAAAGGTTACTTAAAAACTGTTTTACTTAAAAGGGTACCTAAAAGCAGGGTACTTAAAAGCAGTTTACTTAAAAGCAGGGTACTTAAATGCAGGGTACTTGAAAGCCGGGTACTTAAAAGGGTACTTAAAAACAGGGTACTTAAAAGGGTAGGTACTTAAAAACAGGGTACTTAAAAGCAGGGTACTTAAAAGTAGGGTACTTAAATGCAGGGTACTTAAAAGCCGGTTACTAAAAAGGCTACTTAAAAGCAGGGTACTTAAAAGCAGGGTACATAAAGGAGGGTATTTAAAAGCAGGGTACTTAAAAGCAGGGAACCTATAAGCAGGTTACTTAAAGGCAGGGTACTTAAAAGCAGGGTACTTAAAAACAGGGTACTTAAAAGGGTACTTAAAAACAGGGTACTTAAAAGGGTGGGTACTTAAAAACAGGGTACTTAAAAGCAGGGTACTTAAAAGTAGGGTACTTAAATGCATGGTACTTAAAAGCCGGTTACTTAAAATTCTACTTAAAAACAGGGTACTTAAAATGGTAATTAAAAGCAGGATACTTAAAAGCAGGGTACTGCACAGGGTACCTAAAAGCAGGGTACTAAAAGAAGGGTACTTAAAAGCAGGGTACCTATAAGCAGGTTACTTAAAAGCGGGTTACTTAAAAGGTTACTTAAAAACAGGGTACTTAAAAGCATTTTATTTAAAACCAGAGTACTTAAAAGCAGGGTACCTAAAAGCAGGGTACTTAAAAGCATGGTACTTAAAAACAGGGTACTTAAAAGAAGGGTACTTGAAAGCGGGTACTTAAAAGCAGGGTACCTAAAAGAGTACTTAAAAGCAGGATACTTAAAAGCAGGGAAATTAACAGGGTACTTAAAAGCAGGGTACTTAAATGCCGGGTATTTGAATGCAGGCTACTTAAAAGCAGGGTACTTAAAAGCAGGATACTTAAAAGCAAGATACTGAACAGGTTACTTAAAAACAGGGTACTAAAAGCAGGGTACTTAAAGGCAGCGTACATTAAACCAGGGTACCTATAAGCAGGTTGCCTAAAAGCAGGGTCCTTAAAAACGGGGTACTTAAAAGCAGGGTATTTAAAAGCAGGGTACTTAAAAGCAGGGTACTTAAAAGCAGGGTACTTAAAACCAGGGTACTTAAATGCAAGGTACTTAAAAGCAGGGTACTTAAAAGCAGGGTACTTAAAAGCAGGGTACTTAAAAGCCGGTTACTTAAAAGGCTACTTAAAAACAGGGTACTTAAAAGGGTAATTAAAAGCAGGATACTTAAAAGCAGGGAACTGCACAGGGTACCTAAAAGCAGGGTACTAAAAGAAGTGTACTTAAAGGTAGGGTACCGATAAGAAGGTTACTTAAAAGCAGGGTACTTAAAAGCAGGGTACTTAAAAGCAGGGTACTTAAAAGCAGGGACTTAAAAGCAGGGTACTTAGAAGCAGGGTATTTAAAAGCAGGGAACTAAAAAGGGTACTTAAAAACAGGGTACTTAAAAGTAGGGTACTTAAATGCAGGGTACTTAAAAGCCGGTTACTTAAAAGGCTACTTAAAAACAGGGTACTTAAAAGGGTAATTAAAAGCAGGATACTTAAAAGCAGGGTACTGCACAGGGTACCTAAAAGCAGGGTACTAAACGAAGGGTACTTAAAAGCAGGGTACCTATAAGCAGGTTACTTAAAGGCAGGTACTTAGAAGCAGTTTACTTAAAAGCAGGTTACTTAAAGGCAGGGTACTTAAAAGCAGGGTACTTAAAAACAGGGTACTTAAAAGGGTACTTAAAAACAGGGTACTTAAAAGGGTGGGTACTTAAAAACAGGGTACTTAAAAGCAGGGTACTTAAAAGCCGGTTACTTAAGAGGCTACTTAAAAACAGGGTACTTAAAAGGGTAATTAAAAGCAGGATACTTAAAAGCAGGGTACTGCACAGGGTACCTAAAAGCAGGGTACTAAACGAAGGGTACTTAAAAGCAGGGTACCTATAAGCAGGTTACTTAAAGGCAGGTACTTAGAAGCAGGGTACTTAAAAGCAGGGTACTTAAAAGCAGGGTATTTAAGGCAGGGTACTTAAAAGCGTTTACTTAAAAGGTTACTTAAAAACAGGGTACTAAAAGCAGGGTACTTAAAGGCAGCGTACTTTAAACCAGGGTACCTATAAGCAGGTTACCTAAAAGCAGGGTCCTTAAAAACAGGGTACTTAAAAGCAGGGTATTTAAAAGCAGGGTACTTAAAAGCAGGGTACTTACTTAAAAGCAGGGTACTTAAAAGCAGGGTACTTAAAAGCAGGGTACTTAAAACCAGGGTACTTAAAAGCAAGGTACCTAACAGCATGGTACTTAAAAGCATGGTACTTAAAAGCAGGGTACTTAAAAGCAGGGTACTTGAAAGCAGGGAACATAAAAGCAGGGTACTTAAAAGCAGGGTACTTAAAAGAAGGGTACTTAAAAGCAGGGTACCTAAAAGCAGGGTACTAAAAGAAGGGTACTTAAAAGCAGGGTACCTATAAGCAGGTTACTTAAAGGCAGGGTACTTAGAAGCAGGGTACTTAAAAGAAGGGTACTTAAAAGCAGGCTATTTAAAAGCAGGGTACTTAAAGGCAGGTACTTAGAAGCAGGGTACTTAAAAGCAGGGTACTTAAAAGCAGGCAATTTAAAAGAAGGGTACTTAAAAGCAGGGTACTTAAAAGCAGGGTACTTAAAAGCAGGGTATTTAAGGCAGGGTACTTAAATGCCGGTTACTTAAAAGGTTACTTAAAAACAGGGTACTAAAAGCAGGGTACTTAAAGGCAGCGTACTTTAAACCAGGGTACCTATAAGCAGGTTACCTAAAAGCAGGGTCCTTAAAAACAGGGTACTTAAAAGCAGGGTATCTAAAAGCAGGGAACTTAAAAGCAGGGTACTTACTTAAAAGCAGGGTACTTAAAAGCAGGGTACTTAAAAGCAGGGTACTTAAAACCAGGGTACTTAAAAGCAAGGTACCTAACAGCATGGTACTTAAAAGCATGGTACTTAAAAGCAGGGTACTTAAAAGCAGGGTACTTAAAAGCAGGGAACATAAAAGCAGGGTACTTAAAAGCAGGGTACTTAAAAGAAGGGTACTTAAAAGCAGGGTACCTAAAAGCAGGGTACTAAAAGAAGGGTACTTAAAAGCAGGGTACCTATAAGCAGGTTACTTAAAGGCAGGGTACATAGAAGCAGGGTACTTAAAAGAAGGGTACTTAAAAGCAGGCTATTTAAAAGCAGGGTACTTAAAAGCAGGGTACTTAAAAGCAGTTTACTTAAAAGCAGGGTACTTAAATGCAGTGTACTTGAAAACCGGGTACTTAAAAGGGTACTTAAAAACAGGGTACTTAAAAGGGTTGGTACTTAAAAACAGGGTACTTAAAAGCAGGGTACTTAAAAGCAGGGTACTTAAATGCAGGGTACTTGAAAACCGGGTACTTAAAAGGGTACTTAAAAACAGGGTACTTAAAAGGGTTGGTACTTAAAAACAGGTTACTTAAAAGCAGGGTACTTAAAAGTAGGCTACTTAAATGCAGGGTACTTAAAAGCCGGTTACTTAAAAGGCTACTTAAAAACAGGGTACTTAAAAGGGTAATTAAAAGCAGGATACTTAAAAGCAGGGAACAGCACAGGGTACCTAAAAGCAGGGTACTAAAAAAAGTGTACTTAAAGGTAGGGTACCGATAAGCAGGTTACTTAAAAAGCAGGGTACTTAAAAGCAGGGTACCTAAAAGCAGTTTACTTAAGAGCAGGGTACTTAAAATCAGGGTACTTAAAACCAGGGTACTTAAAAGCAGGTTACTTAAAAAGCAGGGTACTTAAAAGCAGGGTACCTAAAAGCAGTTTACTTAAGAGCAGGGTACTTAAAATCAGGGTACTTAAAACCAGGGTACTTAAATGCAAGGTACTTAAAAGCAGGGTACTTAAAAGCAGGGTACTTAAAAGCAGGGTACCTAAAAGCAGTTTACTTAAGAGCAGGGTACTTAAAATCAGGGTACTTAAAACCAGGGTACTTAAATGCAAGGTACTTAAAAGCAGGGTACTTAAAAGCAGGGTAATTTAAAGCAGGATACTTAAAAGCAGGGAACTGCACAGGGTACCTAAAAGCAGGGTACTAAAAGAAGTGTACTTAAAGGTAGGGTACCGATAAGCAGGTTACTTAAAAGCAGGGTACTTAAAAGCAGGGTACTTAAAAGCAGGGTACTTAAAAGCAGGGTACTTAAAAGCAGGGTACTTAAAAGCAGGGTACTTAAAAGCAGGGTACTTAAAAGCAGGGTACCTAAAAGCAGTTTACTTAAGAGCAGGGTACTTAAAATCAGGGTACTTAAAACCAGGGTACTTAAATGCAAGGTACTTAAAAGCAGGGTACTTAAAAGCAGGGTAATTTAAAGCAGGATACTTAAAAGCAGGGTACTGCACAGGGTACCTAAAAGCAGGGTACTAAACGAAGGGTACTTAAAAGCAGGGTACCTATAAGCAGGTTACTTAAAGGCAGGTACTTAGAAGCAGTTTACTTAAAAGCAGGTTACTTAAAGGCAGGGTACTTAAAAGCAGGGTACTTAAAAACAGGGTACTTAAAAGGGTACTTAAAAACAGGGTACTTAAAAGGGTGGGTACTTAAAAACAGGGTACTTAAAAGCAGGGTACTTAAAAGCCGGTTACTTAAGAGGCTACTTAAAAACAGGGTACTTAAAAGGGTAATTAAAAGCAGGATACTTAAAAGCAGGGTACTGCACAGGGTACCTAAAAGCAGGGTACTAAACGAAGGGTACTTAAAAGCAGGGTACCTATAAGCAGGTTACTTAAAGGCAGGTACTTAGAAGCAGGGTACTTAAAAGCAGGGTACTTAAAAGCAGGGTATTTAAGGCAGGGTACTTAAAAGCCGTTTACTTAAAAGGTTACTTAAAAACAGGGTACTAAAAGCAGGGTACTTAAAGGCAGCGTACTTTAAACCAGGGTACCTATAAGCAGGTTACCTAAAAGCAGGGTCCTTAAAAACAGGGTACTTAAAAGCAGGGTATTTAAAAGCAGGGTACTTAAAAGCAGGGTACTTACTTAAAAGCAGGGTACTTAAAAGCAGGGTACTTAAAAGCAGGGTACTTAAAACCAGGGTACTTAAAAGCAAGGTACCTAACAGCATGGTACTTAAAAGCATGGTACTTAAAAGCAGGGTACTTAAAAGCAGGGTACTTGAAAGCAGGGAACATAAAAGCAGGGTACTTAAAAGCAGGGTACTTAAAAGAAGGGTACTTAAAAGCAGGGTACCTAAAAGCAGGGTACTAAAAGAAGGGTACTTAAAAGCAGGGTACCTATAAGCAGGTTACTTAAAGGCAGGGTACTTAGAAGCAGGGTACTTAAAAGAAGGGTACTTAAAAGCAGGCTATTTAAAAGCAGGGTACTTAAAGGCAGGTACTTAGAAGCAGGGTACTTAAAAGCAGGGTACTTAAAAGCAGGCAATTTAAAAGAAGGGTACTTAAAAGCAGGGTACTTAAAAGCAGGGTACTTAAAAGCAGGGTATTTAAGGCAGGGTACTTAAATGCCGGTTACTTAAAAGGTTACTTAAAAACAGGGTACTAAAAGCAGGGTACTTAAAGGCAGCGTACTTTAAACCAGGGTACCTATAAGCAGGTTACCTAAAAGCAGGGTCCTTAAAAACAGGGTACTTAAAAGCAGGGTATCTAAAAGCAGGGAACTTAAAAGCAGGGTACTTACTTAAAAGCAGGGTACTTAAAAGCAGGGTACTTAAAAGCAGGGTACTTAAAACCAGGGTACTTAAAAGCAAGGTACCTAACAGCATGGTACTTAAAAGCATGGTACTTAAAAGCAGGGTACTTAAAAGCAGGGTACTTAAAAGCAGGGAACATAAAAGCAGGGTACTTAAAAGCAGGGTACTTAAAAGAAGGGTACTTAAAAGCAGGGTACCTAAAAGCAGGGTGATAAAAGAAGGGTACTTAAAAGCAGGGTACCTATAAGCAGGTTACTTAAAGGCAGGGTACATAGAAGCAGGGTACTTAAAAGAAGGGTACTTAAAAGCAGGCTATTTAAAAGCAGGGTACTTAAAAGCAGGGTACTTAAAAGCAGTTTACTTAAAAGCAGGGTACTTAAATGCAGTGTACTTGAAAACCGGGTACTTAAAAGGGTACTTAAAAACAGGGTACTTAAAAGGTTTGGTACTTAAAAACAGGGTACTTAAAAGCAGGGTACTTAAAAGCAGGGTACTTAAATGCAGGGTACTTGAAAACCGGGTACTTAAAAGGGTACTTAAAAACAGGGTACTTAAAAGGGTTGGTACTTAAAAACAGGTTACTTAAAAGCAGGGTACTTAAAAGTAGGCTACTTAAATGCAGGGTACTTAAAAGCCGGTTACTTAAAAGGCTACTTAAAAACAGGGTACTTAAAAGGGTAATTAAAAGCAGGATACTTAAAAGCAGGGAACAGCACAGGGTACCTAAAAGCAGGGTACTAAAAAAAGTGTACTTAAAGGTAGGGTACCGATAAGCAGGTTACTTAAAAAGCAGGGTACTTAAAAGCAGGGTACCTAAAAGCAGTTTACTTAAGAGCAGGGTACTTAAAATCAGGGTACTTAAAACCAGGGTACTTAAAAGCAGGTTACTTAAAAAGCAGGGTACTTAAAAGCAGGGTACCTAAAAGCAGTTTACTTAAGAGCAGGGTACTTAAAATCAGGGTACTTAAAACCAGGGTACTTAAATGCAAGGTACTTAAAAGCAGGGTACTTAAAAGCAGGGTACTTAAAAGCAGGGTACCTAAAAGCAGTTTACTTAAGAGCAGGGTACTTAAAATCAGGGTACTTAAAACCAGGGTACTTAAATGCAAGGTACTTAAAAGCAGGGTACTTAAAAGCAGGGTAATTTAAAGCAGGATACTTAAAAGCAGGGAACTGCACAGGGTACCTAAAAGCAGGGTACTAAAAGAAGTGTACTTAAAGGTAGGGTACCGATAAGCAGGTTACTTAAAAGCAGGGTACTTAAAAGCAGGGTACTTAAAAGCAGGGTACTTAAAAGCAGGGTACTTAAAAGCAGGGTACTTAAAAGCAGGGTACTTAGATGCAGGGTACTGCACAGGGTACCTAAAAGCAGGGTACTAAAAGAATGGTACTTAAAAGCAGGGTACCTATAAGCAGGTTACTTAAAGGCAGGGTACTTAGAAGCAGGGTACTTAAAAGCAGGGTACCTAAAAGCAGGGTACTTAAAAGCAGTTTACTTAAAAGCAGGGTACTTAAATGCAGGGTACTTGAAAGCCGGGTACTTAAAAGGGTACTTAAAAACAGGGTACTTAAAAGGGTAGGTACTTAAAAACAGGGTACTTAAAAGCAGGGTACTTAAAAGTAGGGTACTTAAATGCAGGATACTTAAAAGCCGGTTACTTAAAAGGCTACTTATAAGCAGGGTACTTAAAAGGGTGGGTACTTAAAAATAGGGTACTTAAAAGCAGGGTACTTAAAAGCAGGGTACTTAAATGCAGGGTACTTGAAAACCGGGTACTTAAAAGGGTACTTAAAAACAGGGTACTTAAAAGGGTTGGTAAAGCAGGATACTTAAAAGCAGGGAACTGCACAGGGTACCTAAAAGCAGGGTACTAAAAGAAGGGTACTTGAAGGTAGGGTACCGATAAGCAGGTTACTTAAAAGCAGGGTACATAAAGAAGGGTATTTAAAAGCAGGGTACTTAAAAGCAGGGTACCTATAAGCAGGTTACTTAAAAGCAGGGAACTTAAAAGCAGGGTATTTAAAAACAGGGTACTTAAAAGGGTACTAAAAAACAGGGTACTTAAAAGGGTGGGTACCTAAAAACAAGGTACTTAAAAGCAGGGTGCCTAAAAGTAGGGTACTTAAATGCAGGGTACTTAAAAGCCGGTTACTTAAAAGGCTACATAAAAACAGGGTACTTAAAAGGGTAATTAAAAGCAGGATACTTAAAAGCAGGGTACTGCACAGGGGACCTAAAAGCAGGGTACTAAAAGAAGGGTACTTAAAAGCAGGGTATTTAAAAGCAGGCTATTTAAAAGCAGAGTACTTAAAAGCAGGGTACTTAAAAGCAGGGTACTTAAAAGCAGGGTATTTAAGGCAGGGTACTTAAAAGCCAGTTACTTAAAAGGTAACTTAAAAACAGGGTACTTACAAGGGTACTTAAAAGCATTGTACTTGAAAGCAGTTTACTTAAAAGCAGGGTACTTAAATGCAGGGTAATTAAAAGCAGGATACTTAAAAGCAGGGTACTGCACTGGGTACCTATAAGCAGGTTACTTAAAGGCAGGGTACTTAGAAGCAGGGTACTTAAAAGCAGGGTACTTAAAAGCAGGCTATTTAAAAGCAGAGTACTTAAAAGCAGGGTACTTAAAAGCAGGGTATTTAAGGCAGGGTACTTAAAAGCCGGTTACTTAAAAGCCGGTTACTTAAAAGCCGGTTACTTAAAAACAGGGTACTTAAAAGGGTACTTAAAAGCAGGGTACTTAAAAGAAGTTTACTTAAAAGCAGGGTACTTAAATGCAGGGTACTTGAAAGCCGGGTACTTAAAAGGGTACTTAAAAACAGGGTACTTAAAAGGGTAGGTACTTAAAAACAGGGTAATTAAAAGCAGGGTATTTAAAAGCAGGGTACTTAAAAGCAGGGTACCTATAAGCAGGTTACTTAAAGGCAGGGTACTTAAAAGCAGGGTACTTAAAAACAGGGTACTTAAAAGGGTACTTAAAAACAGGGTACTTAAAAACAGGGTACTTAAAAGCAGGGTACTTAAAAGTAGGGTACTTAAATGCAGGGTACTTAAAAGCCGTTTACTTAAAAGGCTACTTAAAAACAGGGTACTTAAAAGGGTAATTAAAAGCAGGATACTTAAAAGCATGGTACTGCACTGGGTACCTAAAAGCAGGGTACTTAAAAGCAGGGTACTTAAAAGCAGGGTATTTAAGGCAGGGTACTTAAAAGCCGGTTACTTAAAAGGTTACTTAAAAACAGGGTACTTAAAAGGGTACTTAAAAGCAGGGTACTTAAAAGCAGTTTACTTAAAAGCAGGGTACTTAAAAGCCGGTTACTTAAAAGGTTACTTAAAAACAGGGTACTTAAAAGGGTACTTAAAAGCAGGGTACTTGAAAGCAGTTTACTTAAAAGCAGGGTACTTAAATGCAGGGTAATTAAAAGCAGGATACTTAAAAGCAGGGTACTGCACAGGGTACCTATAAGCAGGTTACTTAAAGGCAGGGTACTTAGAAGCAGGGTACTTAAAAGCAGGGTACTTAAAAGCAGGCTATTTAAGGCAGGGTACTTAAAAGCCGGTTACTTAAAAGCCGGTTACTTAAAAAGGTTACTTAAAAACAGGGTACTTAAAAGGGTACTTAAAAGCAGGGTACTTAAAAGAAGTTTACTTAAAAGCAGGGTACTTAAATGCAGGGTACTTGAAAGCCGGGTACTTAAAAGGGTACTTAAAAACAGGGTACTTAAAAGGGTAGGTACTTAAAAACAGTTTACTTAAAAGCAGGGTATTTAAAAGCAGGGTACTTAAAAGCAGGGTACCTATAAGCAGGTTACTTAAAAGCAGGGTACTTAAAAGCAGGCTATTTAAAAGCAGAGTACTTAAAAGCAGGGTACTTAAAAGCAGGGTACTTAAAAGCAGGGTATTTAAGGCAGGGTACTTAAAAGCCGGTTACTTAAAAGGTTACTTAAAAACAGGGTACCTAAAAGGGTACTTAAAAGCAGGGTACTTAAAAGCAGTTTACTTAAAAGCAGGGTACTTAAATGCAGGGTAATTAAAAGCAGGATACCTAAAAGCAGGGTACTGCACAGGGTACCTATAAGCAGGTTACTTAAAGGCAGGGTACTTAGAAGCAGGGTATTTAAAAGCAGGGTACTTAAAAGCAGGCTATTTAAAAGCAGAGTACTTAAAAGCAGGGTACTTAAATGCAGGGTATTTAAGGCAGGGTACTTAAAAGCAGGTTACTTAAAAGCCGGTTACTTAAAAGGTAACTTAAAAACAGGGTACTTAAAAGGGTACTTAAAAGCAGGGTACTTGAAAGCAGTTTACTTAAAAGCAGGGTACTTAAATGCAGGGTAATTAAAAGCAGGATACTTAAAAGCAGGGTACTGCACAGGGTACCTATAAGCAGGTTACTTAAAGGCAGGGTACTTAGAAGCAGGGTACTTAAAAGCAGGGTACTTAAAAGCAGGCTATTTAAAAGCAGAGTACTTAAAAGCAGGGTACTTAAAAGCAGGGTATTTAAGGCAGGGTACTTAAAAGCCGGTTACTTAAAAGCCGGTTACTTAAAAGGTTACTTAAAAACAGGGTACTTAAAAGGGTACTTAAAAGCAGGGTACTTAAAAGAAGTTTACTTAAAAGCAGGGTACTTAAATGCAGGGTACTTGAAAGCCGGGTACTTAAAAGGGTACTTAAAAACAGGGTACTTAAAAGGGTAGGTACTTAAAAACAATGTAATTAAAAGCAGGGTATTTAAAAGCAGGGTACTTAAAAGCAGGGTACTTAAAAGCAGGCTATTTAAGGCAGGGTACTTAAAAGCCGGTTACTTAAAAGCCGGTTACTTAAAAAGGTTACTTAAAAACAGGGTACTTAAAAGGGTACTTAAAAGCAGGGTACTTAAAAGAAGTTTACTTAAAAGCAGGGTACTTAAATGCAGGGTACTTGAAAGCCGGGTACTTAAAAGGGTACTTAAAAACAGGGTACTTAAAAGGGTAGGTACTTAAAAACAGGGTACTTAAAAGCAGGGTATTTAAAAGCAGGGTACTTAAAAGCAGGGTACCTATAAGCAGGTTACTTAAAAGCAGGGTACTTAAAAGCAGGCTATTTAAAAGCAGAGTACTTAAAAGCAGGGTACTTAAAAGCAGGGTACTTAAAAGCAGGGTATTTAAGGCAGGGTACTTAAAAGCCGGTTACTTAAAAGGTTACTTAAAAACAGGGTACCTAAAAGGGTACTTAAAAGCAGGGTACTTAAAAGCAGTTTACTTAAAAGCAGGGTACTTAAATGCAGGGTAATTAAAAGCAGGATACCTAAAAGCAGGGTACTGCACAGGGTACCTATAAGCAGGTTACTTAAAGGCAGGGTACTTAGAAGCAGGGTACTTAAAAGCAGGGTACTTAAAAGCAGGCTATTTAAAAGCAGAGTACTTAAAAGCAGGGTACTTAAAAGCAGGGTATTTAAGGCAGGGTACTTAAAAGCCGGTTACTTAAAAGCCGGTTACTTAAAAGGTTACTTAAAAACAGGGTACTTAAAAGGGTACTTAAAAGCAGGGTACTTAAAAGAAGTTTACTTAAAAGCAGGGTACTTAAATGCAGGGTACTTGAAAGCCGGGTACTTAAAAGGGTACTTAAAAACAGGGTACTTAAAAGGGTAGGTACTTAAAAACAGGGTAATTAAAAGCAGGGTATTTAAAAGCAGGGTACTTAAAAGCAGGGTACCTATAAGCAGGTTACTTAAAGGCAGGGTACTTAAAAGCAGGGTACTTAAAAACAGGGTACTTAAAAGGGTACTTAAAAACATTGTACTTAAAAACAGGGTACTTAAAAGCAGGGTACTTAAAAGTAGGGTACTTAAATGCAGGGTACTTAAAAGCCGGTTACTTAAAAGGCTACTTAAAAACAGGGTACTTAAAAGGGTAATTAAAAGCAGGATACTTAAAAGCATGGTACTGCACAGGGTACCTAAAAGCAGGGTACTAAAAGAAGGGTACTTAAAAGCAGGGTACTTAAAAGCAGGCTATTTAAAAGCAGAGTACTTAAAAGCAGGGTACTTAAAAGCAGGGTACTTAAAAGCAGGGTATTTAAGGCAGGGTACTTAAAAGCCGGTTACTTAAAAGGTTACTTAAAAGCAGGGTACTTAAAAGCAGGCTATTTAAAAGCAGAGTACTTAAAAGCAGGGTACTTAAAAGCAGGGTACTTAAAAGCAGGGTATTTAAGGCAGGGTACTTAAAAGCCGGTTACTTAAAAGGTTACTTAAAAACAGGGTACCTAAAAGGGTACTTAAAAGCAGGGTACTTAAAAGCAGTTTACTTAAAAGCAGGGTACTTAAATGCAGGGTAATTAAAAGCAGGATACCTAAAAGCAGGGTACTGCACAGGGTACCTATAAGCAGGTTACTTAAAGGCAGGGTACTTAGAAGCAGGGTACTTAAAAGCAGGGTACTTAAAAGCAGGCTATTTAAAAGCAGAGTACTTAAAAGCAGGGTACTTAAAAGCAGGGTATTTAAGGCAGGGTACTTAAAAGCCGGTTACTTAAAAGCCGGTTACTTAAAAGGTTACTTAAAAACAGGGTACTTAAAAGGGTACTTAAAAGCAGGGTACTTAAAAGAAGTTTACTTAAAAGCAGGGTACTTAAATGCAGGGTACTTGAAAGCCGGGTACTTAAAAGGGTACTTAAAAACAGGGTACTTAAAAGGGTAGGTACTTAAAAACAGGGTAATTAAAAGCAGGGTATTTAAAAGCAGGGTACTTAAAAGCAGGGTACCTATAAGCAGGCTACTTAAAGGCAGGGTACTTAAAAGCAGGGTACTTAAAAACAGGGTACTTAAAAGGGTACTTAAAAACATTGTACTTAAAAACAGGGTACTTAAAAGCAGGGTACTTAAAAGTAGGGTACTTAAATGCAGGGTACTTAAAAGCCGGTTACTTAAAAGGCTACTTAAAAACAGGGTACTTAAAAGGGTAATTAAAAGCAGGGTACTTAAAAGCAGGCTATTTAAAAGCAGAGTACTTAAAAGCAGGGTACTTAAAAGCAGGGTATTTAAGGCAGGGTACTTAAAAGCCGGTTACTTAAAAGCCGGTTACTTAAAAGGTTACTTAAAAACAGGGTACTTAAAAGGGTACTTAAAAGCAGGGTACTTAAAAGAAGTTTACTTAAAAGCAGGGTATTTAAAAGCAGGGTACTTAAAAGCAGGGTACCTATAAGCAGGCTACTTAAAGGCAGGGTACTTAAAAGCAGGGTACTTAAAAACAGGGTACTAAAAGAAGGGTACTTAAAAGCAGGGTACTTAAAAGCAGGCTATTTAAAAGCAGAGTACTTAAAAGCAGGGTACTTAAAAGCAGGGTACTTAAAAGCAGGGTATTTAAGGCAGGGTACTTAAAAGCCGGTTACTTAAAAGGTTACTTAAAAACAGGGTACTTAAAAGGGTACTTAAAAGCAGGGTACTTAAAAGCAGTTTACTTAAAAGCAGGGTACTTAAAAGCCGGTTACTTAAAAGGTTACTTAAAAACAGGGTACTTAAAAGGGTACTTAAAAGCAGGGTACTTGAAAGCAGTTTACTTAAAAGCAGGGTACTTAAATGCAGGGTAATTAAAAGCAGGATACTTAAAAGCAGGGTACTGCACAGGGTACCTATAAGCAGGTTACTTAAAGGCAGGGTACTTAGAAGCAGGGTACTTAAAAGCAGGGTACTTAAAAGCAGGCTATTTAAAAGCAGAGTACTTAAAAGCAGGGTACTTAAATGCAGGGTACTTGAAAGCCGGGTACTTAAAAGGGTACTTAAAAACAGGGTACTTAAAAGGGTAGGTACTTAAAAACAGGGTACTTAAAAGCAGTGTATTTAAAAGCAGGGTACTTAAAAGCAGGGTACCTATAAGCAGGTTACTTAAAAGCAGGGTACTTAAAAGCAGGCTATTTAAAAGCAGAGTATTTAAAAGCAGGGTACTTAAAAGCAGGGTACTTAAAAGCAGGGTATTTAAGAGCAGAGTACTTAAAAGCAGGGTACTTAAAAGCAGGGTATTTAAGGCAGGGTACTTAAAAGCCGGTTACTTAAAAGCCGGTTACTTGAAAGGTTACTTAAAAACAGGGTACTTAAAAGGGTACTTAAAAGCAGGGTACTTAAAAGAAGTTTACTTAAAAGCAGGGTACTTAAATGCAGGATACTTGAAAGCCGGGTACTTAAAAGGGTACTTAAAAACAGGGTACTTAGAAGGGTAGGTACTTAAAAACAGGGTACTTAAAAGCAGGGTATTTAAAAGCAGGGTACTTAAAAGCAGGGTACCTATAAGCTGGTTACTTAAAGGCAGGGTACTTAAAAGCAGGGTACTTAAAAACAGGGTACTTAAAAGGGTACTTAAAAACAGGGTACTTAAAAGGGTGGGTACTTAAAAACAGGGTACTTAAAAGCAGGGTACTTAAAAGTAGGGTACTTAAGTGCAGGATACTTAAAAGCAGGGTACTGCACAGGGTACCTAAAAGCAGGGTACTAAACGAAGGGTACTTAAAAGCAGTGTACCTATAAGCAGGTTACTTAAAGGCAGGTACTTAGAAGCAGGGTACTTAAAAGCAGGGTACTTAAAAGCAGGGTACTTAAAACCAGAGTACTTAAAAGCAGGGTAAATAAAAGCAGGGTACTTAAAAGCATGGTACTTAAAAGCAGGGTACTTAAAAGAAGTTTACTTAAAAGCAGGGTACTTAAAAGCAGGGTACCTAAAAGGGTACTTAAAAGCAGGGTACTTAAAAGTAGGGTACTTAAATGCAGGGTACTTAAAAGCCGGTTACCTAAAAGGCTACTTAAAAACACGGTACTTAAAAGGGTAATTAAAAGCAGGATACTTAAAAGCAGGGTACTGCAGAGGTTACCTAAAAGCAGGGTACTAAACGAAGGGTACCTAAAAGCAGGGTACTAAACGAAGGGTACTTAAAAGCAGGGTACCTATAAGCAGGTTACTTAAAGGCAGGGTATTTAAGGCAGGGTACTTAAAAGCCGGTTACTTAAAAGGTTACTTAAAAACAGGGTACTTAAAAGGGTACTTAAAAGCAGGATACTTAAAAGCAGTTTACTTAAAAGCAGGGTACTTAAATGCAGGGTACTTGAAAACCGGATACTTAAAAGGGTACTTAAAAACAGGGTACTTAAAAGGGTGGGTACTTAAAAACAGGGTACTTAAAAGCAGGGTACTTAAAAGCAGGGTACTTAAATGCAGGGTACTTGAAAACCGGGTACTTAAAAGGGTACTTAAAAACAGGGTACTTAAAAGGGTGGGTGCTTAAAACAGGGTACTTAAAAGCAGGGTACTTAAAAGTAGGGTACTTAAATGCAGGGTACTTAAAAGCCGGTTACCTAAAAGGCTACTTAAAAACACGGTACTTAAAAGGGTAATTAAAAGCAGGATACTTAAAAGAAGGGTACTGCAGAGGGTACCTAAGAGCAGGGTACTAAACGAAGGGTACTTAAAAGCAGGGTACCTATAAGCAGGTTACTTAAAGGCAGGGTACTTAGAAGCAGGCAGAGCGTCAGAATGCCTTCGGACGCTCGGACAATGTCCGCAGGAAATTTTTGATTTTGACAAACTCACAGGAAATTCATTATCTGTAACTTACATATTTTTACCTTTGTGGTTTTGAAGATTGTGTACTGATAGCAGTGGCGTAACTGACTAAAGTTACCTTTCGTTCAAAAACTAAGGGCCCCCGACCTCTAAAGGCCCCGAAGGGGCCCCCAGCAACAAAGATTATTTTGTCGTTTTACTGTAAAGCTGGTGCTGTTGCTATGATAAAATGACCAAGGGGCCCCGTGCCTGCATGATTTCTCACTCTAAATTAATGGAAAGCATCACTTTTATTGCAGATTTGCGCACTTTTCCGTCAACAGAAGCTTTGACCAGCGGAGTTGCCAAGTGAGGGGATGGGACGTTTCTCTGTTTTGTCAAAATAGACTGGGTGAGCTAGAAAAATGTTCCCACTTTTGAACATTCATAGCATCGTGAAAATTCATAGCTATGGATTTGAATGATTCAAATTCCAGTTAAAAGCTTTTAAAGACTGAAGCATTTTTGTGATTTTTCTCGCCTTCTTATCAGGACTAGAAATAAGAGAAAAATCAACTTTGCAAAAATTTTATGGTTGCAAAATGGCTAAAATAGGGCCTAAAACATTTATCAAATCATAAGGACTCTCCTCACACAGAACAATAAGAAATGGGCGTGTCACCTTTCTCGAGAGTTATAAGACATTTATTTTCAAGCAAATACTGAAGATTTTTTCAATCCCATGGCAATAATTTTTGTTTCAATCTTCTTAGGGGCTGCAAACATATCAATTATTTCCCCAACAATGTCGTTTGGACGTTTTGGGGGGAGGGGTTTCGCTCAAGACGTTTTCAAATTGAGACGTTATATCAAAAAAAGGTGTGATAAAAAAATCACAACCTGTAAAATCTGAACGTTGTCTTTGTTGACTGTCTCTCATTGTCAAAAGAAGCCTTCTAATGTGCTCGGATCTTGAACTCTTTCATTTCAAAAGTTGGCCTACAAAAAAGACACTCAGACCATAACATAAAGATCTTTTTAAATTCAACTCAACAATGATACGAAATCAAGTTGTAATTGAACTCAACAATAGTACGATATCAGCTGAATCCTTATCCTGGTGGTTAAGATACGGCAACGTCAACATTTATGACTTTCACAATTATGTAAAAAGGACTTCCCATCAATAGTACGCAGGGAGCATCCCTCAAATTAGGTTCTTTAGGAATTACACCTATCTATGTAGTTTCGCAAGAAATGTCAAAGGCTTGTAAGAAAACTTTTCGGTTACTTTGTATGACAATCCTTTCCAGGTTCACTTTTTCTAATGATATTATTTTACTTTTAATTATCAGACACAAAGGAACACAACGGCTCGCAAAGGTTACTTTCAAAGGTAGTTTGTCCCCTTGATAATTTGTTTTATCCAAACAATGCAGAAATTTAAAGTACAGAATGGTTGCGAGTAAGTGTATTTCTCACTTTTTGCAGTTTATTTTGCTGATGTTAGAATTGTCCTTAGCAATGAAATTTGATATGAGCGCAGGGTCAGTCTCCACACCAAGCACTGCCAAATCCAGGCCTATAACATGCACAAATTTCGCTTATATCGATATTTAGGTCATGGACGTTTTGTGAGGGGGTCTAAACGAAAACGTCCAAACGACGTTGTTGGGGAGAAAATCGATATGTTTGCCGCCCCTTAAACATACATGTATATAAAGGTATAAACCTACAAACAGCAAAGTTTAAGAAGAGTAACAAAACAAGACAAGAATACATTAAACTCATTAAATACTTTTAAAAGTAACTAGATTTACAAAGAGGGTGCAACAATGAGCTTTTCCGGCCGAATTTTTAACAGGTTGAAAAAATATGAAGTGATTTCTTTTTTTTTTTTTTTTTTTTTTATTCTCATAAAATTTACAAAGACAAACAATTACAATACAAAAGCTAAGGGAGCATGGAAATACATAACAACCCTAAGACCTACACTTAACATGGAGACACAAATATTACAACAAGTTACAAGGTATTAAGCTACAAAAAATAATTAATTATAATTAATTAGAGTGGTGTTGCCTATCCTGCCCGTCACAATTTTGAGTAAATCCTCACAAGGAGTTTTCAAAGGAGAAAGCAAGTATACCTAGGTTCCTTGCTAACCTGCCAAGTTGTCACCCAGGCATGATGGGCAACACCACTCTAATCACAAAGAAGAGACAAATTTTACACAAAAGAGAGAAGAAAAAAAAAAAAATTTACACGAGAGAATTAGAGCATAAGCATCAGATCCTCAGAAAGACCGCACGCACCCGCGCTATCCCCCCAAGGACCCAACACCCATGCTGGATTTAGTAACTTATTGGAACCGTTCCGAGGCCTGAATATATTTTAACGTTGCCTCAAGAATGTTTGTATTAGAATTAAAAGGTAACTTTTCGTGGCCATAAAGGAGTATTTGCAATAGTTCTTTGTTTGAAGGGTTTGATAGGCCGTGAGGACGCAATATTGCATTAACGCTGTCGAGAAGATCACGTCTGTGTATATCATAAGCACGGCAGAGCAGCAAAAAGTGCTCCGTATCCTCAATACCATCACTAATCAGGCACAAGGGATTTACTGTATCCCTAAAGTTATGTTTGAATTTGTGGAAATTTAGCTTACTGAGTCCAACGCGCAGCTGCGTTAAAATAGATAATCGTTTTGGGTCGTGAATGCCATATACTGATTTAGCGGGTGGACGAATGAGTCCTATTAGTTGTTTCTTGAAAACATTCACTGAGCGGGATTCTCGAATTTCAGGGTCAAGTTTTTCCCATTCCGACAAGCAGTTTGGGTAGAAAGTTGATTTGAATCTCTCTGTTCTCGCACGTATTTGCCCCGTTGTAGCTCGTCTGCGAAGACTGTAGTTTGACGCCTGACGTTGAGGTATAGGGATTCTTGTGTAATCCGGAGTTAAATGGTTGATAATCTTATAAAAGAGAACAAGACGTCTACTCCATCGACGGAGGTTGAGAGACTCCCAGCCAAGCTCATCATATATTTTTTCACGAGATGTGCCCTTCCAAGCGCCAGTTACTGCTAATGCAGCAGAATATTGAACAGCCTCAAGTTTCTCCATTTGATTTGTTAATTTAATACTATGACTAAATTCACACATTTTATGAGGGATGTGATATATAACGTCACCATAATCCAAGTGTGGCCGAACATACAGTTTGTACATTTCATTTAGGGTGTGTCGAGGTAAGTATTTTGAAAGGAATCTCAACATCCCTATTCCTTGTCTTGATTTCGAGATAATTGACTTTATGTGGCTAGTAAAGGACAAGTTAGAGTCTAGTATGATCCCAAGGTGCTTTTGTTCCTGGACGTTCTTTACAGGGACATCATTAAAAAATATGGGCGGGTGATTCATCGGAATTCTCTTTTTTGAAAAGGTCACCTCGACTGCTTGCTTGTTGGGGTCAGGATTAAAGGACATTCGCCAATTGTGCGCCCAAAGCTTAATAAGATTCAGATCATGGTTCATATCGAGGGCAGCTGTATATGGATCGTGAACAACTGTGAAGATCGACGTGTCATCGGCAAAAAGTTTCACATTACACCTTAAGCCATCTGTCAAGTCATTAATATAAACGAGAAACAAAAGAGGACCCAGGATAGAACCCTGGGGAACACCAGCTGAGATAGTACCCCACGTAGACGTCTTACCATTCAAAACAGTACGCTGTTTTCTATCACTGAGAAAGCTTTGCATTAACATTTGTGATTTCTTTCATGATGTACCAAGGATAGCTCTCATCCCTGGGAAATGACATTTTCTTTGTTGTTCTGTGCGATGAGTCCTTTATGATTTGATTGATGTTTTAGGCCCCTTTTCAGTCTTTTTGCAAACATGAAATCCTTATAAACTTGAATTCACCTATACTTCTAGTGCTGCTAAAGCAGCAAGGAAAATCACAAAGATACTTCGATTTTTCCGCTTTTAACTAGAACTTGAATGATTCAAATCAGTGAAGTAATCTTTGTTCTATGATGTTTCAAAAGTGGGAACTTTTTCTGGCTCACCCGGTATAATTGCAAAAGTTCGTCTAAAAATTTTCATCCAGGCTTTTGATCCAATGTCTGATTGTTTTTCATTTTGATCGATTCAGTTGTTGTGATGGAGAACTGACAGGAAATTTTATAGCAAAAAGTTTTCGTCCGCAGGAAATAAAAAATTTTCTGACCCTCTGGAAGCAGGGCACTTAAAAGCAGGGTACTTAAAAGCAGGCTATTTAAAAGCAGAGTACTTAAAAGCAGGGTACTTAAAAGCAGGGTACTTAAAAGAAGTTTACTTAAAAGCAGGGTACTTAAATGCAGGGTACTTGAAAGCCGGGTACCTAAAAGGGTACTTAAAAACAGGGTACTTAAAAGGATAGGTACTTAAAAACAGGGTACTTAAAAGCAGGGTGTTTAAAAGCAGGGTACTTAAAAGCAGGGTACCTATAAGAAGGTTACTTAAAGGCAGGGTACTTAAAAGCAGGGTACTTAAAAACAGGGTACTTAAAAGGGTACTTAAAAACAGGGTACTTAAAAGGGTGGGTACTTGAAAACAGGGTACTTAGAAGCAGGGTACTTAAAAGTAGGGTACTTAAATGCAGGGTACTTAAAAGCCGGTTACTTAAAAGGCTACTTAAAAACAGGGTACTTAAAAGGGTACTTAAAAGCAGGATACTTAAAAGCAGGGTACTGCACAGGGTACCTAAAAGCAGGGTACTAAAAGAAGGGTACTTAAAAGCAGGGTACTTAAAAGCAGGCTATTTAAAAGCAGAGTACTTAAAAGCAGGGTACTTAAAACCAGGGTACTTAAAAGCAGGGTATTTAAGGCAGGGTACTTAAAAGCCGGTTACTTAAAAGGTTACTTAAAAACAGGGTACTTAAAAGGGTACTTAAAAGCAGGGTACTTAAAAGCAGTTTACTTAAAAGCAGGGTACTTAAATGCAGGGTAATTAAAAGCAGGATACTTAAAAGCAGGGTACTGCACAGGGTACCTATAAGCAGGTTACTTAAAGGCAGGGTACTTAGAAGCAGGGTATTTAAAAGCAGGGTACTTAAAAGCAGGCTATTTAAAAGCAGAGTACTTAAAAGCAGGGTACTTAAAAGCAGGGTATTTAAGGCAGGGTACTTAAAAGCCGGTTACTTAAAAGCCGGTTACTTAAAAGGTTACTTAAAAACAGGGTACTTAAAAGGGTACTTAAAAGCAGGGTACTTAAAAGAAGTTTACTTAAAAGCAGGGTACTTAAATGCAGGATACTTGAAAGCCGGGTACTTAAAAGGGTACTTAAAAACAGGGTACTTAGAAGGGTAGGTACTTAAAAACAGGGTACTTAAAAGCAGGGTATTTAAAAGCAGGGTACTTAAAAGCAGGGTACCTATAAGCAGGTTACTTAAAGGCAGGGTACTTAAAAGCAGGGTACTTAAAAACAGGGTACTTAAAAGGGTACTTAAAAACAGGGTACTTAAAAGGGTGGGTACTTAAAAACAGGGTACTTAAAAGCAGGGTACTTAAAAGTAGGGTACTTAAATGCAGGGTACTTAAAAGCCGGGTACTTAAAAGGCTACTTAAAAACAGGGTACTTAAAAGGGTAATTAATAGCAGGATACTTGAAAGCAGGGTACTGCACAGGGTACCTAAAAGCAGGGTACTAAAAGAAGGGTACTTAAAAGCAGGGTACCTATAAGCAGGTTACTTAAAGGCAGGTACTTAGAAGCAGGGTACTTAAAAGCAGGGTACTTAAAAGCAGGGTACTTAAAACCAGAGTACTTAAAAGCAGGGTAAATAAAAGCAGGGTACTTAAAAGCATGGTATTTAAAAGCAGGGTACTTAAAAGAAGTTTACTTAAAAGCAGGGTACTTAAAAGCAGGGTACCTAAAAGGGTACTTAAAAGCAGGATACTGAAAAGCAGGGTAATTAACAGGGTACTTAAAAGCAGGGTACTTAAATGCCGGGTATTTGAATGCAGGCTACTTAAAAGCAGGGTACTTAAAAGCAGGATACTTAAAAGCAAGATACTGAACAGGTTACTTCAAAACAGGGTACTAAAAGCAGGGTACCTAAAGGCAGGGTACTTAAAAGCAGGGTATTTAAAGGCAGGGAACATAAAAGCAGGGTACTTAAAAGCAGGGTACTTAAAAGCAGGGAACATAAAAGCAGGGTACTTAAAAGCAGGGTACTTAAAAGAAGGGTACTTAAAAGCAGGGTACCTAAAAGCAGGGTACTAAAAGAAGGGTAATTAAAAGCAGGGTACCTATAAGCAGGTTACTTAAGGGCAGGGTACTTAGAAGCAGGGTACTTAAAAGAAGGGTACTTAAAAGCAGGCTATTTAAAAGCAGGGTACTTAAAAGCAGGGTACTTACTTAAAAGCAGGGAACATAAAAGCAGGGTACTTAAAAGCAGGGTACTTTAAAGCAGGGTACTTAAAAGCAAGGTACTTAAAAGCAGGGTACATAAAGAAGGGTACTTAAAAGCAGGGTACTTAAAAGCAGGGTACTTAAAAGCAAGGTACCTAACAGCAGGGTACTTAAAAGCATGGTACTTAAAAGCAGGGTACTTAACAGCAGGGAACTTAAAAGCAGGGAACATAAAAGCAGGGTACTTAAAAGCAGGGTACTTTAAAGCAGGGTACTTAAAAGCAAGGTACTTAAAAGCAGGGTACTTAAAATCAGGGTACTATAAGCAGGTTACTTAAAGGCAGGGTACTAAAAAGCAGGGTACTTAAAAACAGGGTACTTAAAAGGGTACTTAAAAACAGGGTACTTAAAAGGGTGGGTACTTAAAAACAGGGTACTTAAAAGCAGGGTACTTAAAAGTAGGATACTTAAATGCAGGGTACTTAAAAGCCGGTTACCTAAAAGGCTACTTAAAAACACGTTACTTAAAAGGGTAATTAAAAGCAGGATACTTAAAAGCAGGGTACTGCAGAGGTTACCTAAAAGCAGGGTACTAAACGATGGGTACCTAAAAGCAGGGTACTAAACGAAGGGTACTTAAAAGCAGGGTACCTATAAGCAGGTTACTTAAAGGCAGGGTATTTAAGGCAGGGTACTTAAAAGCCGGTTACTTAAAAGGTTACTTAAAAACAGGGTACTTAAAAGGGTACTTAAAAGCAGGGTACTTAAAAGCAGTTTACTTAAAAGCAGGGTACTTAAATGCAGGGTACTTGAAAACCGGGTACTTAAAAGGATACTTAAAAGCAGGGTACTTAAAAGGGTGGGTACTTAAAAACAGGGTAATTAAAAGCAGGGTACTTACAAGTAGGGTACTTAAATGCAGGGTACTTAAAAGCCGGTTACTTAAAAGGCTACTTAAAAACAGGGTACTTAAAAGGATACTTAAAAGCATTTTACTTAAAAGGGTGGGTACTTAAAAGCAGGGTACTTAAAAGGGTAATTAAAAGCAGGATACTTAAAAGCAGGGTACTGCAGAGGGTACCTAAAAGCAGGGTACTAAACGAAGTGTACTTAAAAGCAGGGTACCTATAAGCAGGTTACTTAAAGGCAGGGTACTTAGAAGCCGGTTACTTAAAAGGCTACTTAAAAACAGGGTACTTAAAAGGGTAATTAAAAGCAGGATACTTAAAAGCAGGGAACTGCACAGGTTACTTAAAAGCAGGGTACATAAAGAAGGGTATTTAAAAGCAGGGTACTTAAAAGCAGGGTACCTATAAGCAGGTTACTTAAAAGCAGGGAACTTAAAAGCAGGGTATTTAAAAACAGGGTACTTAAAAGGGTACTTAAAAACAGGGTACTTAAAAGGGTGGGTACCTAAAAACAAGGTACTTAAAAGCAGGGTGCCTAAAAGTAGGGTACTTAAATGCAGGGTACTTAAAAGCCGGTTACTTAAAAGGCTACATAAAAACAGGGTACTTAAAAGGGTAATTAAAAGCGGGATACTTAAAAGCAGGGTACTGCACAGGGTACTTAAAAGCAGGGTACTAAAAGAAGGGTACTTAAAAGCAGGGTACTTAAAAGCAGGCTATTTAAAAGCAGAGTACTTAAAAGCAGGGTACTTAAAAGCAGGGTACTTAAAAGCAGGGTATTTAAGGCAGGGTACTTAAAAGCTGGTTACTTAAAAGGTTACTTAAAAACAGGGTACTTAAAAGGGTACTTAAAAGCAGGGTACTTAAAAGCAGTTTGCTTAAAAGCAGGGTACTTAAATGCAGGGTAATTAAAAGCAGGATACTTAAAAGCAGGGTACTGCACAGGGTACCTATAAGCAGGTTACTTAAAGGCAGGGTACTTAGAAGCAGGGTACTTAAAAGCAGGCTATTTAAAAGCAGAGTACTTAAAAGCAGGGTACTTAAAAGCAGGGTATTTAAGGCAGGGTACTTAAAAGCCGGTTACTTAAAAGCCGGTTACTTAAAAGGTTACTTAAAAACAGGGTACTTAAAAGCAGGGTACTTAAAAGTAGGGTACTTAAATGCAGGGTACTTAGAAGCCGGTTACTTAAAAGGCTACTTAAAAACAGGGTACTTAAAAGGGTAATTAAAAGCAGGATACTTAAAAGCAGGGTACTGCACAGGGTACCTAAAAGCAGGTTACTAAACGAAGGGTACTTAAAAGCAGGGTACCTATAAGCAGGTTACTTAAAGGCAGGGTACTTAGAAGCCGGTTACTTAAAAGGCTACTTAAAAACAGGGTACTTAAAAGGGTAATTAAAAGCAGGATACTTAAAAGCAGGGAACTGCACAGGTTACTTAAAAGCAGGGTACATAAAGAAGGGTATTTAAAAGCAGGGTACTTAAAAGCAGGGTACCTATAAGCAGGTTACTTAAAAGCAGGGAACTTAAAAGCAGGGTATTTAAAAACAGGGTACTTAAAAGGGTACTTAAAAACAGGGTACTTAAAAGGGTGGGTACCTAAAAACAAGGTACTTAAAAGCAGGGTGCCTAAAAGTAGGGTACTTAAATGCAGGGTACTTAAAAGCCGGTTACTTAAAAGGCTACATAAAAACAGGGTACTTAAAAGGGTAATTAAAAGCGGGATACTTAAAAGCAGGGTACTGCACAGGGTACTTAAAAGCAGGGTACTAAAAGAAGGGTACTTAAAAGCAGGGTACTTAAAAGCAGGCTATTTAAAAGCAGAGTACTTAAAAGCAGGGTACTTAAAAGCAGGGTACTTAAAAGCAGGGTATTTAAGGCAGGGTACTTAAAAGCTGGTTACTTAAAAGGTTACTTAAAAACAGGGTACTTAAAAGGGTACTTAAAAGCAGGGTACTTAAAAGCAGTTTGCTTAAAAGCAGGGTACTTAAATGCAGGGTAATTAAAAGCAGGATACTTAAAAGCAGGGTACTGCACAGGGTACCTATAAGCAGGTTACTTAAAGGCAGGGTACTTAGAAGCAGGGTACTTAAAAGCAGGCTATTTAAAAGCAGAGTACTTAAAAGCAGGGTACTTAAAAGCAGGGTATTTAAGGCAGGGTACTTAAAAGCCGGTTACTTAAAAGCCGGTTACTTAAAAGGTTACTTAAAAACAGGGTACTTAAAAGCAGGGTACTTAAAAGTAGGGTACTTAAATGCAGGGTACTTAAAAGGGTAATTAAAAGCAGGATACTTAAAAGCAGGGTACTGCACAGGGTACCTAAAAGCAGGTTACTAAACGAAGGGTACTTAAAAGCAGGGTACCTATAAGCAGGTTACTTAAAGGCAGGTACTTAGAAGCAGGGTACTTAAAAGCAGGGTACTTAAAAGCAGGCTATTTAAAAGAAGGGTACTTAAAAGCAGGGTACTTAAAAGCAGGGTACTTAGAACCAAAGTACTTAAAAGCAGGGTAAATAAAAGCAGGGTACTTGAAAGCATGGTACTTAAAAGCAGGGTACTTAAAAGCAGGGTACCTAAAAGGGTACTTAAAAGCAGGATACTGAAAAGCAGGGTAATTAACAGGGTACTTAAAAGCAGGGTACTTAAATGCCGGGTATTTGAATGCAGGCTACTTAAAAGCAGGGTACTTAAAAGCAGGATACTTAAAAGCAAGATACTGAACAGGTTACTTAAAAACAGGGTACTAAAAGCAGGGTACCTAAAGGCAGGGTATTTTAAACCAGGGTACCTATGAGCAGGTGACCTAAATGCAGGGTCCTTAAAAACAGGGTACTTAAAAGCAGGGTATTTAAAGGCAGGGAACATAAAAGCAGGGTACTTAAAAGCAGGGTACTTAAAAGCAGGGAACATAAAAGCAGGGTACTTAAAAGCAGGGTACTTAAAAGAAGGGTACTTAAAAGCAGGGTACCTAAAAGCAGGGTACTAAAAGAAGGGTACTTAAAAGCAGGGTACCTATAAGCAGGTTACTTAAAGGCAGGGTACTTAGAAGCAGGGTACTTAAAAGAAGGGTACTTAAAAGCAGGCTATTTAAAAGCAGGGTACTTAAAAGCAGGGTACTTACTTAAAAGCAGGGAACATAAAAGCAGGGTACTTAAAAGCAGGGTACTTTAAAGCAGGGTACTTAAAAGCAAGGTACTTAAAAGCAGGGTACTTAAAGAAGGGTACTTAAAAGCAGGGTACTTAAAAGCAGGGTACTTAAAAGCAAGTTACCTAACAGCAGGGTACTTAAAAGCATGGTACTTAAAAGCAGGGTACTTAAAAGCAGGGTACTTAAAAGCAGGGAACATAAAGGCAGGGTACTTAAAAGCAGGGTACTTTAAAGCAGGGTACTTAAAAGCAAGGTACTTAAAAGCAGGGTATTTAAGGCAGGGTACTTAAAAGCTGGTTACTTAAAAGGTTACTTAAAAACAGGGTACTTAAAAGGGTACTTAAAAGCAGGGTACTTAAAAGCAGTTTGCTTAAAAGCAGGGTACTTAAATGCAGGGTAATTAAAAGCAGGATACTTAAAAGCAGGGTACTGCACAGGGTACCTATAAGCAGGTTACTTAAAGGCAGGGTACTTAGAAGCAGGGTACTTAAAAGCAGGCTATTTAAAAGCAGAGTACTTAAAAGCAGGGTACTTAAAAGCAGGGTATTTAAGGCAGGGTACTTAAAAGCCGGTTACTTAAAAGCCGGTTACTTAAAAGGTTACTTAAAAACAGGGTACTTAAAAGCAGGGTACTTAAAAGTAGGGTACTTAAATGCAGGGTACTTAAAAGGGTAATTAAAAGCAGGATACTTAAAAGCAGGGTACTGCACAGGGTACCTAAAAGCAGGTTACTAAACGAAGGGTACTTAAAAGCAGGGTACCTATAAGCAGGTTACTTAAAGGCAGGTACTTAGAAGCAGGGTACTTAAAAGCAGGGTACTTAAAAGCAGGCTATTTAAAAGAAGGGTACTTAAAAGCAGGGTACTTAAAAGCAGGGTACTTAGAACCAAAGTACTTAAAAGCAGGGTAAATAAAAGCAGGGTACTTAAAAGCATGGTACTTAAAAGCAGGGTACTTAAAAGCAGGGTACCTAAAAGGGCACTTAAAAGCAGGATACTGAAAAGCAGGGTAATTAACAGGGTACTTAAAAGCAGGGTACTTAAATGCCGGGTATTTGAATGCAGGCTACTTAAAAGCAGGGTACTTAAAAGCAGGATACTTAAAAGCAAGATACTGAACAGGTTACTTAAAAACAGGGTACTAAAAGCAGGGTACCTAAAGGCAGGGTATTTTAAACCAGGGTACCTATGAGCAGGTGACCTAAATGCAGGGTCCTTAAAAACAGGGTACTTAAAAGCAGGGTATTTAAAGGCAGGGAACATAAAAGCAGGGTACTTAAAAGCAGGGTACTTAAAAGCAGGGAACATAAAAGCAGGGTACTTAAAAGCAGGGTACTTAAAAGAAGGGTACTTAAAAGCAGGGTACCTAAAAGCAGGGTACTAAAAGAAGGGTACTTAAAAGCAGGGTACCTATAAGCAGGTTACTTAAAGGCAGGGTACTTAGAAGCAGGGTACTTAAAAGAAGGGTACTTAAAAGCAGGCTATTTAAAAGCAGGGTACTTAAAAGCAGGGTACTTACTTAAAAGCAGGGAACATAAAAGCAGGGTACTTAAAAGCAGGGTACTTTAAAGCAGGGTACTTAAAAGCAAGGTACTTAAAAGCAGGGTACTTAAAGAAGGGTACTTAAAAGCAGGGTACTTAAAAGCAGGGTACTTAAAAGCAAGTTACCTAACAGCAGGGTACTTAAAAGCATGGTACTTAAAAGCAGGGTACTTAAAAGCAGGGTACTTAAAAGCAGGGAACATAAAGGCAGGGTACTTAAAAGCAGGGTACTTTAAAGCAGGGTACTTAAAAGCAAGGTACTTAAAAGCAGGGTACCTAAAAGCAGGGTACTATAAGCAGGTTACTTAAAGGCAGGGTACTAAAAAGCAGGGTACTTAAAAACAGGGTACTTAAAAGGGTGGGAACTTAAAAACAGGGTACTTAAAAGCAGGGTACTTAAAAGTAGGGTACTTAAATGCAGGGTACTTAAAAGCCGGTTACCTAAAAGGCTACTTAAAAACACGGTACTTAAAAGGGTAATTAAAAGCAGGATACTTAAAAGCAGGGTACTGCAGAGGTTACCTAAAAGCAGGGTACTAAACGAAGGGTACCTAAAAGCAGGGTACTAAACGAAGGGTACTTAAAAGCAGGGTACCTATAAGCAGGTTACTTAAAGGCAGGGTATTTAAGGCAGGGTACTTAAAAGCCGGTTACTTAAAAGGTTACTTAAAAACAGGGTACTTAAAAGGGTACTTAAAAGCAGGATACTTAAAAGCAGTTTACTTAAAAGCAGGGTACTTAAATGCAGGGTACTTGAAAACAGGATACTTAAAAGGGTACTTAAAAACAGGGTACTTAAAAGGGTGGGTACTTAAAAACAGTGTACTTAAAAGCAGGGTACTTAAAAGCAGGGTACTTAAATGCAGGGTACTTGAAAACCGGGTACTTAAAAGGGTACTTAAAAACAGGGTACTTAAAAGGGTGGGTACTTAAAACAGGGTACTTAAAAGCAGGGTACTTAAAAGTAGGGTACTTAAATGCAGGGTACTTAAAAGCCGGTTACTTAAAAGGCAACTTAAAAACAGGGTACTTAAAAGGGTAATTAAAAGCAGGATACTTAAAAGCAGGGAACTGCACAGGGTACCTAAAAACAGGGTACTAAAAGAAGTGTACTTAAAGGTAGGGTACCGATAAGCAGGTTACTTAAAAGCAGGGTACTTAAAAGCAGGGTACTTAAAAGCAGGGTACTTAAGAGCAGGGTACTCAAAAGCAGGGTACTTAAAACCAGTGTACTTAAATGCAAGGTACTTAAAAGCAGGGTACTTAAAAGCAGGGTACTTAAAAGCAGGGTACTTAAAAGCCGGTTACTTAAAGGGCTACTTAAAAGCAGGGTACTTAAAAGCAGGGTACTTAAAAGCAGGGTACTTAAGAGCAGGGTACTTAAAAGCAGGGTACTTAAAGGCAGGGTACTTAAAAGCAGGGTACTTAAAAGCAGGGAACATAAAAGCAGGGTACTTAAAAGCAGGGTACTTTAAAGCAGGGTACTTAAAAGCAAGGTACTTAAAAACAGGGTACATAAAGAAGGGTACTTAAAAGCAGGGTACCTATAAACAGGTTACTTAAAGGCAGGGTACTAAAAAGCAGGGTACTTAAAAACAGGGTACTTAAAAGGGTACTTGAAAACAGGGTACTTAAAAGGGTGGGTACTTAAAAACAGGGTACTTAAAAGCAGGGTACTTAAAAGTAGGGTACTTAAATGCAGGGTACTTAAAAGCCGGTTACCTAAAAGGCTACTTAAAAACACGGTACTTAAAAGGGAAATTAAAAGCAGGATACTTAAAAGCAGGGTACTGCAAAGGGTACCTAAGAGCAGGGTACTAAACGAAGGGTACATAAAAGCAGGGTACCTATAAGCAGGTTACTTAAAGGCAGGGTACTTAGAAGCAGGGTACTTAAAAGCAGGGTACTTAGAAGCAGGATATTTAAAAGCAGGGTACTTAAAACCAGGGTACTTAAAAGCAGGGTACTTAAAAGCAGGGTATTTAAGGCAGGGAACTTAAAAGCCGGTTACTTAAAAGGTTACTTAAAAACAGGGTACTTAAAAGGGTACTTAAAAGCAGGGTACTTAAATGCAGGGTACTTGAAAACCGGGTACTTAAAAATGTTCTTAAAAACAGGGTACTTAAAAGGGTGGGTACTTAAAAACAGGGTACTTAAAAGCAGGGTACTTAAAAGCAGGGTACTTAAATGCAGGGTACTTGAAAACCGGGTACTTAAAAGGGTATTTAAAAGCAGGGTACTTAAAGGCAGGGTACCTATAAGCAGGTTACTTAAAAGCAGGGAACTTAAAAGCAGGGTATTTAAAAACAGGGTACTTAAAAGGGTACTTAAAAACAGGGTACTTAAAAGGGTGGGTACCTAAAAACAAGGTACTTAAAAGCAGGGTGCCTAAAAGTAGGGTACTTAAATGCAGGGTACTTAAAAGCCGGTTACTTAAAAGGCTACATAAAAACAGGGTACTTAAAAGGGTAATTAAAAGCAGGATACTTAAAAGCATCGTACTGCACAGGGTACCTAAAAGCAGGGTACTAAAAGAAGGGTACTTAAAAGCAGTTTACTTAAAAGCAGGGTACTTAAATGCAGGGTAATTAAAAGCAGGATACTTAAAAGCAGGGTACCTAAAATGGTACTTAAAAGCAGGATACTGAAAAGCAGGGTAATTAACAGGGTACTTAAAAGCAGGGTATTTTAAGGCAGGGAACATAAAAGCAGTTTACTTAAAAGCAGGGTACTTAAAAGCAGGGAACATAAAAGCAGGGTACTTAAAAGCAGGGTACTTAAAAGAAGGGTACTTAAAAGCAGTGTACCTAAAAGCAGGGTACTAAAAGAAGGGTAATCAAAAGCAGGGTACCTATAAGCAGGTTACTTAAAGGCAGGGTACTTAGAAGCAGGGTACTTAAAAGAAGGGTACTTAAAAGCAGGCTATTTAAAAGCAGGGTACTTAAAAGCAGGGTACTTACTTAAAAGCAGGGAACATAAAAGCAGGGTACTTAAAAGCAGGGTACTTTAAAGCAGGGTACTTAAAAGCAAGGTACTTAAAAGCAGGGTACATAAAGAAGGGTACTTAAAAGCAGGGTACTTAAAAGCAGGGTACTTAAAAGCAAGGTACCTAACAGCAGGGTACTTAAAAGCATGGTACTTAAAAGCAGGGTACTTAAAAGCAGGGTACTTAAAAGCAGGGTACTTAAAAGCCGGTTACTTAAAAGGCTACTTAAAAACAAGGTACTTAAAAGGGTAATTAAAAGCAGGATACTTAAAAGCAGGGAACTGCACAGGGTACCTAAAAGCAAGGTACTAAAAGAAGTGTACTTAAAGGTAGGTACCAATAAGCAGGTTACTTAAAAGCAGGGTACTTAAAAGCAGGGTACTTAAAAGCAGGGTACATAAAAAAAGGGTACTTAGAAGCAGGGTACTTAAAAGCAGGGAACTAAAAAGGGTACTTAAAAACAGGGTACTTAAATGTAGGGTACTTAAATGGAGGGTACCTAAAAGCCTTTTACTTAATAGGCTACCTAAAATCAGGGTACTTAAAAGGGTAATTAAAAGCAGGATACTTAAAAGCAGGGTACTGCACAGGGTACCTAAAAGCAGGGTACTAAAAGAAGGGTACTTAAAAGCAGGGTACCTATAAGCAGTTTACTTAAAGGCAGGGTACTTAGAAGCAGGGTACTTAAAAGCAGGGTACTTAAGAGCAGGCTATTTAAAAGCAGAGTACTTAAAAGCAGGGTACTTAAAAGCAGGGTACTTAAAAGCAGGGTATTTAAGACAGGGTAGTTAAAAGCCGGTTACTTAAAAGGTTACTTAAAAACAGGGTACTTAAAAGGGTACTTAAAAGCAGGGTACTTAATAGCAGTTTACTTAAAAGCAGGGTACTTAAATGCAGGGTACTTGCAAGCCGGGTACTTAAAAGGGTACTTAAAAACAGGGTACTTAAAAGGGTAGGAACTTAAAAACAGGATACTTAAAAGCAGCGTACTTAAAAGTAGGGTACTTAAATGCAGGGTACTTAAAAGCCGGTTACATAAAAGGCTACTTAAAAGCAGGGTACTTAAAAGCAGGGTACCTAAAAGCAGGGTACTTTAAAGCAAGGGTACTTAAAAGCAAGGTACTTAAAAGCAGGGTACATAAAGAAGGGTACTTAAAAGCAGGGTACTTAAAAGCAGGGTACCTATAAGCAGGTTACTTAAAGGCAGGGTACTAAAAAGCAGGGTACTTAAAAACAGGGTACTTAAAAGGGTACTTAAAAACAGGGTACTTAAAAGGGTGGGTACTTAAAAACAGGGTACTGAAAAGCAGGGTACCTAAAAGTAGGGTACTTAAATGCAGGGTACTTAAAAGCCGGTTACCTAAAAGGCTACTTTAAAACAGGGTACTTAAAAGGGTAATCAAAAGCAGGATACTTAAAAGCAGGGTACTGCAGAGGGTACCTAAAAGCAGGGTACTACACGAAGGGTACTTAAAAGCAGGGTACCTATAAGCAGGTTACTTAAAGGCAGGGTACTTAGAAGCAGTGTACTTAAAAGCAGGGTACTTAGAAGCAGGCTATTTAAAAGCAGGGTACTTAAAAGCAGGGTACTTAAAAGCAGGGTACTTATAAGCAGGGTATTTAAGGCAGGGTACTTAAAAGCCGGTTACTTAAAAGGTTACTTAAAAACAACGTACTTAAAAGAGTACTTAAAAGCAGGATACTTAAAAGCAGTTTACTTAAAAGCAGGGAACTTAAATGCAGGGTACTTGAAAACCGGGTACTTAAAAGGGTACTTAAAAGCAGGGTACTTAAAGAAGGGTACTTAAAGGTAGGGTACCGATAAGCAGGTTACTTAAAAGCAGGGTACTTAAAAGCAGGGTACTTAAAAGCAGGGTACTTAAGAGCAGGGAACTTAAAAGCAGGGTGCTTAAAACCAGGGTACTTAAATGCAGGGTACTTAAAAGCAGGGTACTTAAAGGCAGGGTACTTTAAACCAGGGTACCTATAAGCAGGTTACCTAAAAGCAGGGTCCTTAAAAACAGGGTACTTAAGCGCAGGGTACTTAAAAGCAGGGTACTTAAAAGCAGGGTACTTACTTAAAAGCAGGGTACTGCAGAGGGTACCTAAAAGCAGGGTACTACACGAAGGGTACTTAAAAGCAGGGTACCTATAAGCAGGTTACTTAAAGGCAGGGTACTTAGAAGCAGTGTACTTAAAAGCAGGGTACTTAGAAGCAGGCTATTTAAAAGCAGGGTACTTAAAAGCAGGGTACTTAAAAGCAGGGTACTTATAAGCAGGGTATTTAAGGCAGGGTACTTAAAAGCCGGTTACTTAAAAGGTTACTTAAAAACAACGTACTTAAAAGAGTACTTAAAAGCAGGATACTTAAAAGCAGTTTACTTAAAAGCAGGGAACTTAAATGCAGGGTACTTGAAAACCGGGTACTTAAAAGGGTACTTAAAAGCAGGGTACTTAAAGAAGGGTACTTAAAGGTAGGGTACCGATAAGCAGGTTACTTAAAAGCAGGGTACTTAAAAGCAGGGTACTTAAAAGCAGGGTACTTAAGAGCAGGGAACTTAAAAGCAGGGTACTTAAAACCAGGGTACTTAAATGCAGGGTACTTAAAAGCAGGGTACTTAAAGGCAGGGTACTTTAAACCAGGGTACCTATAAGCAGGTTACCTAAAAGCAGGGTCCTTAAAAACAGGGTACTTAAGCGCAGGGTACTTAAAAGCAGGGTACTTAAAAGCAGGGTACTTACTTAAAAGCAGGGTACTTAAAAGCAGGGTACTTAAAAGCAGGGTACTTAAAAGAAGGGTACTTAAGAGCAGGGTACCTAAAAGCATGGTACTAAAAGAAGGGTACTTAAAAGCAGGGTACCTATAAGCAGGTTACTTAAAAGCAGGGTACTTAGAAGCAGGGTACTTAAAAGAAGGGTACTTAAAAGCAGGCTATTTAAAAGCAGGGTACTTAAAAGCAGGGTACTTACTTAAAAGCAGGCTATTTAAAAGCAGGGTACTTAAAAGCAGGGTACTTACTTAAAAGCAGGGTACTTAAAAGCAGGGTACTTAAAAGCAAGGTACTTAAAACCAGGGTACTTAAAAGCAAGGTACCTAACAGCAGGGTACTTAAAAGCATGGTACTTAAAAGCAGGGTACTTAAAAGCAGGGTACTTAAAAGCAGGGAACATAAAAGCAGGATACTTAAAAGCAGGGTACTTTAAAGCAAGGGTACTTAAAAGCAAGGTACTTAAAAGCAGGGTACATAAAGAAGGGTACTTAAAAGTAGGGTACTTAAAAGCAGGGTACCTATAAGCAGGTTACTTAAAGGCAGGGTACTAAAAAGCAGGGTACTTAAAAACAGGGTACCTAAAAGGGTACTTAAAAACAGGGTACTTAAGAGGGTGGGCACTTAAAAACAGGGTACTTAAAAGCAGGGTACTTAAAAGTAGGGTACTTAAATGCAGGGTACTTAAAAGCCGGTTAACTAAAAGGCTACTTAAAAATAGGGTACTTAAAAGGGTAATTAAAGGCAGGATACTTAAAAGCAGGGTACTGCAGAGGGTACCAAAAAGCAGGGTACAAAATGAAGGGTACTTAAAAGCAGGGTACCTATAAGCAGGTTACTTAAAGGCAGGGTACTTAGAAGCAGGGTACTTAAAAGCAGGGTACTTAGAAGCAGGCTATTTAAAAGCAGGGTACTTAAAAGCAGGGTACTTAAAAGCAGGGTACTTAAAAGCAGGGTATTTAAGGCAGGGTACTTAAAAGCCGGTTACTTAAAAGGTTACTTAAAAACAGCGTACTTAAAAGGGTACTTAAAAGCAGGGTACTTAAAAGCAGTTTACTTAAAAGCAGGGTACTTAAATGCAGGGTACTTGAAAACCGGGTACTTAAAAGGGTACTTAAAAGCAGGGTACTTAAAAGGGTGGGTACTTAAAAACAGGATACTTAAAAGCAGGGTACTTAAAAGCAGGGTACTTATAAGCAGGGTATTTAAGGCAGGGTACTTAAAAGCCGGTTACTTAAAAGGTTACTTAAAAACAACGTACTTAAAAGAGTACTTAAAAGCAGGATACTTAAAAGCAGTTTACTTAAAAGCAGGGAACTTAAATGCAGGGTACTTGAAAACCGGGTACTTAAAAGGGTACTTAAAAGCAGGGTACTTAAAGAAGGGTACTTAAAGGTAGGGTACCGATAAGCAGGTTACTTAAAAGCAGGGTACTTAAAAGCAGGGTACTTAAAAGCAGGGTACTTAAGAGCAGGGAACTTAAAAGCAGGGTACTTAAAACCAGGGTACTTAAATGCAGGGTACTTAAAAGCAGGGTACTTAAAGGCAGGGTACTTTAAACCAGGGTACCTATAAGCAGGTTACCTAAAAGCAGGGTCCTTAAAAACAGGGTACTTAAGCGCAGGGTACTTAAAAGCAGGGTACTTAAAAGCAGGGTACTTACTTAAAAGCAGGGTACTTAAAAGCAGGGTACTTAAAAGCAGGGTACTTAAAAGAAGGGTACTTAAGAGCAGGGTACCTAAAAGCATGGTACTAAAAGAAGGGTACTTAAAAGCAGGGTACCTATAAGCAGGTTACTTAAAAGCAGGGTACTTAGAAGCAGGGTACTTAAAAGAAGGGTACTTAAAAGCAGGCTATTTAAAAGCAGGGTACTTAAAAGCAGGGTACTTACTTAAAAGCAGGCTATTTAAAAGCAGGGTACTTAAAAGCAGGGTACTTACTTAAAAGCAGGGTACTTAAAAGCAGGGTACTTAAAAGCAAGGTACTTAAAACCAGGGTACTTAAAAGCAAGGTACCTAACAGCAGGGTACTTAAAAGCATGGTACTTAAAAGCAGGGTACTTAAAAGCAGGGTACTTAAAAGCAGGGAACATAAAAGCAGGATACTTAAAAGCAGGGTACTTTAAAGCAAGGGTACTTAAAAGCAAGGTACTTAAAAGCAGGGTACATAAAGAAGGGTACTTAAAAGTAGGGTACTTAAAAGCAGGGTACCTATAAGCAGGTTACTTAAAGGCAGGGTACTAAAAAGCAGGGTACTTAAAAACAGGGTACCTAAAAGGGTACTTAAAAACAGGGTACTTAAGAGGGTGGGCACTTAAAAACAGGGTACTTAAAAGCAGGGTACTTAAAAGTAGGGTACTTAAATGCAGGGTACTTAAAAGCCGGTTAACTAAAAGGCTACTTAAAAATAGGGTACTTAAAAGGGTAATTAAAGGCAGGATACTTAAAAGCAGGGTACTGCAGAGGGTACCTAAAAGCAGGGTACAAAATGAAGGGTACTTAAAAGCAGGGTACCTATAAGCAGGTTACTTAAAGGCAGGGTACTTAGAAGCAGGGTACTTAAAAGCAGGGTACTTAGAAGCAGGCTATTTAAAAGCAGGGTACTTAAAAGCAGGGTACTTAAAAGCAGGGTACTTAAAAGCAGGGTATTTAAGGCAGGGTACTTAAAAGCCGGTTACTTAAAAGGTTACTTAAAAACAGCGTACTTAAAAGGGTACTTAAAAGCAGGGTACTTAAAAGCAGTTTACTTAAAAGCAGGGTACTTAAATGCAGGGTACTTGAAAACCGGGTACTTAAAAGGGTACTTAAAAGCAGGGTACTTAAAAGGGTGGGTACTTAAAAACAGGATACTTAAAAGCAGGGTACTTAAAAGTAGGGTACTTAAATGCAGGGTACTTAAAAGCCGGTTACTTAAAAGGCTACTTAAAAACAGGGTACTTAAAAGGGTAATTAAAAGCAGGATACTTAAAGAAGGGTACTTAAAGGTAGGGTACCGATAAGCAGGTTACTTAAAAGCAGGGTACTTAAAAGCAGGGTACTTAAAAGCAGGGTACTTAAGAGCAGGGTACTTAAAAGCAGGGTACTTAAAACCAGGGTACTTAAAAATGTTCTTAAAAACAGGGTACTTAAAAGGGTGGGTACTTAAAAACAGGGTACTTAAAAGCAGGGTACTTAAAAGCAGGGTACTTAAATGCAGGGTACTTGAAAACCGGGTACTTAAAAGGGTATTTAAAAGCAGGGTACTTAAAAGCAGGGTACCTATAAGCAGGTTACTTAAAAGCAGGGAACTTAAAAGCAGGGTATTTAAAAACAGGGTACTTAAAAGGGTACTTAAAAACAGGGTACTTAAAAGGGTGGGTACCTAAAAACAAGGTACTTAAAAGCAGGGTGCCTAAAAGTAGGGTACTTAAATGCAGGGTACTTAAAAGCCGGTTACTTAAAAGGCTACATAAAAACAGGGTACTTAAAAGGGTAATTAAAAGCAGGATACTTAAAAGCATCGTACTGCACAGGGTACCTAAAAGCAGGGTACTAAAAGAAGGGTACTTAAAAGCAGTTTACTTAAAAGCAGGGTACTTAAATGCAGGGTAATTAAAAGCAGGATACTTAAAAGCAGGGTACCTAAAATGGTACTTAAAAGCAGGATACTGAAAAGCAGGGTAATTAACAGGGTACTTAAAAGCAGGGTATTTTAAGGCAGGGAACATAAAAGCAGTTTACTTAAAAGCAGGGTACTTAAAAGCAGGGAACATAAAAGCAGGGTACTTAAAAGCAGGGTACTTAAAAGAAGGGTACTTAAAAGCAGTGTACCTAAAAGCAGGGTACTAAAAGAAGGGTAATCAAAAGCAGGGTACCTATAAGCAGGTTACTTAAAGGCAGGGTACTTAGAAGCAGGGTACTTAAAAGAAGGGTACTTAAAAGCAGGCTATTTAAAAGCAGGGTACTTAAAAGCAGGGTACTTACTTAAAAGCAGGGAACATAATAGCAGGGTACTTAAAAGCAGGGTACTTTAAAGCAGGGTACTTAAAAGCAAGGTACTTAAAAGCAGGGTACATAAAGAAGGGTACTTAAAAGCAGGGTACTTAAAAGCAGGGTACTTAAAAGCAAGGTACCTAACAGCAGGGTACTTAAAAGCATGGTACTTAAAAGCAGGGTACTTAAAAGCAGGGTACTTAAAAGCAGGGAACATAAAAGCAGGGTACTTAAAAGCAGGGTACTTTAAAGCAGGGTACTTAAAAGCAAGGTACTTAAAAGCAGGGTACTTAAAAGCAGGGTACTATAAGCAGGTTACTTAATGGCAGGGTACTAAAAAGCAGGGTACTTAAAAACAGGGTACTTAAAAGGGTACTTAAAAACAGGGTACTTAAAAGGGTGGGTACTTAAAAACAGGGTACTTAAAAGCAGGGTACTAAACGAAGGGTACTTAAAAGCAGGGTACCTATAAGCAGGTAACTTAAAGGCAGGGTATTTAAGGCAGGGTACTTAAAAGCCGGTTACTTAAAAGGTTACTTAAAAACAGGGTACTTAAAAGGGTACTTAAAAGCAGGGTACTTAAAAGCAGGGTACTTACAGGTAGGGTACTTAAATGCAGGGTACTTAAAAGC
Organism: Aurelia sp. 3 sensu Dawson et al. (2005); assembly: GCA_964020215.1. Classification (NCBI taxonomy): domain Eukaryota; kingdom Metazoa; phylum Cnidaria; class Scyphozoa; order Semaeostomeae; family Ulmaridae; genus Aurelia; species Aurelia sp. 3 sensu Dawson et al. (2005). Next base: position 221,906 of record CAXHUP010000068.1, read on the forward strand.
CGGTTACTTAAAAGGCTACTTAAAAACAGGGTACTTAAAAGGATACTTAAAACAGGTTACTTAAAAGGGTACTTAAAAGCAGGATACTTAAAAGCAGGGAACTGCACAGGGTACCTAAAAGCAGGGTACTAAAAGAAGTGTACTTAAAGGTAGGGTACCGATAAGCAGGTTACTTAAAAGCAGGGTACTTAAAAGCAGGGTACTTAAAAGCAGGGTACTTAGAAGCAGGGTACTTAAAAGCAGGGGTACTTAAAAGCAGGGTACTTAAAAGCCGGTTACTTAAAAGGCTACTTAAAAACAGGGTACTTAAAAGGGTAATTAAAAGCAGGATACTTAAAAGCAGGGAACTGCACAGGGTACCTAAAAGCAGGGTACTAAAAGAAGTGTACTTAAAGGTAGGGCACCGATAAGCAGGTTACTTAAAAGCAGGGTACTTAAAAGCAGGGTACTTAAAAGCAGGGTACTTAAAAGCAGGGTACTTAAAAGCAGGGTACTTAGAAGCAGGGTACTTAAAAGCAGGGAACTAAAAAGGGTACTTAAAAAAAGGGTACTTAAAAGAAGGGTACTTAGAAGCAGGGTACTTAAAAGCAGGGTACTTAAAAGCAGGGTACTTAAAAGCAGGGTACTTAAAAGCAGGGTACTTAGAAGCAGGGTACTTAAAGGCAGGGAACTAAAAAGGGTACTTAAAAACAGGGTACTTAAAAGTAGGGTACTTAAATGCAGGGTACTTAAAAGCCGGTTACTTAATAGGCTACTTAAAAACAGGGTACCTAAAAGGGTAATTAAAAGCAGGATACTTAAAAGCAGGGTACTGCACAGGGTAACTAAAAGCAGGGTACTAAAAGAAGGGTACTTAAAAGCAGGGTACCTATAAAAAGGTTACTTAAAAGCAGGGTACTTAGAAGCAGGGTACTTAAAAGCAGGGTACTTAAAAGCAGGCTATTTAAAAGCAGAGTACTTAAAAGCAGGGTACTTAAAAGCCGGGTACTTGAAAGCAGGGTACTTAAATGCAGGGTACTTAAAAGCAGGGTACTTAAAAGCAGGGTACTTAAAAGCAGGGTACTTACTTAAAAGCATGGTACTTAAAAGCAGGATACTTAAAAGCAGGGTACTTAGAAGCAGGGTACTTAGAAGCAGGGTACTTAAAAGCAGGGAACTAAAAAGGGTACTTAAAGGTAGGGTACCGATAAGAAGGTTACTTAAAAGCAGGGTACTTAAAAGCAGGGTACTTAAAAGCTGGGTACTTAAGAGCAGGGTACTTAAAAGCAGGGTACTTAAAACCAGTGTACTTAAATGCAAGGTACCTAAAAGCAGGGTACTTAAAAGCAGGGGTACTTAAAAGCAGGGTACTTAAAAGCCGGTTACTTAAAAGGCTACTTAAAAACAGGGTACTTAAAAGGGTAATTAAAAGCAGGATACTTAAAAGCAGGGAACTGCACAGGGTACCTAAAAGCAGGGTACTAAAAGAAGTGTACTTAAAGGTAGGGTACCGATAAGCAGGTTACTTAAAAGCAGGGTACTTAAAAGCAGGGTACTTAAAAGCAGGGTACTTAAAAGCAGGGTACTTAAAAGCAGGGTACTTAGAAGCAGGGTACTTAAAAGCAGGGAACTAAAAAGGGTACTTAAAAAAAGGGTACTTAAAAGAAGGGTACTTAGAAGCAGGGTACTTAAAAGCAGGGTACTTAAAAGCAGGGTACTTAAAAGCAGGGTACTTAAAAGCAGGGTACTTAGAAGCAGGGTACTTAAAGGCAGGGAACTAAAAAGGGTACTTAAAAACAGGGTACTTAAAAGTAGGGTACTTAAATGCAGGGTACTTAAAAGCCGGTTACTTAATAGGCTACTTAAAAACAGGGTACCTAAAAGGGTAATTAAAAGCAGGATACTTAAAAGCAGGGTACTGCACAGGGTAACTAAAAGCAGGGTACTAAAAGAAGGGTACTTAAAAGCGGGGTACCTATAAAAAGGTTACTTAAAAGCAGGGTACTTAGAAGCAGGGTACTTAAAAGCAGGGTACTTAAAAGCAGGCTATTTAAAAGCAGAGTACTTAAAAGCAGGGTACTTAAAAGCCGGGTACTTGAAAGCAGGGTACTTAAATGCAGGGTACTTAAAAGCAGGGTACTTAAAAGCAGGGTACTTAAAAGCAGGGTACTTACTTAAAAGCATGGTACTTAAAAGCAGGATACTTAAAAGCAGGGTACTTAAAAGCAGGGAACATAAAAGCAGGGTACTTAAAAGCAGGGTACTTTAAAGCAGGGTACTTAAAAGCAAGGTACTTAAAAGCAGGGTACATAAAGAAGGGTACCTAAAAGGGTACTTAAAAACAGGGTACTTAAAAGGATGGGTACTTAAAAACAGGGTACTTAAAAGCAGGGTACTTAAAAGTAGGGTACTTAAATGCAGGGTACTTAAAAGCCGGTTACTTAAAAGGCTACTTAAAAACAAGGTACTTAAAAGGGTAATTAAAAGCAGGATACTTAAAAGCAGGGAACTGCACAGGGTACCTAAAAGCAAGGTACTAAAAGAAGTGTACTTAAAGGTAGGTACCAATAAGCAGGTTACTTAAAAGCAGGGTACTTAAAAGCAGGGTACTTAAAAGCAGGGTACTTAAAAAAAAAGGTACTTAGAAGCAGGGTACTTAAAAGCAGGGAACTAAAAAGGGTACTTAAAAACAGGGTACTTAAATGTAGGGTACTTAAATGGAGGGTACCTAAAAGCCTTTTACTTAATAGGCTACCTAAAATCAGGGTACTTAAAAGGGTAATTAAAAGCAGGATACTTAAAAGCAGGGTACTGCACAGGGTACCTAAAAGCAGGGTACTAAAAGAAGGGTACTTAAAAGCAGGGTACCTATAAGCAGTTTACTTAAAGGCAGGGTACTTAGAAGCAGGGTACTTAAAAGCAGGGTACTTAAGAGCAGGCTATTTAAAAGCAGAGTACTTAAAAGCAGGGTACTTAAAAGCAGGGTACTTAAAAGCAGGGTATTTAAGACAGGGTACTTAAAAGCCGGTTACTTAAAAGGTTACTTAAAAACAGGGTACTTAAAAGGGTACTTAAAAGCAGGGTACTTAATAGCAGTTTACTTAAAAGCAGGGTACTTAAATGCAGGGTACTTGCAAGCCGGGTACTTAAAAGGGTACTTAAAAACAGGGTACTTAAAAGGGTAGGAACTTAAAAACAGGATACTTAAAAGCAGGGTACTTAAAAGTAGGGTACTTAAATGCAGGGTACTTAAAAGCCGGTTACATAAAAGGCTACTTAAAAGCAGGGTACTTAAAAGCAGGGTACCTAAAAGCAGGGTACTTTAAAGCAAGGGTACTTAAAAGCAAGGTACTTAAAAGCAGGGTACATAAAGAAGGGTACTTAAAAGCAGGGTACTTAAAAGCAGGGTACCTATAAGCAGGTTACTTAAAGGCAGGGTACTAAAAAGCAGGGTACTTAAAAACAGGGTACTTAAAAGGGTACTTAAAAACAGGGTACTTAAAAGGGTGGGTACTTAAAAACAGGGTACTGAAAAGCAGGGTACCTAAAAGTAGGGTACTTAAATGCAGGGTACTTAAAAGCCGGTTACCTAAAAGGCTACTTTAAAACAGGGTACTTAAAAGGGTAATCAAAAGCAGGATACTTAAAAGCAGGGTACTGCAGAGGGTACCTAAAAGCAGGGTACTACACGAAGGGTACTTAAAAGCAGGGTACCTATAAGCAGGTTACTTAAAGGCAGGGTACTTAGAAGCAGTGTACTTAAAAGCAGGGTACTTAGAAGCAGGCTATTTAAAAGCAGGGTACTTAAAAGCAGGGTACTTAAAAGCAGGGTACTTATAAGCAGGGTATTTAAGGCAGGGTACTTAAAAGCCGGTTACTTAAAAGGTTACTTAAAAACAACGTACTTAAAAGAGTACTTAAAAGCAGGATACTTAAAAGCAGTTTACTTAAAAGCAGGGAACTTAAATGCAGGGTACTTGAAAACCGGGTACTTAAAAGGGTACTTAAAAGCAGGGTACTTAAAGAAGGGTACTTAAAGGTAGGGTACCGATAAGCAGGTTACTTAAAAGCAGGGTACTTAAAAGCAGGGTACTTAAAAGCAGGGTACTTAAGAGCAGGGAACTTAAAAGCAGGGTACTTAAAACCAGGGTACTTAAATGCAGGGTACTTAAAAGCAGGGTACTTAAAGGCAGGGTACTTTAAACCAGGGTACCTATAAGCAGGTTACCTAAAAGCAGGGTCCTTAAAAACAGGGTACTTAAGCGCAGGGTACTTAAAAACAGGGTACTTAAAAGCAGGGTACTTACTTAAAAGCAGGGTACTTAAAAGCAGGGTACTTAAAAGCAGGGTACTTAAAAGAAGGGTACTTAAGAGCAGGGTACCTAAAAGCATGGTACTAAAAGAAGGGTACTTAAAAGCAGGGAACCTATAAGCAGGTTACTTAAAAGCAGGGTACTTAGAAGCAGGGTACTTAAAAGAAGGGTACTTAAAAGCAGGCTATTTAAAAGCAGGGTACTTAAAAGCAGGGTACTTACTTAAAAGCAGGCTATTTAAAAGCAGGGTACTTAAAAGCAGGGTACTTACTTAAAAGCAGGGTACTTAAAAGCAGGGTACTTAAAAGCAAGGTACTTAAAACCAGGGTACTTAAAAGCAAGGTACCTAACAGATGGGTACTTAAAAGCATGGTACTTAAAAGCAGGGTACTTAAAAGCAGGGTACTTAAAAGCAGGGAACATAAAAGCAGGATACTTAAAAGCAGGGTACTTTAAAGCAAGGGTACTTAAAAGCAAGGTACTTAAAAGCAGGGTACATAAAGAAGGGTACTTAAAAGTAGGGTACTTAAAAGCAGGGTACCTATAAGCAGGTTACTTAAAGGCAGGGTACTAAAAAGCAGGGTACTTAAAAACAGGGTACCTAAAAGGGTACTTAAAAACAGGGTACTTAAGAGGGTGGGCACTTAAAAACAGGGTACTTAAAAGCAGGGTACTTAAAAGTAGGGTACTTAAATGCAGGGTACTTAAAAGCCGGTTAACTAAAAGGCTACTTAAAAATAGGGTACTTAAAAGGGTAATTAAAGGCAGGATACTTAAAAGCAGGGTACTGCAGAGGGTACCTAAAAGCAGGGTACTAAATGAAGGGTACTTAAAAGCAGGGTACCTATAAGCAGGTTACTTAAAGGCAGGGTACTTAGAAGCAGGGTACTTAAAAGCAGGGTACTTAGAAGCAGGCTATTTAAAAGCAGGGTACTTAAAAGCAGGGTACTTAAAAGCAGGGTACTTAAAAGCAGGGTATTTAAGGCAGGGTACTTAAAAGCCGGTTACTTAAAAGGTTACTTAAAAACAGCGTATTTAAAAGGGTACTTAAAAGCAGGGTACTTAAAAGCAGTTTACTTAAAAGCAGGGTACTTAAATGCAGGGTACTTGAAAACCGGGTACTTAAAAGGGTACTTAAAAGCAGGGTACTTAAAAGGGTGGGTACTTAAAAACAGGATACTTAAAAGCAGGGTACTTAAAAGCAGGGTACTTAAATGCAGGGTACTTAAAAGCCGGTTACTTAAAAGGCTACTTAAAAACAGGGTACTTAAAAGGGTAATTAAAAGCAGGATACTTAAAGAAGGGTACTTAAAGGTAGGGTACCGATAAGCAGGTTACTTAAAAGCAGGGTACTTAAAAGCAGGGTACTTAAAAGCAGGGTACTTAAGAGCAGGGTACTTAAAAGCAGGGTACTTAAAACCAGGGTACTTAAAGGCAGGGTACTTTAAACCAGGGTACCTATAAGCAGGTTACCTAAAAGCAGGGTCCTTAAAAACAGGGTACTTAAACGCAGGGTATCTAAAAGCAGGGTTCTTAAAAGCAGGGTACTTACTTAAAAGCAGGGTACTTAAAAGCAGGGTACTTAAAAGCAGGGAACATAAAAGCAGGGTACTTAAAAGCAGGGTACTTAAAAGAAGGGTACTTAAAAGCAGGGTACCTAAAAGCATGGTACTAAAAGAAGGGTACTTAAAAGCAGGGTACCTATAAGCAGGTTACTTAAAAGCAGGGTACTTAGAAGCAAAGTACTTAAAAGAAGGGTACTTAAAAGCAGGCTATTTAAAAGCAGTGTACTTAAAAGCAGGGTACTTACTTAAAAGCAGGGTACTTAAAAGCAGGGTACTTAAAAGCAGGGTACTTAAAAGCAGGGAACATAAAAGCAGGGTACTTAAAAGCAGGGTACTTAAAAGAAGGGTACTTAAAAGCAGGCTATTTAAAAGCAGGGTACTTAAAAGCAGGGTACTTACTTAAAAGCAGGGTACGTAAAAGCAGGGTACTTAAAAGCAGGGTACTTAAAAGCAGGGTACTTAAAACCAGGGTACTTAAAAGCAAGGTACCTAACAACAGGGTACTTAAAAGCATGATACTTAAAAGCAGGGTACTTAAAAGCAGGGTACTTAGAAGCAGGGAACATAAAAGCAGGGTACTTAAAAGCAGGGTACTTTAAAGCAAGGGTACTTAAAAGCAAGGTACTTAAAAGCAGGGTACATAAAGAAGGGTACTTAAAAGTAGGGTACTTAAAAGCAGGGTACCTATAAGCAGGTTACTTAAAGGCAGGGTACTAAAAAGCAGGGTACTTAAAAACATTGTACTTAAAAGGGTACTTAAAAACAGGGTACTTAAGAGGGTGGGTACTTAAAAACAGGGTACTTAAAAGCAGGGTACATAAAAGTAGGGTACTTAAATGCAGGGTACTTAAAAGCCGGTTACCTAAAAGGCTACTTAAAAACAGATTACTTAAAAGGGTAATTAAAAGCAGGATACTTAAAAGCAGGGTACTGCAGAGGGTACCTAAAAGCAGGGTACTAAACAAAGGGTACTTAAAAGCAGGGTACCTATAAGCAGGTTACTTAAAGGCAGGGTACTTAGAAGCAGGGTACTTAAAAGCAGGGTACTTAGAAGCAGGCTATTTAAAAGCAGGGTACTTAAAAGCAGGGTACTTAAAAGCAGGGTACTTAAAAGCAGGGTATTTAAGGCAGGGTACTTAAAAGCCAGTTACTTAAAAGGTTACTTAAAAACAGCGTACTTAAAAGAGTACTTAAAAGCAGGGTACTTAAAAGCAGTTTACTTAAAAGCAGGGTACTTAAATGCAGGGTACTTAAAAGCCGGTTACTTAAAAGGCTACTTAAAAACAGGGTACTTAAAAGGGTAATTAAAAGCAGGATACTTAAAAGCAGGGTACTGCACAGGGTACCTAAAAGCAGGGTACTAAAAGAAGGGTACTTAAAAGCAGGGTACCTATAAGCAGGTTACTTAAAGGCACACTCACAGAAAAAAGGTGGCTTACGAAGAACCTTGAGCAGGATACATATATGGAACCCCTAAAGGTTCTTCAAAGAACCCCAAGTCAAGGGTTCTTCAAAGAACCCCTACCAATTGTTCTCCAAAGAACCCCCAAAGGTACTTCAGAGAACCCCTAGAGGTTCTTCAGAGAAACCATAAAGGTTCCTCGGAGAACCCATGAAGGTTCTTCAGAGAATCCACGAAGGTTCTTCAGAGAACCCATGAAGGTACTTCAAAGAACCCATGAAGGTTCTTCAGAGAACCCATGAAGGTTCTTCAGAGAGCCCGTAAAGGTTCTTCAAGGAACCCATGAAGGTTCTTCAGAGAGCCCGTAAAGGTTCTTCAGAGAACCCATGGAGGTTCTTCAGAGAGTCCACAAAGGTTCTTCAAAGAACCCATGAAGGTTCTTCAGGGAGCCCATAAAGGTTCTTCAGAGAACCCTTGAAGGTTCTTCAGAGGGTCCACAAAGGTTCTTCAATGAACCCATGAAGGTTCTTCAGGGAGGCCATAAAGGTTCTTCAGAGAACCCATGAAGGTTCTTCAGAGAGTCCATAAAGGTTCTTCAGAGAACCCATGAAGGTTCTTCAGAGAGTCCACAAAAGGTTCTTCAAAGAACCCATGAGGTTCTTCAGAGAGCCCATAAAGGTTCTTCACAGAACCCATGAAGGTACTTCAGAGAATTCCTAAAAAACGTCGGAGAACCCGATGAAAATATTGTCACTAAAGTCGCCCAAAGGGCACAAAAAGTGGCACAAATGGACTAAAATTGAAATTGCATAGAACTATCTCCAAATTGGTGCAAAGCCCATTTCGGGTACGCTGATTATGAATATGGGCGATGATTTTGAAAATATTGTCACTGAAGTGGTCCAAAGGGCACAAAAAGTGGCACAAATGACCTAAAATTGAAATTGCATAGAATTATCTCCAAATTGGTGCAAAGCCCATTTCGGGTACGCTGATTATGAATATGGGCGAGGATTTTGAAAATATTGTCACTAAAGTCGCCCAAATGGCACAAAAAGTGGCACAAATGACCTAAAATTGAAATTGCATAGAATTATCTTCAAATTGGTGCAAAGCCCATTTCGGGTACGCTGATTATGAATATGGGCGAGGATTTTGAAAACATTGTCACTAAAGTCGCCCAAATGGCACAAAAAGTGGCACAAGTGGACTAAAATTGAAATTGCATAGAATTATCTCAAAATTGGTGCAAAGCCCATTTCGGGTACGCTGATTATGAATATGGGCGAGGATTTTGAAAATATTGTCACTAAAGTCGCCCAAATGGCACAAAAAGTGGCACAAATGACCTAAAATTGAAATTGCATAGAATTATCTTCAAATTGGTGCAAAGCCCATTTCGGGTACGCTGATTATGAATATGGGCGAGGATTTTGAAAACATTGTCACTAAAGTCGCCCAAATGGCACAAAAAGTGGCACAAATGGACTAAAATTGAAATTGCATAGAATTATCTCAAAATTGGTGCAAAGCCCATTTCGGGTACGCTGATTATGAATATGGGCGATGATTTTGAAAATATTGTCACTGAAGTGGTCCAAAGGGCACAAAAAGTGGCACAAATGACCTAAAATTGAAATTGCATAGGATTATCTCCAAATTGGTGCAAAGCCCATTTCGGGTACGCTGATTATGAATATGGGCGAGGATTTTGAAAATATTGTCACTAAAGTCGCCCAAATGGCACAAAAAGTGGCACAAATGACCTAAAATTGAAATTGCATAGAATTATCTTCAAATTGGTGCAAAGCCCACTTCGGGTACGCTGATTATGAATATGGGCGAGGATTTTGAAAACATTGTCACTAAAGTCGCCCAAATGGCACAAAAAGTGGCACAAATGGACTAAAATTGAAATTGCATAGAATTATCTCAAAAGTGGTGCAAAGCCCATTTCGGGTACGCTGATTATGAATATGGGCGATGATTTTGAAATATTGTCACTGAAGTGGTCCAAAGGGCACAAAAAGTGGCACAAATGACCTAAAATTGAAATTGCATAGAATTATCTCCAAATTGGTGCAAAGCCTATTTCGGGTACGCTGATTATGAATATTGGCGAGGATTTTGAAAATATTGTCACTAAAGTCGCCCAAATGGCACAAAAAGTGGCACAAATGACCTAAAATTGAAATTGCACAAAATTATCTCCAAATTGGTGCAAAGCCCATTTCGGGTACGCTGATTATGAATATAGGTGAAGATTTTGAAAATATTGTCACTGAAGTGGTCCAAAAGGCACAAAAAAGTGGCACAAATGACCTAAAATTGAAATTGCATAGAATTATCGCAAAACTTGTACAAAGCGTATTTCGAGTGTCCTGATTATGAAAACGAACGAAGATTTTAAAAATATTGTCACTCTTCACTAAAGTGCTCCAAATGGCACAAAAAGTGGCACAAATGGACTAAAATTGAAATTGCATAGAATTATCTCAAAATTGGTGCAAAGCCCATTTCGGGTACGCTGATTATGAATATGGGCGATGATTTTGAAAATATTGTCACTGAAGTGGTCCAAAGGGCACAAAAAGTGGCACAAATGACCTAAAATTGAAATTGCATGGAATTATCTCCAAGTTGGTGCAAAGCCCATTTCGGGTACGCTGATTATGAATATGGGCGAGGATTTTGAAAATATTGTCACTAAAGTCGCCCAAATGGCACAAAAAGTGGCACAAATGACCTAAAATTGAAATTGCATAGAATTATCTTCAAATTGGTGCAAAGCCCACTTCGGGTACGCTGATTATGAATATGGGCGAGGATTTTGAAAACATTGTCACTAAAGTCGCCCAAATGGCACAAAAAGTGGCACAAATGGACTAAAATTGAAATTGCATGGAATTATCTCAAAATTGGTGCAAAGCCCATTTCGGGTACGCTGATTATGAATATGGGCGATGATTTTGAAAATATTGTCACTGAAGTGGTCCAAAGGGCACAAAAAGTGGCACAAATGACCTAAAATTGAAATTGCATAGAATTATCTCCAAATTGGTGCAAAGCCCATTTCGGGTACGCTGATTATGAATATTGGCGAGGATTTTGAAAATATTGTCACTAAAGTCGCCCAAATGGCACAAAAAGTGGCACAAATGACCTAAAATTGAAATTGCACAAAATTATCTCCAAATTGGTGCAAAGCCCATTTCGGGTACGCTGATTATGAATATAGGTGAAGATTTTGAAAATATTGTCACTGAAGTGGTCCAAAAGGCACAAAAAAGTGGCACAAATGACCTAAAATTGAAATTGCATAGAATTATCGCAAAACTTGTACAAAGCGTATTTCGATTGTCCTGATTATGAAAACGAACGAAGATTTTAAAAATATTGTCACTCTTCACTAAAGTGCTCCAAATGGCACAAAAAGTGGCACGAATGATAAAAATATTGACATTGCATGGAATTATCTCAAACCTATTTTGAGTGTGCTGATTACGAATATGGACGGAGATATTGAAAATGTTGTCACTAAAGTGATCCAAATGGCACAAGAAGTGGCACGATTGACCTAAAATTTTAATTGCATAGAATTATCTCAAAATTGGTGCAAAGCCCATTTCGGGTACGCTGATTATGAATATGGGCGAGGATTTTGAAAATATTGTCACTAAAGTCGCCCAAATGGCACAAAAAGTGGCACAAATGACCAAATATTTAGCCTGCGCACAGGCTTTAAGTAAAGTCTGTGCGCAGGTTACCAAATATTGAAATTGCACGGAATTATCTCAAAATTGACTGTGAGCGTAACTCGACGTGAATCTGGACTTTGACAAAAAGATCCATTTTTTGGACTGAATTTTTCAAGAATTTCTTCCCCTTTTGCATGAATTTTAGGAAGTTTGGAAACTTTGGCTATGAATTTTGTCCATTTGAAGATACAAGCTCTATTAAAATTTCTTCAGTTGCGATGAAAATTCTGAAAAAGCTACCCAAAATCCCGCCCACATAAGCGGCACGTCCAATATCACTCAACAAGCAAGTACCAAGAAATTTTTAAGATTCTACAGTACCGCGGCCATAACCGATGTTTACTGTTCAGTCCGTAAACATTGTAGAACTTTTCTCAGTTGTTGAAGATATTACACATTTTTACAATTAGAAACTTGGCTCATACCATATCACCAAAAGTTTCTTGATTTAACATGGAATTTTCTTTTAATACTAAAGGTTTCCTAATTGGTTTCTAATTTTTGAATGCATGAATTATCAATGTGGTCTCTAACACAGCTGCAGATATGGTTCTTGACATTCAAAACAGCATTTAGGATACTGTTCTCTTATGTTCAAAACACAAATGGCTAGTTAATATTACTCCAGAATAAAGGTTCAACAATATTTTTGCTTCATTGTCCATAACTTTTAAAAAGCTTCTTATTACTTCTCAGACATAGTACAAGAGTTTCACTTTTAAAAAAGTTTCTTAATACCTCTTAGACATAGTACTAGAGTTTCTTAAAATCGTGCTCATCTTAATATTAAACGTTTTTAATAAGAAACTTAGATCAGGGCATGGTATTAAAAGTTTCTTAATTTCACATTAAATTTTGTCCGCTTTTTAGTACTAAAAGTTTCTTGATTGGTTTCTTATTTTTTGAATGCAGAAATATAAATGTGGTCGCTAACACTGCAGCAGATATGTTTCTTGACATATAAAACATCGTAAATAAACAGTGTTCTGTTATCTGAAAACACAAATGGTAAGATAATATTACTCAAGAATAAAGGTTCAACGATCTACAGTAGTGTCCCGCATATAAGAAACAAACTTTTCAATTTGAGGTCTAATGAGATATAAACTTCAATTCAGGGTGAAATTTCTAAAGTTTCTTATTACAAAAATCATGTACTATCAATGAACTAGAATCAGACACGAGCTTTATGATTGTCATGCAAAACATACTTTTTACATTAAGGAAGGTTACATTTATTCCAGGAAGGTGATTTGTGCTTCATTTGCATGCATATCTCATGTTTTTATGTGAATAGGTACAGGCTGATTCAACTGCAAAGCTGAATTTGCCATGTTTTTCAAATTTCTAATGCACACATAGTTTTTTGAATAAGAAACATCTGCACCAGTTTCTTATAAGAGAGGATATTATTTTGATCAAGGTCTGGTGTTTCTTAAATTAATGTTTCTTATATGCGAGACACTACTGTATATGCTGTAATATCCATGCTTTTAACTTTGAAAAGATTCTTAGTATTTCTAAGACATAGTACTGGAGTTTCTTAAAATTTTGGCCATCTTAGTACTAGTTTCTTATAAACCAGTTCCTTAGAAAAAAAGGTGTACTCTCGGCTGCCTTATACAAGGGGGGACGCTTATTAATTTTCAAAAACTTTATCCATCCCCCCCGGCCCTTATTACGACCCCCCGTTTATTAATTTTGGCAAAGCAATGTCCAAAGCTCAGTATGATATTTATACGACATTTCGTTCGAAAGATAAACCATTGCAGTGTACTCGTAAACTAATTCAAAACGTTTCTTTCAAAAACAGTTGAAGAAAGAGTTCTTTTCGTCAAAAGTGTAAAAGTGGTACACGCTCTTGTTTTTACTTATCTGCAGCTGTTTACTGTAGTTATTGCACTTGTCTCCAGTAGATAACGTAAAAACCCGTTTTTTGCAAATTTCTTATCCCCCATTTATTAAGACCCCCCCCCGTTTATTAGTTTCTTTGAGGGGTTACCCCCCCCCGCTCATTAAGACCCCCCTTGTATTAGGCACCCGAGAGTAGTCTCTTATAAACCAGTTTCTTAAAAATGCATAATCTCAATATCGTCCAAGTATCTAATTATATCCAACTCCGACCTTGTCCCCAGGACCTTTTGTAGACTGATAATCACGATAATCATAACTAAAGTTCTTCTCATTGTCATGGCAGCTGAAACAACTTTCTGTAATAGCAACAGATTTCATCTGATTTAATCTCGTGATTTTAGCTGTTCGTATTAATGAGGCACTGACCGCTTCAAAGCTCCCAGATGAGATAGGGTTAACGCTAGCGAACCTATACGCACTACTGTGGTGGATACGCCATACAGAGGCGGGGTATTATGCTTGATGTGGTGGATACGCCATACAGAGGCGGGGTATTATGCTAACGTGGTGGGGTATTATGCTTCATGTGGTGGATACGCCATACAGAGGCGGAGCATAATACCCCACCACGTTAGCATAATACCCCTCCTCTGTATGACGTATCCACCACATCAAGCATAATACCCCACCACGTTAGCATAATACCCCGCCTCCGTATGGCGTATCCACCATATCAAGCATAATACCCCACCACGTTAGCATAATACCCCGCCTCTGTATGGCGTATCCACCACATCAAGCATAATACCCCGCCTCTGTATGGCGTTTCCACCACAGTAGTGCGTATAGGTTCGCTAGCTTGTTTATACTGCACATGAAAAAGAAGGAAATAATTTTAATGAAGACAAAACTGCGTCTGAAATGTTGAGTTCCTTGAAAAATTGCTTATCTTACTCATTCTTCTCGATCATTCATTTTCCTCTTTCCATTGAGCACTCCACTCATCATTCAGTTTCATCATTCTGCCTTACAGTTTCATCCCTTCATTTCACCCATCATTACATTCTTCAATTTCATATCATCAGTCCATCCTACTACACCTCACTGGCCACAAGTCCTACGTTTTTACCACTTTGATTGTCAAAGCTCAGATTTCTGTAGAGAAAATTTAACAGTCTTGTCTTCATTTTAAGTTTCAAGAAGACATTCAGCCCTATAAGATTACGATTGTTTCTTTCCAATCTTCAAAACGCAGAACATTTCATTTCACAGCTTTGGCCAATATTTCTCTATTTTCAGGTGATGTTTGTGTCGCATCTTTCTGCTCGCCTTCAGCTTACTTTGATTTCTGTCTGTCAATTTCTTGAAAACAGGAAGATAAATTCTATATCCATGGCATCACCACACTTGCAAAACCTGACAAGAAAGTTCAGGAAAATAGGGTTCTCAGAAACATTGAATTTGTAGGTAGAAACACCGCAAAACGACGAAAAACAACAGCGAATGAGTCGGTTAACTGCGATTATATATTTTTTGCCAATATTTCGTCCTGCCATGCAGGACTTCTTCAGGGCTGTTATACGATAGTAACATTTGAAATAACCTTTGTTATGAAAAAGGATGACCTTCTCAGAAATAACCTTTGTTATGAAAAAGGATATCAGAGAAGTCTTGCAAAAATTCGAAGAAACCGTATCACGCTGATTTGCACAACCAATACAAACGGTTTCTTACTCAAACATTATTTGTTTGAAGAAAATGCTAAGGCAGCACAATGCTAATGCTTAGGCTTGCCTAATAATGTTGGTCAAAGAATTGACCTATTACGAAGTGCAAGCAAGTTGGGGTTCAGGTCGAGAATACTGTTTCCAAGACAGGCAGAAAAGCAAGTATAGAAGTATTTCTTGCTGCCTTTAGACCTATTTCATGTCTACCCAACATCATAACGTTACTTCAACTGATTCGTAGGCCAGATAATCTTTTGAAAGAGGCGATTTGAACAAAACCCAATGCTTCTTTGTAGGGAAACTTCCAGAAAGGTGAGATAACGAAACACAGCTACAATCTCTTACAAAAGTGTTGGACCCCTGTTGAAAAAATCGAATTTTTGTCCCCCCTCCCCCCGTTTCAATGTTGAATGAATTGCAAAGAGGGTTTTTTCACGCAGATCCAGGTAGAGAACAATTCACCAAAGCAATCAACATTGAAATGGGGGGAGGGGGGACAATATTTCTGAAAAACGTGGATTTTCATAAGGGTCCAACACTTTTGTAAGAGATTGTCTGAAGGAAAACCCTATAGTTGAAGATAGTAGGCCCGCTGCCATTGCACCAATAGCAACTCTATCTGTCAACATTAGTTTGTGCCATGAAGATAAGATGTTTTTCGTCAAGATTAATGCATATAAAGTAATATGGCAATATTTTCTGTCCTCACGCATTGACCTTTCGGGAAGTGGGCCATACTGGCGAGTACTGTCAACAGTACTCACCACAGTACTCACTAGCGTTTCACTCCGTACTTCTCTATTTTGGCAGTGAAAAGGGCTAACATGCCCATTAATGTCTTCAGTGCACTACAAGCTTTCAATTCATGTATTACTTTCATTTTTTATATCCAGTTAAAGTGAAAATATGAACAGTACTCACTTTTCTCTTAATAAGAACTATTGATTTGTTCTTTTTAAGAGGAAGAAAGTGAGTACTGTTGACAATTTTCAAAATACTGCTTTGCAACTGTTTTCATTTACAGCATCAATGAATATAAATCGTTCATATGGGTATTTGACACGATTAAAGTTCATTTATGAGCAAATTCCAAGGAATCTGCAAATTTTATTAGCCTTTTTCAAAGTGAGTACTGTGGTGAGCACTGTCAACAGTACTCACTACAGTACTCAGTCTTGTTGTTGTTTCTGTACAGGCAATTTTGACTTTAAATGTCTCCTGTGTACTTTGACAATTAATAAGCAATTCAAACGACACATTAGTCATCAGAATGACCTCAATGGCAGCAAATATTGGAAGTTCAAGAGGGCGTGTCTTATCTTTAAAGGGCGTGGCTTCTTTGTAAAGAGCCGATCCTTGTGGTAAAAATGCAGTTTTTAAGCAAGTCCTACAAGTTCAAGGATACATTTTATCAAATCTATCAAAGTTATGTTAAAAGCCAGGATATTTTTGAAGAGCTGGTACAAATAGCCTTAAGCCTAGACCAAAGGAAAGAATTGGAAAAATTTTCTTTGCTCTTGTAATTAGGCTGAATACGTCTTCAGCTTGTTTTTTCAAGCAAAAATCCTCTTGAAATGGCAATTTTTTGGTTATGTCTCATGTAGAAATGCACAATCGAGAGGACCCTTCTTTCCTATCAATGAAAATTTGTGCCATGGGTGATAAGTATGAAGTAATTATGACGGTTGCACCAATTACTCTAGACGAATATCCTTTGGAGCAATTTTGCCATTTTTGCATGTCACAAAAGAATTAAAAGTCAATAAAATCAAAGATAAAATACTCTCAAAACCGGCCTTAAACATTGGATGTAAAGCTCTTTGCCGTCCTGAAATCTTACTTCTCGTTAGTACATCCAGATGAAATATAGAAATAAAGTGTTTTTTACGTTTCATCCAATTTTATGGTGATTGGAAGTTACAGTGGGAAATCACCTGAAATGCGGGATTTGTGGCATTTTTTAAAGAATTATTGTAGAAGAAATAAGAGAAGATAGAAAATGTATTCTATCCCAATGGAAACAAGTTAGCCTTCAAAATATTCGGGCCAATTCTCAACTGGCTACTAGTTATACAATGCTTTTAAAATAATTTTTGAAAATTTCCACTTTCAGACAATCTCTTACAAAAGTGTTGGACCCCTGTTGAAAAAATCGAATTTTTGTCCCCCTCCCCCCGTTTCAATGTTGAATGAATTGCAAAGAGGGTTTTTTCACGCAGATCCAGGTAGAGAACAATTCACCAAAGCAATCAACATTGAAATGGGGGGAGGGGGGACAATATTTCTGAAAAACGTGGATTTTCATAAGGGTCCAACACTTTTGTAAGAGATTGTCTGAAGGAAAACCCTATAGTTGAAGATAGTAGGCCCGCTGCCATTGCACCAATAGCAACTCTATCTGTCAACATTAGTTTGTGCCATGAAGATAAGATGTTTTTCGTCAAGATTAATGCATATAAAGTAATATGGCAATATTTTCTGTCCTCACGCATTGACCTTTCGGGAAGTGGGCCATACTGGCGAGTACTGTCAACAGTACTCACCACAGTACTCACTAGCGTTTCACTCCGTACTTCTCTATTTTGGCAGTGAAAAGGGCTAACATGCCCATTAATGTCTTCAGTGCACTACAAGCTTTCAATTCATGTATTACTTTCATTTTTTATATCCAGTTAAAGTGAAAATATGAACAGTACTCACTTTTCTCTTAATAAGAACTATTGATTTGTTCTTTTTAAGAGGAAGAAAGTGAGTACTGTTGACAATTTTCAAAATACTGCTTTGCAACTGTTTTCATTTACAGCATCAATGAATATAAATCGTTCATATGGGTATTTGACACGATTAAAGTTCATTTATGAGCAAATTCCAAGGAATCTGCAAATTTTATTAGCCTTTTTCAAAGTGAGTACTGTGGTGAGCACTGTCAACAGTACTCACTACAGTACTCAGTCTTGTTGTTGTTTCTGTACAGGCAATTTTGACTTTAAATGTCTCCTGTGTACTTTGACAATTAATAAGCAATTCAAACGACACATTAGTCATCAGAATGACCTCAATGGCAGCAAATATTGGAAGTTCAAGAGGGCGTGTCTTATCTTTAAAGGGCGTGGCTTCTTTGTAAAGAGCCGATCCTTGTGGTAAAAATGCAGTTTTTAAGCAAGTCCTACAAGTTCAAGGATACATTTTATCAAATCTATCAAAGTTATGTTAAAAGCCAGGATATTTTTGAAGAGCTGGTACAAATAGCCTTAAGCCTAGACCAAAGGAAAGAATTGGAAAAATTTTCTTTGCTCTTGTAATTAGGCTGAATACGTCTTCAGCTTGTTTTTTCAAGCAAAAATCCTCTTGAAATGGCAATTTTTTGGTTATGTCTCATGTAGAAATGCACAATCGAGAGGACCCTTCTTTCCTATCAATGAAAATTTGTGCCATGGGTGATAAGTATGAAGTAATTATGACGGTTGCACCAATTACTCTAGACGAATATCCTTTGGAGCAATTTTGCCATTTTTGCATGTCACAAAAGAATTAAAAGTCAATAAAATCAAAGATAAAATACTCTCAAAACCGGCCTTAAACATTGGATGTAAAGCTCTTTGCCGTCCTGAAATCTTACTTCTCGTTAGTACATCCAGATGAAATATAGAAATAAAGTGTTTTTTACGTTTCATCCAATTTTATGGTGATTGGAAGTTACAGTGGGAAATCACCTGAAATGCGGGATTTGTGGCATTTTTTAAAGAATTATTGTAGAAGAAATAAGAGAAGATAGAAAATGTATTCTATCCCAATGGAAACAAGTTAGCCTTCAAAATATTCGGGCCAATTCTCAACTGGCTACTAGTTATACAATGCTTTTAAAATAATTTTTGAAAATTTCCACTTTCAGACAATCTCTTACAAAAGTGTTGGACCCCTGTTGAAAAAATCGAATTTTTGTCCCCCTCCCCCCGTTTCAATGTTGAATGAATTGCAAAGAGGGTTTTTTCACGCAGATCCAGGAAGAGAACAATTCCCCAAAGCAATCAACATTGAAATGGGGGGAGGGGGGACAATATTTCTGAAAAACGTGGATTTTCATAAGGGTCCAACACTTTTGTAAGAGATTGTAGACTGTAGTTTGCTCTCAACTCAATGGGAGACGCGTTTTGGCATGTCCGTGCGCCTGTAACGCGTGGCTAACTTTCTTGGGACTTTCTCCCTATTTCAGATCAAGTTAATGAAACAATTGTATTCCAGGAAAATGCATCATCTTACTGCTTAATCATATTTTGTTTATTCCGGTGAAATAAATTCAGTAAAGCTTACCTTTTTCGCGATATTCCTTCCTGTCTTTTCTTCAAACCTTCGCCGCAGCAACGAAACTTCAATCATTCAACGGTTTTCAAGAAAAAAGAAATCGCGAATACATTCCATTTTCGAACACCCTGCGTAAGTCACGTGATATTTGCAGTCATGGGGGTTCTTTGAAGAACCTTTTTGACTCGAAGAACCCTTAGGGTTCTTCAGAATACCTTTGAAGAACCCTATGGGGTACTCTAGAGAACCCTAAGGTTCTTTGAAGAACCTTAGGGCATCCAAGAACCCTAGGGTTCTTTGCCAGAACCTCTGAAAACCACCTTTTTTCTGTGAGTGCAGGGTACTTAGAAGCAGGGTACTTAAAAGCAGGGTACTTAAAAGCAGGCTATTTAAAAGCAGGGTACTTAAAAGCAGGGTACTTAAAAGCAGGGTATTTAAGGCAGGGTACTTAAAAGCCGGTTACTTAAAAGGTTACTTAAAAACAGGGTACTTAAAAGGGTACTTAAAAGCAGGGTACTTAAAAGCAGTTTACTTAAAAGCAGGGTACTTAAATGCAGGGTACTTGAAAGCCGGGTACTTAAAAGGGTACTTAAAAACAGGGTACTTAAAAGGGTAGGTACTTAAAAACAGCGTACGTAAAAGCAGGGTACTTAAAAGTAGGGTACTTAAATGAGGGTGCTTAAAAGCCGGTTACTTAAAAGGCTACTTAAAAGCAGGGTACTTAAAAGCAGGGTACTTAAAAGCAGGGTACTAAACGAGGGGTACTTAAAAGCAGGGTACCTATAAGCAGGTTACTTAAAGGCAGGTACTTAGAAGCAGGGTACTTAAAAGCAGGGTACTTAAAAGCAGGCTATTTAAAAGCAGGGTACTTAAAAGGAGGGTACTTAAAAGCAGGGTACTTAAAAGCAGGGTACTTAAAAGCCGATTACTTAAAAGGTTACTTAAAAACAGGTTACTTAAAAGCAGGGTACTTAAAAGCAGGGTACCAAAAACCAGAGTACTTAAAAGCAGGGTACCTAAAAGCAGGGTACTTAAAAGCATGGTACTTAAAAGCAGGGTACTTAAAAGAAGGGTACTTAAAAGCAGGGTACTTAAGGTGGATGTTGGTAGTAAATCCAAAAATGGTGCAGCTAACTTAAATCTTTGTTTACTCTCATCATACTGGGCAAAACGCCAGTTTTGGCTGATAATCTTGGACATTGATCTCTTTTGCTCAATTTTTATGCGAAAAAAATTCAAAATACAAAAGGGCGTGGCAGCAATCTCCATGGAAACAGAGAGAATGAAAAATGTTTGAGTAAGGATTGCACTTGCCCTACTGATCCTAAGTGGCTGCAAAATGGCTCAAATGAACAAGCTCACAAAATTATGTGGTATGAGCAGAGCAATTAGTTGTCATGGATACCGTTGCTATGGTAACTAGGAAAACCTTGTTTTCCTTGATGTCATAGCTTAAAATAGAAATATGAGAATTTTGCTTGCTCATATCAAATAATGGGTAACATTACACAATATGTCCAAAAACCAGTCCATTCAAGCATGTAGATCATGAATTATCCTTACTCAAAGTTGAATCAGGCCAATTTGAGAAAATCGCATTTAAAGTTTTACTACTGTTTTCAACTATGCAAATTTCAATAAAATTTCTCTTTTGTGTAATCAATAGTAACTAGGATGCCTTGGGTCACAGCCAGACTGTGTTACCTTAAGAGTACTCAGAAAAGAGATTTCTTACTTGGTCACGGATATGAAATACTGCGACTGAATGAGTAACAAAACAGAACCAGCGGAATATATACAAAACGAATATGGTCCCTTATATACACACGGGGGTAGCGCTGTCCTACATTTCTCCCCTCCCTCATAAGCTTAAAGCATAACTCATTGTAAGAAAGTTTCTGACGGTACAGTTCCTTCGATCACTCTTTGTCTTCTTTCTCTTAATGGATAGCGTCTCGCAGCGGGTTCATCGTTCTCTGTATCAGAAGCTGACTCCTCAGAACTGCTCAAATATGGTTCGATCGTCCGTTTCCTCGTCTCGACGTCTGAAGCCTTACTAGGTGTTGTCTGGGCTTTCTCCTTGGGTTCCTTGACTGGTGAAACTGTCTCGTGTGATTTGACAGGGGTTATCCGATTGTGGTGGACTACCTTTTGATTCTTCGTTGAGTCGTTTTGGATTCTGAAATTCAAGCCGTTTGGTAGGCATTCGACCACAGTCCACGGTCCATTCCTTCGTGGGGATAACTTCTTGTTTTCTCCGGTCTTAAAATACTTGGTACGCAGCCATACCTTCTCCCCGGCGTGATAGTTATGAAAACAAATGTTTTTGTTGTATTGCTTCTGCATCTGTTGGCGAGTTAGGTTGAGTTGCATTGCGACATGTTCATAGACTTCTGCCAGACGAATTTTGAGTTCTGCTGCGTATTCTCTGGCGGACTGTGCATCTTGATCCCCGGGGGTTGCTGAGTGATTGAACAAGAGATCTTGCAGCATAACTGGTTTTCTCCCAAAGACAACGTAATATGGAGTGCACTTGGTGGAAGAGCTTTCTGTTGTGTTCAAGGCGAAAACGACTTCGGGCAAAATTGAACGCCATTGCTTCTGGGGAATCCTACGGTCTTGTAAAGTTGCGCGAAAGACTTCCCTGACACTTCGTATGTTTCTTTCGGCAAAACCATTGCCCTGACTATGGTAAGCCGACGATCTGCGTTTCTCGATATTGAATGTGTCACATACTTCGCGAATGGTTTGCCCATCGACGTTAGATCCTTGATCGGATAGTAGGTAGGAAGGACAACCGTGTTTCAAGATCCATGAATTAAAGACGGCTGATGTGACTGTGGGAGCGGACTGATTCTGAAGTGGCACTCCTTCTATGTACTTCGAAAACACGTCTCCAATCAGCAAGATATATTTGTAGCCATTATCATCTTCTGGCAAAGTGGCTAAATCGATTGAGACTAACTGCATGGGTGCATCTGGCTCGAAAAGTGGCAGCAAGGGTGCTTTTGGTGTCTGATGATCGCTTTTTGTTTGCTGACAAATGTGACAGCTCTTGACGAATTTTCGCAAGTATGCAAACATGTTCGGCCAGTAGAATCTGTCTTTGATAAGAGCGTGCAATTTTTCGGTACCAAAGTGGCCTATTTCATGAAATTTGGAAACCACTAATCTTCGTAATGATGCTGGCAATACTGGACGACCAGATTTAGTCAGGACATCATCTTCGATTCGAAGTTGGTTAGAGACACGCTTTAATCTACCTTCTGTCACTGTGCTTTCATTAGCGATTAATCTTTTTGCAGGGCCAATTACTGGATCATTATTTTGTTCTTGAACAAGTTGATCGAAAAATGATTTTCCGTCAGTATCTATGTTGTAAACTTTGTCGTCAAAGATGGTTTCAAATGCTGTCAGATCATCACCTATTGTGCTTGCACGCGACAACGCATCAGCTTTAGTGTTCTGTTTTCCAGGTTTATAGCAGACAGAATAGTCATATTCTTCCAATTCCGAAATCCAACGTGCGAATTTACCTCGTGGATCTTTCATACTTCTGATGTGTACAAGTGGATTGTGATCCGACTGCAGAACGAATGATGTTCCGGCTAAATATACATGCCAAGTGCGAACTGCGACTAACAGGGCATACGCCTCTTTACTGTGTGCTGACCAGTTTTGTTGTGATTTGTTTAATGTTGTGGAGAAATAGGCAACTGGGTGGATTGTTCCATCCGGCTGATCTTGTGAAAGTACTCCACCAACGGCAATGTTACTTGCATCCACTTCGACGATAAATGTTTCTCCGCAGCGAGGAAAGGCCAGGACTGGTTTGGCACATAACTTATCTTTGAGGGTGTCGAATGCATCTTGACATGTTTGATCCCAAGCGTAAACAACTGTATCATTAGTTAATCGATTTAGTGGCTTGCTGATTTCTGCGAAGTTTTGGATAAACTGGCGATAAAACCCTGCAAGTCCGAGGAATCTCTTTAGTTCTTTCTTTGAAGAAGGACAAGGGAAATCACGTATGGCATCAGTTAATCTCTGCTGGGGCTGAATGCCATTAGCTGATAGTTCATATCCCAAAAAGTCGACTTTCTGATGAGCAATAACACACTTAGAAGCCTTTAAGGTAATTCCCGCAGAACGAAGCCGTGTGAAGACAGTCTTTAATTGGTGCAAGTGGGTATCAAAATCTGGTGTAAAAATCACAATATCGTCCATGTAAGCAAGCACTCGATCTGCTGGGAGTCCTGAAAGGCACATATCCATCAAGCGTTGATACGATGCACCAGCGTTACAAAGACCATAAGGGGTTACATTAAATTCAAATTTTCCGCGAGGGACTGAGAATGCTGTCTTTTCTCGATCTTGTTCACTTAAAGGCATCGACCAGTAGGCGGATGCAGCATCCAAGGTCGACCAATAAATAGAGCCGGACATTTTATCCAGTACATCTTTGATGTGAGGCAGCGGATAAGTGTCCTTTTTAGTGACATCATTAAGCTTGCGAAAATCGCAAACAAACCTCATTGAGTTATCTTTCTTTTTCACGAGAATGATGGGGCTATTCCATGGTGACTCGGATGGTCGGATGATATCATTGGCGAGCATTTCCTTTACCTGACTGTCGACTTCTTTCTCCCAGGCAGTGGGAATGCGGCGTGTCTTTTGGTACACTGGTAAGGAATCTTCTGTGTTGATTCTGTGCACGATTAATCTGTTCTTCTCAGGCCGCTTAGGGTTAAGTGCAAAAATATCTCTGTACTCCTGAAGCAATTCTTTCACTGTTCTTTGTTCGTCAGTGGAGAGATCTTTGGATACATTAACTGCTGGAGAGTCACCACTATCGATTACGGGTGCAGAAAAATTTATGGAATGTTCGACTGCATTGACGTCAGTTCCAATAGGGTTTAAGAATCCAATTGCTTGTCTACTGTTCAGCTGAATATCTTTTTGGGTTACGTTCATAACGAGCACTTTAAAAACTCCATCAGAATCTGGTACTGAGCGTGATCGAGCACTGTAAATACCTTGAAGTGCACCAATCTGTTTATTTGGTTCAAAGTCACCTGCGAGAAAGGCAGCGGATGGTGGGCATCTAGCAATAACAACTGTTTCTGTTCTTGATGGTACGAGCGTAGTTTCTGCAACTCGTACTTTCTGCGGTTTGTTTATTTTGAGTCCTGATAACCATGTCTTTCCTAGCTTAACTCTGTTGTGCTGAAAATCGAGAGTCATTGATCCAAATTTTTCCATAAAATCTCGACCCAACAAAATATTTGCTGCTCGGCTTGTTTTTATTACATGGAACTCTTGGGACTTGGTGCAATAAATGCCCTTTATCAAAATGCTTAGTGTGACCTTTCCTAAAATGTTCATTTGATTTCCAGATGCATCAATGAGATTGGCTGACGTAGGTGTTATTTGTTTGGTAATGTTCAACCGCTTTAATGATTCTGAATCTATGATGGAGACCCCTGCTCCAGAGTCGAGCAAAACATTCGTTAAATGGTTATCAATTTCAGCTTTTAAAACGACAGTGGACATATTTTGGCCATGAACTACTCTTTTGACTTCTGTTTCAACTTGGTCCGAGGCTTGATCTTCTTTTGGACCATATAGTCATTGATAATTGGGGCAACTTTGGTCCCATGCGTCGTGACCCTTTCCCCCGCAAGCTTGACAAAATCTTTGAGGGCAAAAACGATACAAGTGTCCTGTGCTCTGACATGATCTGCATTTTAAATTTCCTTGATTCATTGCTGGTCTCCCACGTGAAGCGCTACGCCCTTGCATATTTCTTTCTGCTCTACGGTTGAAGCGAGCCCCATAGCCACGGCCCTGGCCGCCGCGGCCACGATTCCTGGTCATTCCTGCATAATTCACTTCTTCTTCATCGATACCCCCGGTTGCAGCGCTGAGTCCAGTCGATTGCAGTTTCTCAATCACTTTGTTGGCAATGGAATTGATTATTGTCGATTCATCACTAATCTGATTTACGGTATTGGCTCTTGACCCAGCGCATTGAATGGCTTTGATCCCAGCCAATTCCAACCGAGTTGTTTCGTCAGAGATTTTATTTATATCACTTTCTTCAAATCCCTTCAATGATTTCAACGCGACTTGCATATCGTTGTGTACACCTTTCACGAAGTAATCTTTCGCAATCGTGTCTTGGATTTTGTTTTCAAACGAAGGGTACGCGAGCTTTACAAGTTCTTTGAGTTTATAGGCATAGTTTTGTGCAGACTCGCCTTCCTGCCTTGAACGTTTTCCAAGTTGGTCGAGGGCTTCTTCTCGGTTTCTTTTTCCTCGTTCGAATTCCTTCAAGAGCTCTGCATTTATCTTTGAGGCATCTTTTCTATCTTCACTGGACATTCGCAAATATACATCAAAGGCAGGGCCTTCCAATCTGCTTGCTATCGCTTGTGCAAGTTTTTCTCCAGTGTAACCTTTCAAAGAGCTTTGAATTTCTACTTTCGTTAAAAAGACTTGTATGTCTCCGGTTCCATCGAAAGTCAGCTTTCCGTGAAGTGAATCCATGGTAATACACCACTTTAATTAAGCAGCCTCGTTTTGGAAATTTGTCAAAATCTCTTCCTATTGTTAATATGAAAATTTCGAGCCCAGATTCGGATTTAGCACCCAAACTTTAGTCTAATTACATGTTTTTAAACTGCTAACTATTGTGATGTTGATTTTATGACGATGTAAAGTTCAGAGATTTATAAGGGATTTGACCGTGAAAAGTCGTTCGGGGTGAAACTTTACACCCCGAGTCATTTTCACGGTTAAATCCCTTATAGATTTTCAAAATTTACATCGCCATAAAATTAACACTACCACCGCTAGCAACATGAAAACTTAGGGTTAGACTAAAGTTTGGGTGCTAAATCCGAATTTGGCGTCTATAATTTGATATGAACGAATTTTGAATAATTTCCAAAACGAGGCTGTTCATTAAAGTGGTCAATTCAGTCGCAGTAATGTTACCTTAAGAGTACTCAGAAAAGAGATTTCTTACTTGGTCACGGATATGAAATACTGCGACTGAATGAGTAACAAAACAGAACCAGCGGAATATATACAAAACGAATATGGTCCCTTATATACACACGGGGGTAGCGCTGTCCTACAACTGTAGTAGAGTCAGAATAGTTGGAATTAGGTTAGTATTTCAATTATATATATCTGTTTTAAAGCTGTTTTTATTTTCTGCATTTTCTACGGACACAGCAAATTGACCAACACAACTTGATCATTCATCAACAAATTCAGTTGGATACCACAAGCAATTATCATTCACTTGCTCTTTGTTTGCTTGCCTCATGACTTCTTTGGGCCAGTTCCTTTTTTATTACCTATTGGCTTTCTTTGCATGCAAATCTGACATCTTTTAATGCTAAATGTACTTGTTACTTGTTAGATGGCACCTTCCAGCCATCATATTTATGCTTTCAGCGGCCACGCTAAAGCATCGCTTATGATCTATGATATTTGTTATGCATTCTACATCTAAATTCGTAATCATTGCTTCATTTCCAGTCTTGTTACTTGCCAGTGTGGTAATACCAAAATCTGCTACTTTCATCATGTCAAGCAACTGGCTGATAGCAGCGGCAGCACCTTCATTACATTGAAAACTGCAGTTGCTTAAAATTTTCTCTGTCAGTAAACAAATAAACATCTTGCAGGGAACTCAGCCCTTTATAATGATTTTGTGTGAATCCTCTATGACACCTCAGTCAGAAGCAGTGTTCTCTCTCAACTTGAACACTTGAATTCCCTACATCCGGTCTGCACTTCTTCATAAAAGACTACTCAAAGATGAATCATACATGCAGATGCAGGGCTCTTCTACTGGCTTTATTTGTTCTCTGCCAGAGGCTACTAAACTTTTTCTTCTCAAGGGGCTTTCTAATTGGTGAGTTACTTAGATTTCATTTAATTGTTGAAAAAATAGGCCATGATCCCCTCTGTTTTTGCTTTAGGCCGCCAAGGTCAATAATGCTAACATCTTCTTCATGTTTTCTCTCACCATCAGATTAAAAAGAAAATGTTTCATTTTATACTCATGCAACAAAAACTCTTCTGTTTCATCCCTGTCATGTCCAGACAGCATTTTTCCTTCTGACTTTGGACATCAGCCTTCCTGCGCTGAAACA
Source organism: Aurelia sp. 3 sensu Dawson et al. (2005) (assembly GCA_964020215.1). Taxonomy (NCBI): domain Eukaryota; kingdom Metazoa; phylum Cnidaria; class Scyphozoa; order Semaeostomeae; family Ulmaridae; genus Aurelia; species Aurelia sp. 3 sensu Dawson et al. (2005). Next base: position 248,977 of record CAXHUP010000068.1, read on the forward strand.
TTACCAGGATGGAAGACGACTTCCATCCAAACAAAGTTACAGACATTGAGGTGAATTGTGCAGAGGCAGTTACTCCATGTATGACATACTTGAAGGAAATGGGTATAGGGACACCCTAGAGGCAAAATTTTACATCTTGTAGCTGATAAATTTAGAGAAATACAAGAAAATAAATGCCTGACAACGGTTGCTAAGGAGGTATGAATCGGGTGGGACGGGGAAAAGAGTCTTTTCTCCCCCCTCCCTTTCACCATTGAAGCTGAATTCATAGCTAATTCAAAGAATAATGATAGAGGAACGTCTTTCAGCCAAAATCTCAAAATTGATGAAAAAATTTTTTTTGAAAAATTTACTGCTAACATCCTCCTTAAAAGCAGGGTACCTAAAAGGGTACTTAAAAGCAGGATACTTAAAAGCAGGGTAATTAACAGGGCACTTAAAAGCAGGGTACTTAAATGCCGGGTATTTGAATGCAGGCTACTTAAAAGCAGGGTACTTAAAAGCAGGATACTTAAAAGCAAGATACTGAACAGGTTACTTAAAAACAGGGTACTAAAAGCAGGGTACTTAAAGGCAGGGTACTTTAAACCAGGGTACCTATAAGCAGGTTACCTAAAAGCAGGGTCCTTAAAAACAGGGTACTTAAAAGCAGGGTATTTAAAAGCAGGGTACTTAAAAGCAGGGTACTTAATTAAAAGCAGGGTACTTAAAAGCAGGGTACTTAAGAGCAGGGTACTTAAAAGCAGGGTACATAAAGGCAGGATACTTAAAAGCAGGGTACTGAACAGGTTACCTCAAAATAGGGTACTAAAAGAAGGGTACTTAAAAGCAGGGTACTTAAAAGTAGGGTATGTAAAAACAGGGTACTTAAATGGATACCTAAAAGGGTACTTAAAAGCAGGGTAATTAAAAGCAGGGTCCTTAAAAGGGTACCTAAAAGGGTACTTAAAAGCAGGGTATTTAATTGCAGGGCACTTAAAAACAGGGTACTTAAAAGGGTACTTAAAAGCAGGATATTTAAAGAAGGCTACTTAAAAACAGGGGACTTAAAAGCACGGTACTTAAAAGCAGGGTAGCTATAAGCACGTTACTTAGAGGCAGGGTACTTAAAAGCAGCGTACTTAAAAGCAGGGTACTTAAAACCAGGGTACTTAAGAGCAGGGTACCTAAAAGCAGGGTACTTAAAAGCAGGGTACTTAAAAGGGTACTTAAAAGCAGGATAAGTAAAAGCAGGGTACTGAACAGGAGACTTAAAACCAGGGTACTAAAAGAAGGGTACTTAAAAACAGGGTACTTAAAAGCAGGGTACTTAAAAGCAGGGTACTTAAATGCAGGGTACTTGAAAGCCGGGTACTTAAAAGGGTACTTAAAAACAGGGTACTTAAAGGGATGGGTACTTAAAAGCAGGGTACTTAAAAGCAGGGTACTTAAAAGCAGGGTATTTAAGGCAGGGTACTTAAAAGCCGGTTACTTAAAAGGTTACTTAAAAACAGGGTACTTAAAAGCAGGGTACTTAAAAGCAGGGTACTTAAAACCAGAGTACTTAAAAGCAGGATACCTAAAAGCAGGGTACTTAAAAGCATGGTACTTAAAAGCAGGGTACTTAAAAGAAGTTGACTTAAAAGCAGGGTACTTAAAAGCAGGGTACCCAAAGGGGAACTTAAAAGCAGGATACTTAAAAACAGGGTAATTAACAAGGTACTTAAAAGCGGGGTACTTAAATGCCGGGTATTTGAATGCAGGCTACTTAAAAGCAGGGTACTTAAAAGCAGGATACTTAAAAGCAAGATAAAGATACTGAACAGGTTACTTAAAAACAGGGTACTAAAAGCAGGGTACTTAAAGGCAGGGTACTTTAAACCAGGGTACCTATAAGCAGGTTACCTAAAAGCAGGGTCCTTAAAAACAGGGTACTTAAAAGCAGGGTATTTAAAAGCAGGGTGTTTAAAAGCAGGGTACTTACTTAAAAGCAGGGTACTTAAAAGCAGGGTACTTAAAACCAGGGTACTTAAAAGCAAGGTACCTAACAGCATGGCACTTAAAAGCATGGTACTTAAAAGCAGGGTACTTAAAAGCAGGGTACTTAAAAGCAGGGAACATAAAAGCAGGGTACTTAAAAGCAGGGTACTTCAAAGCAGGGTACGTAAAAGCAGGGTACATAAAGGCAGGATACTTAAAAGCAGGGTACTGAACAGGTTACTTAGAAACAGGGTACTAAAAGAAGGGTACTTAAAAGCAGGGTACTTAAAAGCAGGGTACCTATAAGCAGGTTACTTAAAGGCAGGGTACTTAAAAGCAGGGTACTTAAAAACAGGGTACTTAAAAGCAGGGTAATTAAAAGCAGGGTACGTAAAAGGGTACCTAAAAGGGTACTTAAAAGCAGGGTATTTAAATGCAGGGCACTTAAGAGCAGGGTACTTAAAAGCAGGGTACTTAAAACAAGGGTACTTAAATGCAGGGTACTTAAAAGCAGGGTACTTAAAAGCAGGGTACTTAAAAGCAGGGTACTTAAAAGCAGGGTACTTAGAAGCAGGATACTTAAAAGCAGGGTACTAAAAAGAGTACTTAAAAACAGGGTACTTAAAAGGGTAATTAAAAGCAGGGTACTTAAAAGGGTATTTAAAGCATTGTACTTAAAGGCAGGTTACTTTAAACCAGGGTACTTTAAAGCAGGTTACCTAAATGCAGGGTACTTAAAAGCAGGGTACTTAAAGGCAGGGTAGCTAAAAGCAGGGTACTTAAAAGCAGGGTACTTAAAAGCAGGGTACTTAAAACCAGAGTACTTAAAAGCAGGGTACCTAAAAGCAGGGTACTTAAAAGCAGGGTACATAAAGGCAGGATACTTAAAAGCAGGGTACTGAACAGGTTACCTCAAAATAGGGTACTAAAAGAAGGGTACTTAAAAGCAGGGTACTTAAAAGTAGGGTATGTAAAAACAGGGTACTTAAATGGATACCTAAAAGGGTACTTAAAAGCAGGGTAATTAAAAGCAGGGTCCTTAAAAGGGTACCTAAAAGGGTACTTAAAAGCAGGGTATTTAATTGCAGGGCACTTAAAAACAGGGTACTTAAAAGGGTACTTAAAAGCAGGATATTTAAAGAAGGCTACTTAAAAACAGGGGACTTAAAAGCACGGTACTTAAAAGCAGGGTAGCTATAAGCACGTTACTTAGAGGCAGGGTACTTAAAAGCAGCGTACTTAAAAGCAGGGTACTTAAAACCAGGGTACTTAAGAGCAGGGTACCTAAAAGCAGGGTACTTAAAAGCAGGGTACTTAAAAGGGTACTTAAAAGCAGGATAAGTAAAAGCAGGGTACTGAACAGGAGACTTAAAACCAGGGTACTAAAAGAAGGGTACTTAAAAACAGGGTACTTAAAAGCAGGGTACTTAAAAGCAGGGTACTTAAATGCAGGGTACTTGAAAGCCGGGTACTTAAAAGGGTACTTAAAAACAGGGTACTTAAAGGGATGGGTACTTAAAAGCAGGGTACTTAAAAGCAGGGTACTTAAAAGCAGGGTATTTAAGGCAGGGTACTTAAAAGCCGGTTACTTAAAAGGTTACTTAAAAACAGGGTACTTAAAAGCAGGGTACTTAAAAGCAGGGTACTTAAAACCAGAGTACTTAAAAGCAGGATACCTAAAAGCAGGGTACTTAAAAGCATGGTACTTAAAAGCAGGGTACTTAAAAGAAGTTGACTTAAAAGCAGGGTACTTAAAAGCAGGGTACCCAAAGGGGAACTTAAAAGCAGGATACTTAAAAACAGGGTAATTAACAAGGTACTTAAAAGCGGGGTACTTAAATGCCGGGTATTTGAATGCAGGCTACTTAAAAGCAGGGTACTTAAAAGCAGGATACTTAAAAGCAAGATAAAGATACTGAACAGGTTACTTAAAAACAGGGTACTAAAAGCAGGGTACTTAAAGGCAGGGTACTTTAAACCAGGGTACCTATAAGCAGGTTACCTAAAAGCAGGGTCCTTAAAAACAGGGTACTTAAAAGCAGGGTATTTAAAAGCAGGGTGCTTAAAAGCAGGGTACTTACTTAAAAGCAGGGTACTTAAAAGCAGGGTACTTAAAACCAGGGTACTTAAAAGCAAGGTACCTAACAGCATGGCACTTAAAAGCATGGTACTTAAAAGCAGGGTACTTAAAAGCAGGGTACTTAAAAGCAGGGAACATAAAAGCAGGGTACTTAAAAGCAGGGTACTTCAAAGCAGGGTACGTAAAAGCAGGGTACATAAAGGCAGGATACTTAAAAGCAGGGTACTGAACAGGTTACTTAGAAACAGGGTACTAAAAGAAGGGTACTTAAAAGCAGGGTACTTAAAAGCAGGGTACCTATAAGCAGGTTACTTAAAGGCAGGGTACTTAAAAGCAGGGTACTTAAAAACAGGGTACTTAAAAGCAGGGTAATTAAAAGCAGGGTACGTAAAAGGGTACCTAAAAGGGTACTTAAAAGCAGGGTATTTAAATGCAGGGCACTTAAGAGCAGGGTACTTAAAAGCAGGGTACTTAAAACAAGGGTACTTAAATGCAGGGTACTTAAAAGCAGGGTACTTAAAAGCAGGGTACTTAAAAGCAGGGTACTTAAAAGCAGGGTACTTAGAAGCAGGATACTTAAAAGCAGGGTACTAAAAAGAGTACTTAAAAACAGGGTACTTAAAAGGGTAATTAAAAGCAGGGTACTTAAAAGGGTATTTAAAGCATTGTACTTAAAGGCAGGTTACTTTAAACCAGGGTACTTTAAAGCAGGTTACCTAAATGCAGGGTACTTAAAAGCAGGGTACTTAAAGGCAGGGTAGCTAAAAGCAGGGTACTTAAAAGCAGGGTACTTAAAAGCAGGGTACTTAAAACCAGAGTACTTAAAAGCAGGGTACCTAAAAGCAGGGTACTTAAAAGCAGGGTACTTAAAAGCAGGGTACTTAAAAGGAGGGCACTTAAAAGCAGGGTACTTAAAAGCAGGGTACCTAAAAGGGTACTTAAAAGCAGGATACTTAAAAGCAGGGTAATTGACAGGGTACTTAAAAGCAGGGTACTTAATGCCGGGTATTTGAATGCAGGCTACTTAAAAGGGTACCCTTTTTAGTACCCTGCTTTTAAATACCTTGCTTTTAGGTAACCTGCCTTTAAAGGTCTAATATCACACATTCTAAAAATTTGTAATAGACATTCTATCATCGCTGAATTAAATACCATCACTCAAATCGTGATATTTTGACAAGAAGTGCCCCTAAAAGCCCCTGAAAGATGGGATGGTCTGAAAAATTACCGCACAAAGAAAAAGAGACTGGGTCGAGTGTTTGTGACGTAACAACAGGAACCACGTCACGCGCAAGTATCCAATGCTTTATTGAGGAATTTTGAAGCGTGTGGATAAACCGTGGGAACAAACGAACTAGATCTTCAAAAATGTCGCAAACATTGTCTGAATCATCTTGGAAATCAAAAGATGCGTGGTATTCTGCTACAACGTCGAAGAATATGTTGCTGAAGAAAAAGACGAAGCAGCAACAGTGAGCAATGACCGTAGTACGGCAAACTTCACATTGTGCTTAGACCCAGCCTTGCACATAAAAGATCTATGTCAATATGACTCATTTTCGATGACACTGTTGCAGACGAGGAATGGATAAACAAATGACTGAAGCATGCTAAAATGACAAGAAACCCACAACTGATTTTAATATGAAGGCTCTTACCTCCGTTTGCAGCGGCAATGCTGAGTTCGCGGCCAAATAATAAGATTCACCACGGGTTCTCCAAGAACAATCCAAAATTTATGCCTCTACGAAACGGCACAGAGTTCCTCAACGCTTCCCAACGTTCCGCTTTGCCCACCTCAAAAGCACTTCTGCAGATGATAAGACATCACTAAACTCAATGTATGAGTTGTAATTCCTATACAAATTTTCATTGATAAATCGTCAACACTCTTGTCCTTGGGAACTCTCATGATCGAAAGCCAGATCGCACAAGATCATGACCTGCTGACTGCACGCCCATAATAACACCAAATTTTAGTGTAAGATATATTAACATTTGACACCATTCGAAAGAAGATTCTTTGAGCTATTCATACATGATTATTGTTTCCTTCAGCTTTCAATGTTACCCCGGAGACTTCTCTCTTCTCTGCGGAACGCCAGATATAGTCTTTAGGGAAACGGTTCTTGTATTGAAGGGAAAGCTTTCACCTAGCCTATGTGATTATCCTGTATCTTTAGCGCGACTTTTAGGCTAGCTTTAAACCCCGATGTCATCTGATGTCAAACTTCTTCTGTATGATAACTCCATCCCGGGAACAGAGGCACACTATATCGATCTCTTCTTGTATGAAAAAGAAATGCTTCGCGCAAATGACGGAGTGCTTCTTTTCGGTGCATTTTGCCTTCTCTCTCTCATCTCTGTGTAAGTTCCGTCACTGCTTCCTTCGCTCCTTCGCTTCAGGCTTGTCATCTCCGAAGAAGCCAGTTTATGGACTGAAATACCCAACTCTTTGTCATAGATAATTTGCTGGAACAATAAACCATAGGCATGGCTGAAAAAACAGTTTTGCGGGAAGAAACAAGATGCAACCTTGTAGTAGTGTTTTCAATGAAGGCCTGTGCTGTGATTCTTTCATGCGTTCCTGCCGTGACGTTGCAGCGCTAGTTACCAATCTTCCTTTCTCTGCGCGGTAATTTAGAAAAATTTCCGCAAATTCGCTACTTTTGACGGCTTTTAGGGGCACATGTAGGAAAAATATTGCGATTTGAGTGATGTTATCGAATTCAGCTGTCAGAGGACGTCCATATTACAACTTTTCGAAAATGGTGATATTAGACCATTAAGTACCCTTTTAAATATCCTGCTTTTAAGTACCTGCTTTTAAGTACCCTGCTTTAAAGTACCTTGCCTTTAAGTACCCTTCTCTTAGGTACCCCTTTAAGTACCCTCCTTTTCAGTACCATCCTTTTAAGTACCCTCCTCTTAAGTGCCCTCCTTTTAAGTACCCTTTTAAGTACCCTCCTTTAAAGAACCCTTTTAAGTACCCTTTTAAGTACCCTACTTTTAAGTACCTTTCTGTTAAGTACCCTTTTATGTACCCTTCTTTTAAGTACCTTCCTTTTAAGTACCCTCCTTTTAAGTACCCTCCTTTTAAGTACCCTCCTTTTAAGTACCCTCCCTTTAAGTACCCTGGTTTTAAGTACCCTGCTTTTAAGTACACTCTTAGGTACCCTACCTTTAAGTACCCTGCTTTTAAGTATCCTGCTTTTAAGTACCCTGCTTTTAAGTACCCTGCTTTTAAGTAACCGTCTTTTCAGTACATTGCTTTTAATTACCCTGCCTTTAAGTACCTTGCTTTTAAGTACCCTGCTTTTAAGTACCCTTTTAGGTACCCTCCTTTTAAGTACCCTCCTCTTAAGTACACTTTTAAGTACCCTCCTTTTAATTATCCTTTTAAGTACCTTTCTGTTAAGTACCCTTTTAAGTACCCTTCTTTTAAGTACCTTCCTTTTAAGTACCCTTTTAAGTACCCTCCTTTTAAATACCCTCTTTTTTAATAACCTCCTTTTAAGTACCCTCCTTTTAAGTACCCTCCTTTTAAGTACCCTTTTAAGTACCCTACCTTTAAGTACCCTCCTTTTAAGTATCCTTTTAAGTACCCTCCTTTTAAGTACCTTTCTGTTAAGTACCTTTTTAAGTACCCTTCTTTTAAGTACCCTCCTTTTAAGTACCCTTTTAAGTACCCTCCTTTTAAGTACCCCCCTTTTAAGTACCCTTTTAAGTACCCTACCTTTAAGTACCCTGCTTTTTATTACAATTTTAGGTACCCTGCTTTTAAGTACCCTGCTTTTAAGTACCATCCTTTTAAGTACCCTCCTTTTAAGTACCCTCCTTTTAAGTACCCTTTTAAGTACCCTCCTTTAAAGAACCCTTTTAAGTACCCTTTTAAGTACCTACTTCTAAGTACCTTTCTGTTAAGTACCCTTTTATGTACCCTTCTTTTAAGTACCTTCCTTTTAAGTACCCTCCTTTTAAGTACCCTCCTTTTAAGTACCCTCCTTTTAAGTACCCTTCTCTTAGGTACCCTTTTAAGTACCCTCCTTTTAAGTACCATCCTTTTAAGTACCCTCCTTTTAAGTACCCTCCTTTTAAGTACCCTTTTAAGTACCCTCCTTTAAAGAACCCTTTTAAGTACCCTTTTAAGTACCCTACTTTTAAGTACCTTTCTGTTAAGTACCCTTTTATGTACCCTTCTTTTAAGTACCTTCCTTTAAGTACCCTCCTTTTAAGTACCCTCCTTTTAAGTACCCTCCTTTTAAGTACCCTCCCTTTAAGAACCCTGGTTTTTATTACCCTTTTAAGTACCCTGCTTTTAAGTACCCTGCTTTTAAGTACACTCTTAGGTACCCTACTTTTAAGTACCCTGCTTTTAAGTATCCTGCTTTTAAGTACCCTGCTTTTAAGTACCCTGCTTTTAAGTAAACTTTCAAGTACCCTCCTTTTAAGTACCCTTTTAGGTACCCTCCTTTTAAGTACCCTCCTCTTAAGTACACTTTTAAGTACCCTCCTTTTAAGTATCCTTTTAAGTACCTTTCTGTTAAGTACCCTTTTAAGTACCCTTCTTTTAAGTACCTTCCTTTTAAGTACCCTTTTAAGTACCCTCCTTTTAAATACCCTCCTTTTAAATACCCTCCTTTTAAGTACCCTCCTTTTAAGTACCTTTTTAAGTACCCTACCTTTAAGTACCCTCCTTTTAAGTATCCTTTTAAGTACCCTCCTCTTAAGTACCTTTCTGTTAAGTACCCTTTTAGGTACCCTCCTTTTAAGTACCCTCCTCTTAAGTACACTTTTAAGTACCCTCCTTTTAAGTATCCTTTTAAGTACCTTTCTGTTAAGTACCCTTTTAAGTACCCTTCTTTTAAGTACCTTCCTTTTAAGTACCCTTTTAAGTACCCTCCTTTTAAATACCCTCTTTTTTAATAACCTCCTTTTAAGTACCCTCCTTCTAAGTACCCTCCTTTTAAGTACCTTTTTAAGTACCCTACCTTTAAGTACCCTCCTTTTAAGTATCCTTTTAAGTACCCTCCTTTTAAGTACCTTTCTGTTAAGTACCCTTTTAAGTACCCTTCTTTTAAGTACCCTAACTTTAAGTACCCTTTTAAGTACCCTCCTTTCAAGTACCCTCCTTTTAACTACCCTTTTAAGTACCCTACCTTTAAGTACCCTGCTTTTTATTACCCTTTTAGGTACCCTGCTTTTAAGTACCCTGCTTTTAAGTACCCTCTTAGGTACCCTACTTTTAAGTACCGTGCTTTTAGGTAATATGCCTTTAAGTACCCATTTAAGTACCCCTCTTTTAAGTACCCTGCCTTTAAGTACCTTGCTTTTAATTACCCTGCTTTTAAGTACGCTGCTTTTAAGTATCCTGCCCCAAAGTACCCTGCCTTTAAGTACCTTGCTCTTAAGTACCCTCCTTTTAAGTACCCTCCTTTTAAGTACCCTCCTTTAAGTACCCTTTTAGGTACCCTCCTTTTAAGTACCCTCCTCTTAAGCACATTTTTAAGTACCCTCCTTTTAAGTACCCTCCTTTAAGTAGCCTTTTAAGTTCCCTCTTTTTAAGAACCCTTTTAAGTACCCTTTTAAGTACCTTCCTTTTAAGTACCCTCCTTTTAAGTACCCTCCTTTTAAGTACCCTCCTTTTAAGTACCCTCCATTTAAGTACCCTGGTTTTTATTACCCTTTTAAGTACCCTGCTTTTAAGTACCCTGCTTTTAAGTACACTCTTAGGTACCCTACTTTTAAGTACCCTGCTTTTAAGTATCTTGCTTTTAAGTACCCTGCTTTTAAGTACCCTGCTTTTAAGTACCCGTCTTTTCAGTACCTTGCTTTTAATTACCCCGCCTTTAAGTACCTTGCTTTTAAGTAAACTGCTTTTAAGTACACTTTCAAGTACCCTCCTTTTAAGTACCCTTTTAGGTACCCTCCTTTTAAGTACCCTCCTCTTAAGTACACTTTTAAGTACCCTCCTTTTAAGTACCCTCCTTTTAAGTACCCTTTTAAGTACCCTACCTTTAAGTACCCTGCTTTTTATTACCCTTTTAGGTACCCTGCTTTTAAGTACCCTGCTTTTAAGTACCCTCTTAGGTACCCTACTTTTAAGTACCGTGCTTTTAGGTAATATGCCTTTAAGTACCCTGCCTTTAAGTACCTTGCTTTTAAGTACCCTGCTTTTTATTACCCTTTTAGGTACCCTGCTTTTAAGTACCCTGCTTTTAAGTACCCTCTTAGGTACCCTACTTTTAAGTAACGTGCTTTTAGGTAATATGCCTTTAAGTACCCATTTAAGTACCCCTCTTTTAAGTACCCTGCCTTTAAGTACCTTGCTTTTAATTACCCTGCTTTTAAGTACGCTGCTTTTAAGTATCCTGCCCCAAAGTACCCTGCCTTTAAGTACCTTGCTCTTAAGTACCCTCCTTTTAAGTACACTTTTAAGTACCCTCCTTTAAGTACCCTTTTAGGTACCCTCCTTTTAAGTACCCTCCTCTTAAGCACACTTTTAAGTACCCTCCTTTTAAGTACCCTCCTTTTAAGTAGCCTTTTAAGTTCCCTCTTTTTAAGAACCCTTTTAAGTACCCTTTTAAGTACCTTCCTTTTAAGTACCCTCCTTTTAAGTACCCTCCTTTTAAGTACCCTCCTTTTAAGTACCCTCCCTTTAAGTACCCTGGTTTTTATTACCCTTTTAAGTACCCTGCTTTTAAGTACCCTGCTTTTAAGTACACTCTTAGGTACCCTACTTTTAAGTACCCTGCTTTTAAGTATCTTGCTTTTAAGTACCCTGCTTTTAAGTACCCTGCTTTTAAGTACCCGTCTTTTCAGTACCTTGCTTTTAATTACCCCGCCTTTAAGTACCTTGCTTTTAAGTACCCTGCTTTTAAGTACACTTTCAAGTACCCTCCTTTTAAGTACCCTTTTAGGTACCCTCCTTTTAAGTACCCTCCTCTTAAGTACACTTTTAAGTACCCTCCTTTTAAGTACCCTCCTTTTAAGTACCCTTTTAAGTTCCCTCCTTTTAAGAACCCTTATTAGTACCCTTTTAAGTACCTTACTTTTAAGTACCTTTCTGTTAAGTACCCTTTTAAGTACCCTCCTTTTAAGTACCCTCCTTTTAAGTACCCTTCTTTTAAGTACCCTCCTTTTAAGTACCCTTTTAAGTACCCTAACTTTAAGTACCCTGCTTTTTATTACCCTTTTAAGTACCCTCCTTTTAAGTACCCTGCTTTCAAGTACCCTGCTTTTAAGTACACTCTTAGGTACCCTACTTTTAAGTACCCTGCTTTTAAGTATCTTGCTTTTAAGTACCCTGCTTTTAAGTACCCTGCTTTTAAGTACCCGTCTTTTCAGTACCTTGCTTTTAATTACCCTGCCTTTAAGTACCTTGCTTTTAAGTACCCTGCTTTTAAGTGCACTTTCAAGTACCCTCCTTTTAAGTACCCTTTTAGGTACCCTCCTTTTAAGTACCCTCCTCTTAAGTACACTTTTAAGTACCCTCCTTTAAAGTATCCTTTTAAGTACCTTTCTGTTAAGTACCCTTTTAAGTACCCTTCTTTTAAGTACCTTCCTTTTAAGTACCCTTTTAAGTACCCTCCTTTTAAATACCCTCTTTTTTAATAACCTCCTTTTAAGTACCCTCCTTCTAAGTACCCTTCTTTTAAGTACCTTTTTAAGTACCCTACCTTTAAGTACCCTCCTTTTAAGTATCCTTTTAAGTACCCTCCTTTTAAGTACCTTTCTGTTAAGTACCCTTTTAAGTACCCTTCTTTTAAGTGCCCTAATTTTCAGTACCCTTTTAAGTACCCTCCTTTCAACTACCCTCCTTTTAAGTACCCTTTTAAGTACCCTACCTTTAAGTACTCTGCTTTTTGTTACCCTTTTAGGTACCCTGCTTTTAAGTACCCTGCTTTTAAGTACCCTCTTAGGTACCCTACTTTTAAGTACCATGCTTTTAGGTAATATGCCTTTAAGTACCCATTTAAGTACCCCTCTTTTAAGTACCCTAACTTTAAGTACCTTGCTTTTAAGTACCCTGCTTTTAAGTACGCTGCTTTTAAGTATCCTGCCCCAAAGTACCCTGCCTTTAAATACCTTGCTCTTAAGTACCCTCTTTTTAAGTACACTTTTAAGTACCCTCGTTTAAGTACCCTTTTAGGTACCCTCCTTTTAAGTACCCTCCTCTTAAGCACACTTTTAAGTACCCTCCTTTTAAGTACCCTCCTTTTAAGTAGCCTTTTAAGTTCCCTCCTTTTAAGAACCCTTTTAAGTACCCTTTTAAGTACCTTACTTTTAAGTACCTTTCTGTTAAGTACCCTTTTAAGTACCCTACCTTTAAGTACCCCGCTTTTTATTACCCTTTTAGGTACCCTGCTTTTAAGTACCCTGCTTTTAAGTACCCTCTTAGGTACCCTACTTTTAAGTATCGTGCTTTTAGGTAATATGCCTTTAAGTACCCTTTTAAGTACCCTGCTTTTATGTACCCTGCCTTTAAGTACCTTGCTTTTAAGTACCCTGCTTTTAAGTACCCTGCTTTTAAGTATCCTGCCCCTAAGTACCCTGCCTTTAAGTACCCCTTTAGGTACCCTCCTTTTAAGTACCCTCCTTTTAAGTACTCTCCTTTTAAGTACCCTCCTTTTAAGTATCCTTTTATGTACCCTCGTTTTAAGTACCTTTCTGTTAAGTACCCTTTTAAGTACCCTTCTTTTAAGTACCCTTCTTTTAGATACCCTCCTTTTAAATACCCTCCTTTTAAGTACCCTCCTTTTAAGTACCCTTTTAAGTACCCTACCTTTAAGTACCCTGCTTTTTATTACCCTTTTAGGTACCCTGCTTTAAAGTACCCTGCTTTTAAGTACCCTCTTAGGTACCCTACTTTTAAGTACCGTGCTTTTAGGTAATATGCCTTTAAGTACCCTTTTAAGTACCCTGCTTTTAAGTACCCTGCCTTTAAGTACCTTGCTTTTAAGTACCCTGCTTTTAAGTACGCTGCTTTTAAGTATCCTGCCCCTAAGTACCCTGCCTTTAAGTACCTTGCTCTTAAGTACCCTCCTTTTAAGTACACTTTTAAGTACCCTCCTTTTAAGTACCCTTTTAGGTACCCTCCTTTTAAGTACCCTCCTCTTATGTACACTTCTAAGTACCCTCCTTTTAAGTACCCTCCTTTTAAGTACCCTTTTAAGTTCCCTCCTTTTAAGAACCCTTTTAAGTACCCTTTTAAGTACCTTACTTTTAAGTACCTTTCTTTTAAGTACCCTTTTAAGTACCCTCCTTTTCAATACCCTCCTTTTAAGTACCCTTCTTTTAAGTACCCTCCTTTTAAGTACCCTTTTAAGTACCCTCCCTTTAAGTACCCTGCTTTTTATTACCCTTTTAAGTACCCTCCTTTTAAGTACCCTCTTTTTAAGTACCCTCCTTTTAAGTACCCTCCTTTTAAGTACCTTTCTGTGAAGTACCCTTTTAAGTACCCTTCTTTTAAGTACCTTCCTTTTAAGTACCCTTTTAAGTACCCTCCTTTTAAATACCCTCCTTTTAAATACCCTCCTTTTAAGTACCCTCCTTTTAAGTACCCTCCTTTTAAGTACCCTCCTTTTAAGTACCCTTTTAAGTACCCTTTTAAGTACCCCTTTAAGTACCCTCCTTTTAAGTACCCTACCTTTAAGTACCCTGCTTTTTATTACCCTTTTGGGTACCCTGCCTTTAAGTACCCTGCTTTTAAGTACCCTCTTAGGTACCCTACTTTTAAGTACCGTGCTTTTAGGTAATATGCCTTTAAGTACCCTTTTAAGTACCCTGCTTTTATGTACCCTGCCTTTAAGTACCTTGCTTTTAAGTACCCTGCTTTTAAGTACCCTGCTTTTAAGTATCCTGCCCCTAAGTACCCTGCCTTTAAGTACCCTTTTAGGTACCCTCCTTTTAAGTACCCTCCTCTTAAGTACACTTTTAAGTACCCTCCTTTTAAGTACTCTCCTTTTAAGTACCCTCCTTTTAAGTACCCTCCTTTTAAGTATCCTTTTAAGTACCCTCCTTTTAAGTACCTTTCTGTTAAGTACCCTTTTAAGTACCCTTCTTTTAAGTACCTTCCTTTTAAGTACCCTTTTAAGTACCCTCCTTTTAAATACCCTCCTTTTAAACACCCTCCTTTTAAGTACCCTCCTTTTAAGTACCCTTTTAAGTACCCTACCTTTAAGTACCCTGCTTTTTATTACCCTTTTAGGTACCCTGCTTTTAAGTACCCTGCTTTTAAGTACCCTCTTAGGTACCCTACTTTTAAGTACCGTGCTTTTAGGTAATATGCCTTTAAGTACCCTTTTAAGTACCCTGCTTTAAGTACCCTGCCTTTAAGTACCTTGCCTTTAAGTACCCTGCTTTTAAGTACGCTGCTTTTAAGTATCCTGCCCCTAAGTACCCTGCCTTTAAGTACCTTGCTCTTAAGTACCCTCCTTTTAAGTACACTTTTAAGTACCCTCCTTTTAAGTACCCTTTTAGGTACCCTCCTTTTAAGTACCTTACTTTTAAGTACCTTTCTGTTAAGTACCCTTCTTTTAAGTACCTTCCTTTTAAGTACCCTCCTTTTAAGTACCCTCCTTTTAAGTACCCTTCTTTTAAGTACCCTCCTTTTAAGTACCCTTTTAAGTACCCTCCCTTTAAGTACCCTGCTTTTTATTACCCTTTTAAGTACCCTCCTTTTAAGTACCCTCCTTTTAAGTACCCTCCTTTTAAGTAGCCTCCTTTTAAGTAGCCTCCTTTTAAGTAGCCTCCTTTTAAGTACCCTCCTTTTAAGTACCCTCTTTTTAAGTACCCTCCTTTTAAGTACCCTCCTTTTAAGTACCCTCCTTTTAAGTACACTTTTAAGTACCCTCCTTTTAAGTACCCTCCTTTTAAGTACCCTTTTAAGTTCCCTCCTTTTAAGAACCCTTTTAAGTACCCTTTTAAGTACCTTACTTTTAAGTACCTTTCTGTTAAGTACCCTTTTAAGTACCCTTCTTTTAAGTACCTTCCTTTTAAGTACCCTTTTAAGTACCCTCCTTTTAAGTACCCTCCTTTTAAGTACCCTTCTTTTAAGTACCCTCCTTTTAAGTACCCTTTTAAGTACCCTTCCTTTAAGTACCCTGCTTTTTATTACCCTTTTAAGTACCCTCCTTTTAAGTACCCTCCTTTTAAGTAGCCTCCTTTTAAGTAGCCTCCTTTTAAGTAGCCTCCTTTTAAGTAGCCTCCTTTTAAGTACCCTCCTTTTAAGTACCCTCTTTTTAAGTACCCTCCTTTTAAGTACCCTCCTTTAAAGTACCCTTTTAAGTACCCTCCTTGTAAGTACCCTCCTTTTAAGTACCCTCTTAAGTACCCTCCTTTCACGCACCCTCCTTTTAAGTACCCTTTTAAGTACCCTTTTAGGTACCCTCCTTTTAAGTACCCTCCTTTTAAGTACCCTCCTTTTAAGTACACTTAGCCAACCAGGGTCGCTCTATCTACTTCTTCCATTTTTGATCATATTGCTACATCACATGCAAGAAACATTATAAAATCTGGAGTGTATGAAGTTCCTTTGAGTGACCATTATATGGTCTACTGTATTCGAAATTTTAATAGAGCAGTGGAGAAAGGCCATAACATGATCAAAACTCGGAAGATGAAGAATTTTAACGAAAATGCATTCCTAGCTGATGTTTCTGGCATATGTTGGGAGCGAATGCTTCATGAAACAGATGACATAGATGTTCTTGTAAGCAATTCCATTCTCTAAACCAAAATAACCGTAGCAATAAACAGCCTGCTTGGATGAATAAAAGGGCATTGAGGGCCCTAAAGAAAAAGCACAACGCATACAAAAGGTGGATCCAAACCAGACGTGGCCAAGACTACGAAAGATACAAAAAACATCGCAATGCTGCAAAGTCAACCATTACAAAAGATATTTAAGCATTCGAGAAAAATATCGCCGTAAACTCAAAAACCAATAACTAAAAGTACTGGAAAGTACTAAAAGTTCAAAATTAAAAACAAGGTCAAAAGTTCCTGATTTGAAATTAAACGAAACGGTGTATACCAAATCAGAGCAAGAAAAAGTCGATCTTTTGAACGACTTCTTTACATTAGTTTTTACCTCGGAAGACTTATCTTCAGTTCCACAAATAGAAAAACAGGTAAATGGACCGTTCTTAACAAGCATAGATATAACCGAAGAAATGACCTTGGAGATCCTGAATTCACTAAATCCATCTAAATCAATTGGTCCTGATGGAATACACCCAAGAATTCTTAAAGAAACGTCCGATATCCTAGCGTTTCCTTTACATCTAGTTTTCAGATCTAGCTTACAACATGGTATGATTCCGAATGAATGGAAGATAGCACACGTCACACCCGTTCATAAAAAGGGTTCCAAACATTCGAAAGAGAACTACAGACCCATTAGTCTTACTTCAATCGTTTGTAGGGTCATGGAAAGATACAATTTTTGTAAACAATAATAAAGGCTTGCAAAGGGTGCCAGTCAGTAAGGGGTCTTTAAAAGTGGGTGAGAAGGCAAACTTTGGTAAAGAGGGCAGCTCTCTGAGAACAGGGTTACAGATTTTGCAAAGGTCCCTTTTTCGTCTGGTTTGTATCGAATACGAAAGAATCCCTTTGTTTCAGAGAAAAATCCGTAAGAAAACCCTCGTAATCCTATTGTTTAAAAAAATCTCGTAGGCTTTTTCGGAAGAGTAATTAATACACGACTCGAACACAACGCTTGTTAGGGAGCGATCACTTTTAATCCTGGGTACCAGGCCGAAGGATTTTTGGCAGGGGTATGAAAATTTTGTCAATTATTTTGTGGGGGTACGAAAAATTTGACAGCAATTTTTATGGCGTACAAAACTATTTTGCTTGAAAAAATTTTGGATAAAGTCATCCATCAATGATTGAAAGAAAAGTTAACAGAAGTCTGGAAATGATGAATCACTTGACCGGCATGAAAATCGCCGTGGACACCTTGGTATCTGTCCATATAGTCTATCTACATTTTATAGACAAAGACTTCTGGATGGGGTACTAAACCATTTTGCTGAAAGATGATGGGGTACGAGAAACTTTTTCTATGTTCAAGATGGGGTATGAAGTCCTCTCTAATTGTGCGAAATTATCCTCCGCCCTGGTACTCAGGTTTAAAAATGAACGCTCCCTTACTAAATTGAAAATAAACCTTGTACTTTGACGCAATGTTCGCTGGTCAGAAATTCGTGTAATCCTTGCGTCAAAATCGATCCTTGCAATAATGGAATCAAAGCTGAAAGGGGCAGGGTCACGTAACTGTAAACAAACCTGTTATCTCTAGAATCTTTATCCATTGCAGTTGTATTGGATAAATCTCTGGCAGACTGCCTTTCGTCCTCTGGTAGAGTGCCTGTCGTTCTGTGGGAGACTGCTCCTTCGTCCTAGGGTAGACTTCCTGTCGGCCTGTGGGAGAATGCATTTTGCTCCTCTGGTAGACTGCCTTCCGTCCAGAGGGAGACTGCACTTTCGTCCTCGGGTAGACATCCTGTCGTCCTGTGGGAGACTGCAAATTCGTTCTCTGGTACACTGCCTGTCATCCCGTGGGAGACTGCCTCTTTTGTCCTTTGGTAGACTGCATTTCATCCTGTGGGAGACTGCTCTGTCGCCCTGTGGTAGACTGCAATTTATCCTGTGGGAGACTGCACTTTCGTCCTCTGGTCGATTGCCTTTTATCCTGTGGGAGACTGCTCTTTCGTCCTCGGGTAGACTTCCTGTCGGCCTGTAGGAGACTGCACCTTCGTCCTCTGGTAGACTTCCTGTCGTTCTGTGGGAGACTGCTCTTTTGTCCTCGGGTAGACTTCCTGTCGGCCTGTGGGAGACTGCATTTTCCTCCTCTGGTAGACTGCCTTTCGTCTTGAGGGAGACTGCACTTTCGTCCTCTGGTAGACTGCCTGTCGTCATGTGACAGACTGCTCTTTCGTCCTCTGGTAGACTGTCTATCGTCCTGTGGGAGACTGCACTTTCGTCCTTTGGTAGACTGCCTTTCGTCCTATGGTAGACTGCACTTTCGTCCTCTGGCAGACGGCCTATCGTCCTGTGGGAGACTGCTCTTTTGTCCTCTGGTAGACTGCCTTTCTTCCTATGGCAGACTGCTCTTTCATCCTCGGGTAGACATCCTGTCGTTCTGTGTTAGACTGCCTTTGATCCTGTGGGAAACTGCACTCTCGTCCTCTGGTAGACTGCCTTTCGTCCTGTGGGAGACTGCACTTTCCTCTACTGGTAGCATGCCTGTCGTCCTGTGGGAGACTGCTCTACTTCCTTTCGGCCTGTGGGAGACTGCACTTTCGTCCTCTGGTCGACAGCCTGTCATCCTGTGGGAGACTGCTCTGCCGTCCTCCTACTGCCTGTCATCCTTTGGGAGAGTGCTATGTGATCCTCTGGTAGACTGCCTTTCTTCCTATGGTAGACTGCTCTTTCATCCTAGGCTAGACTTCCTGTCGGCCTGTGAGAGACTGCACTTTCGTCCTCTGGTAGACTGCCTGTCATCCCCTTGGAAACTGCTCTGTCGTCCAGTGTTAGACTGCTTCATCCTGTGGTAGACTGCCTTTTGTCCAGTGTTAGGCTGCATTTCATCCTGTGGAAGACTGCTCTGTTGTTCAGTGTTAGACTGCATTTCATCCTGTGGAAGACTGCTCCGTTGTCCTCTGGTAGACTGCTCGGTTGTCCAGTGTGAAACTGCATTTCATCCTGTGGAAGACTGCTCTTTTATTCATCCAAGCCATGGGAGACTGTTCCGTCGTTCTCTGGTAGACTTCCTGTCGTCCTGTGGGAGACTGCTCGTTCGTCCTCTGTTAGACTTCCTTTAGTCGTGTGGGACAAGGCAAGAAATGAATAAATTTCCGCTAATTTTTTGCAAGGGGAACGCCGCCATTTCCAGAATTCTGCGTTACTGATATCCCATGATTTCCCCAGTTTCCCTAATTTCTTGCAAGGGGAACACCGCCATTTCTAGAATTCTGCGTTTCTGATTTCCCCAGATTTCCCCAGTTGAGAACAATCCGCTGCAATTTCTACACTGTTTCCAGACGGGAATTTTACACCTCCCATTTCTTTGGTCTACACTAGAAATTTCCCCATGCGAAAAACTTTAAGTTTCACCCGTAGGAAATGCGATGTTTCCGCTTCCGATCTTCGAGTGGAAGAGCCATAAATCCCTTTGTAAACAAGAAAGTTTTTGTGTCAAGAATCAAGTCGGCAGCAACACTACGAGGAACTAAAACATCATTCATGCACTCACAACATAGGCAACATTAACCCTATCTGACCTGGGGGTATCCATGGTAACCAAGTTTTCATGCCACAATCTGTGAAAAATATACATTGTATCTCTCTTAATCCTTTTTAATTGGTCTAGTTAAGTCTAAACTATGAATTTACATCTATTTTGATCTATATATTTCATTTCTTTACGAAAAGTAAAGTTTTAGGAACTTTTAACACACTTTCATTTTTATATCTCAAGCAACAACGAAGATAAACAGGGGGAGCGGAATCCGCCCCCCCCCCCAGGCATTGAGTGTTTTAAATCGCCCAGGTCAGATAGGGTTAAGAAACTTTTCATACTATAAAGGCAGAACCATTCATGTGTGGACACGCTGATGCTATCAAAGGATCCCTGTGATAATTCACGGAAGTTTAGTGAATCCTTCAGTCTTTGGTCCTTTAGAATCAGTTGACATAGTAAATATTCACAAAGTACTGTATATGGATAAGAGAGTGTTCACATTTTAGCTCTTGCAATGAAAGTCTGCATTAAATCTTTTCAAAATACGCTCATTAGCCTTGATAATACCGGCAGTTCTCTGTGACTGGCATCGTACTATTTATCAAGTTATGATAGCATTCGTCGTTCAGGTTCTTTCTGAAGCCGAAGCAGTGGATCATTCATATTTAAAGCAAAGGTCACTCAAATGACATTGCATCCATAGCATTTATCGATCAATGACTGAAAATAACAGCTTTCTTTAAAATAGTTATATGTGCCCCCCCCCCCTTGCTCCATAGTTCCTAATTTCTGAGAAGCTGGGAAGAAAGGACATTGCAGGAACATTTTCACAACATGTGTTTAGGCTCATACAATCGACATCATGGACAGTAGAAATGGGAAAACTTGTCCTCAGACTCGAATTTTGGGTGCTAAATCTGAGAATTTGGGGTACAAAAATTTGCCAAGCGAAGCTTTTTAGTTGAAAACGTGTATTGAAAACAAACACAAACGTCAGTAGTCTGTGAACGGCCAAAAAATTGAAACCCTCCAAGCCGTCTTTTAGCCGTTCACAGGTTAGGATGTCGGCAGATGAAATTCGGAGACGCGCCGATGGCACATACATCCAACCATAGAGGATGACCAAGAAGAAAAAGAATTCGATTGGTCGTTTCGTTCAAAAATATTTGCAGCTACCATCAAATTCAACTTCGAGCTCTATTGAAATTTCTTCAGCTATACATTCATACAATAAATTTGCGGTTAAATACCCTATAAATAACATTATTTCACACAAAATCAATTTGATATATGGAACAGGGTAATTCACCTCAGTAGGCAGTTTCATGGGAAGCAAAGCATGCAGGGAGAAAGGAGTCATTAATAATTTTCCAAGCAACACTGCAATTTTGTAAACAGGCTTGTAGACTGCCGCGGTTAATGAAGGATACATTCCCCACTGAATATAATCCATGAAAATGAAGAATTTTGAAAACACAGTAAATTCAAATGACGTTTTGCTTTCGTTTCATAAGATTTTTTCTGATGAAGCGACAGCGAAACGTCATTTGAGCTTACTACAGGGTGTCTCAAAAAACTGTTTGACGTTTGATTAAATGTTGAAAAATAACAATAATATGAACAGACTCATGGGAAGATAACGATGTTCCTAAGATTATGCAATAATTTTAGAGACCAGAATCTTGCTTATCGGTTGAAAATTCACTGACTTGCGAGCTTTCGAAGATCAAAAATATGCGACAGCTGAAACCGGGGACCCCAAAATTACTTGTGATGCAAAAAGCTCGAAAACCGAGGTAAATGAAGCTTATCCAATGCCATACCTCTCGTTGATATCAATGCAAACCAAGTAGGACTTCTGAAGTAATTCAATCCTTAAGATAATTGTCAAAATTTGCCATGTCCAAAACAGTGGTTCAAAACATAATCGACGAAACACGAAGTCTGTTTCCTCAAAGGATCCATATGCTTGAAAGTTAGATTATCGAGAACCTGTTCAAATCCCATTTGCTTAGCCTTGAAACAATTGAAAAATAACAGAAAAGATGGCCTATGGGATTTTTACCAAAAATGGCATTTAGAGGCCTCTGCTTTCAGCCTTCGCGCAAACTCGAACTTCGAGGCCTTGTAACTCCATGAATTTTTATCGGATTTGTAAGATTCTTGTGTCAAAAATTAATTAAAAATCTCGGGAAAAGGGTTACCCGACCAAATGTTCATCCAGCACATCGTTATCTTTTAGTAGTTAATCAAACGTCGAACAACATTTTTGACACACCCTGTATGCCTTTGAAATTTTTTGTTACATTTATATAGCTAATAGAAAGGAGCTTCTAATTTATCCCTCCATGGGAATGGATATTGAAATACATACTTCTATGCAAAAATTCACAGAGCAAGCGGAAGAAGTAAACCACCCATGTTGTCAATATTCAAAATAGAATGATATCTTCATTGGTTTTCTTTCTCTCCATGAAGAAATCATTGAACATTCTAATCCATTGTGGTTTCCAAGGAAAGGAACTCCTATGGTAATCCTCCAAACGCTGTGTCCGACGGAAGCAATATTCACATCGAACGGAAGCAAATAGAAAAGCAATATTCCAATAATCATCCAATAATGAAAATCTATTTTCAAACAATCTTCGAATTTACATGATACGCTTCTTCCACTTTCACCGTAAATCTATACAAATGGTCCATCCACTATATTTCTTCTGTGGTGAATCATCGTGAGAATCCGTCCTTCGGTAGGTACGCTAAATTAGGGTAGACTTATTACATAACTCCTTGTTTTCACTCCATTTCCCCAACGATACCCCCACAATACCCATTCCGCTTCAACAAAGTTTTAGCGGAATGAATATAACAGTAAATAACAATTCAATTCAATGGAGCAAAGCTTAGATGAAAGTCATCAGTCTAAGGCAGGGGTACACTGCAAGCATGCTGCATGCATATTTGGCTAAAATTAGCCTTGGACAGCTGCAAATCTTTCCAGCCTTCGAGCAAAAAAGAGATCCAGCACGTCTCCCAAAGTGAAATCTTTTCCATTTCCTGAACATGCTTTGCTTCCTATGAAAATGCATTTCGCGATAGGCTAGCCATAATAGAATGCGTCAGTATAAATATAAAGAACTTCGAAATAACGTCCATAGTAGTATGCCAACGAATGTTCCCTCTGCTAGACAACACAATTTCACAATGAAAAACTGCTTTGTTACTTTACGAATTAAAAAAATTTTGGGAGGAGTGTCAGGTCCTATTTTTTCCAAGAAGGTAGCACTTTCATTCATCCATTCATTCATTCAAAAATTGATTGTCTATCAACACTATAGAATTGAGAATGAATTTACGAAAAAGTGAACATCGTTGCCATCTGGTCTGATATTGAATTCTGAGGTGGCAGTACCCTCAGTCCATAGAGTTGTCAGAAAACAAAGATACACCTTATATTAGTACTATCATCCCAGGAAGCAAAAACGGAGATGGATAATCATGTTTAATAAATACCGATACACAATTACAGCAAATTCAACGATCATTAGGGCCTGGGGTATGACACAGGCCAGCAGTGTCCATATGAGTTCGAACTTTCACTCATCTTACGGCCATGTGCTACAAACATAGCGGTTTCGTGAGAGAATCCTTGTAGCAATTGAATCTATGGCAATCAAGATTCTTAATGTTTGTGTCATTGTCACTTAGTCCTGCAGAGTGCACCGGTCATATGCTTGTGCAGAAGGATGTATTTGTCTGCCGTTAAGATGAGTGAACGAAGCAAGAAACCCAATTAATTTCAAATCTAGAGTAGATAATTTACGATTTTCATTATTCATAGCGCAGCATTTAGATATATTTAGCACCTCTAAGAATGAGAATATTTTCCACAAGGGAAGGGGAATAAAGGGGTTATATCCCTAATACCGAAACATCAGCGAGGCTAAAACACTCTTCTTTACAAAGTACAAGCAGCTTTTTCCTTGGAACCATTTCTGTTTAATTTCTGGGTGAGTAAACAACAGTTCAAGGGCAAAATCCAAGTGCACTGAAGGGGTTTACCTTAGAATGCCAGAGACAAGGGAAAGGCTAACTTAGACGTTACCATCTATTTCTTTCAAATCAATATGTGGCAAAGTTCTTTTACCCAGCATCCCGAACTTCAGGGCATGCAAATTTAAAGGTATTTCATACTTAGGATGAAGGTCCTGAGGGACGCTTTCAGATAAAGAAAGATATTTATTGTAATTGCTAAATCTTGGGGAGTCACTGCTCTCAATGCCACCGGTTCTGACGTCTCTGCTTTCAACTCTTTTCAAGCATTTCAAAGTAAACAAACTCGTAATCAAAGGACCTAATCAAGAGCAATAAATTTTCCCACCTTACTTATCCTTTCCAGGACAAGCATGTCTATGATTCAGGGAAATTGGTAGATAAGCCACTGTCAGAAATCTTGAATGTCAACAAGAATCGTTTATGCAAGGGTACTTGGCTAATGCTATGTCATACTTGAATACAAGATGCAGAGGAGGGCTACTTTTCTTTATCATCTGATTTCACGGTGCATTCTCGTAGAGCTGCAGAGTATTGTATCATTAATAATGACAACCCCTGACTTCTCTCTTCAGACTTTCGCTACGATAAAATAAATGGGATTAAATGGGATTCACAAAGGTTTTTCGATAGACCGAAGACTATGAAAGGAACTTACTAAAGAACTTACAAAAGAATCATAAATTTAACTGTTTAGCGGATGAACCAGGAAATTTGCAGTCAATAAAAAATTGCAAAAAAATTGACACATCTGCTATTACAAAATGTACAATTATTCGAACAGTCAGATAAGCGACCGAATGGATTGCAGTTATAACGACGTTCGTTTGTAACCCTGTCATGCCCAGAAGGGTAATAATTCCAATAGAATTTTTATCAGTCCGTCAAAGCTGTGTTCTTATAGAGAACCACTAACGCCCTGACGATCCACATGGCCTTCGACGTATTTCATGTATGCAATCCAGGTACAAATCCCCCCAGTCCCCAGTCCCTTGTCTATGGTCCCTATTTGGGTACTCCCCCTCCTTGCATTCCTTCGCTGCAACCTTCCCTTTACTCTCGGTACCAGACCTTCCCGCAGTCTCTCCCTTTGAATTCCTTCTCCCATATGATTTGCTTTAATCTTCAGGTTTTATGGCTTCCTTTTGGCATACTTCTTCTTTCATGTGAACCTCAGTTGTCTGCAAGGCAAAACTTCAGACATCTAACTTGAATTGTACACATGATGTCTCAAAGATTTAGCAAAGCCCCGACCAGTTGCGGTTGAAAACTTTTCTTTTAAGAAACAGGAATACAAGGGAGTTCACTAAGAAACAGGAATACAAGGGAGTTATATTGGAACAACTGAGGTCTTATAAACGTCCTGTTAGAGACAAAAATTGAGGATGAATTGAGAGGAAACAAGCGTCAACACAAGGTAAAGAAATTTTTGATTAAATCATGCGTGTCTTAATACTCTTGATTTGACTAAGTGAAATTACAGGTCTTTGTTAGACCTCTAATTAGAAGTTTGACTAGTGAAATCTATTCTTCAGAAAAGGAAATCGCTTTGTATTTTGCAAACCTGAATCCCTTATTTTACATAAATTTTAATCTATTCCCATCGAATCGAAGGAACTTCCTTCCAAATCGACCGAGGAATGGGGTGCAAAAGGAGCTTCGCTGTTTGGAAGGACGAACTCCATTCAGTTTGCTGAATTCCGCGAGCCGTCGCCCGGGGACAGAGGAGGGATCGATTTAAGCTTCCCGCCAATGATCACCGCTTCAGGAAGAGTGAATGAGAGACAAGTTTGTATATATGATATGGACCAAATGTTGCACTTAGGCATTTCGTCACTTGTGAATTCCTGTTTCTAGTGAAATTCCGTGCTCACAGTCCGATGAGAATGGAGCAATGCAAAATGGCTAAAAATGCTACAGAAGATCACACTGACGAAAAATCTCTGAAATTTGACGCTGTAATCACATTCTTCTATTTTGTCTCGACCCCGGGGGGGGGGGGGTAACTTCAATAGGCGGGTGACGGGGGTGTGCCATTTGACGTCTGAAATCGCACCCTAAAATTTATAAATTTTGGCGAAAACGATACCCCAAAGTTTACAGGCCATTGAAAATGTATACCCTAAAATTGTGACAGCCATCCAGAATTTTAACCAAGTAAATGAAATTTGATCAAAATCAATACCCTAAAGAGTTAGTTTCCTAAAATGACACCCCAAAATTTATGACTACTTGTAACTTTACCAAAAATGATACCCCAAAATCTATTTTCTGCTCGAAAAAAGGCACCCCAAAAAATGGCACATCCCGTACCTGCATGTATGGTAGTTACCCCCCACCCCCCCGGGGTCTCGACATTCTATTAATCTTGATATTTTTTGAGTAAGAAAATGAGTCCTGTTTCGTGGAGCGAAAGATAAACTTACCAGTGATGTATGAAGCTTTGATTTGCGGTCTACGTCCGCTGTCTTTTCTAATAGATCATTCACTTCAGTCTGTTTATCATTCTCTTCGTCCATCTCTGATTGCAGTTTTTGAACCTGAAAATATCAAATATATCACGGGTAATTGATTGTTTTTGCGAACAGACTCCGTGGAGCAAAGTGAAAAAATCCGACAAAATAAGCATCAATACCGTCGGTGACTTGGAAAAATGCCGCCTGTGTGAAAAACGCGGCAAAAATTGCGGCAAAAAGCCTCGTTTCTGCAAAAAAGCGGCAGCACTTTTCAGTAAAGAATTTGTCTTTCATGGTCTGCAAAGTACCTTAGAGAAGATATGGCCATGTCTTGTGCATTCAGTGACTATATAGTGCTATCTATGGAGTTTCCCTTTAAAACAAATTTAAAAAAGCCTAAAAGCAGAGAGAGAGTATATTGTGGTAGGGAACCCCCTGCCAAGTGTTCCATAATATAGAATTTTGATAGTTTTCATAGATGAGTGGCCTATGCAGAAATCTGCCTAGAAATCTTGAAAACTTTTGCAGAAATCATTGCTTTTTCTTTCAAGAGATCTCTGAAATCTTGCAGAAACAATTTCATGGACACCTTTTTAGTGCAGTATTACATCTCTAAATTTGGTCTAAGCGATGTAGGTAGATTGCTACGAGCTGTTTAGGAATCCGGAAAGCTGATAGTTGATCGATAAAACTCGCAAAGTGGCGGATGAGTTTCTACAAAAGATTGATGACGCTAGGGTCCATGCAAAAAATCTACGTAACTTGATGGTAGAAATATACAAGTGCTTATCATGCGAAAATCCCTCCTTTATGTGGAATATTTTCCAGCGGAAGGAGCTTGCGTATGATCTACGATCAGATTCACTGCAAATGCTACCACAAGCAAAAACGACAACTTATGGGACCAGTTCGTTGACCTTTAGAGGTAGCATTCTCTGGAACAGCCTACCTGACGCTATAAAAAGCTCACCATCTGTGTTTTATTTCAAAATATCGATAAAAGAATGGAAGGGTGAAAATTGTACATGCAAAAATTGCTGTTAGAAACAATATCTTGGAAATCCCTCCCCCAAACAGTAATTATGTAAATCATGTAAATCGACGTAAATATAATTATTTTCTTTATATTATTGTAAATTTTTTCCTTTGTAGATAGTTGGTTTGAATTAGCTATGTATTTAAGCTATTGTAAATACCAACTATAAAGAATTTAATAATAATAATAATAACAATAATAATAATAATAATATAAAAACACAACTGTTTATAAAATACGTTTCGATGATAAAATCTTCTTCAGATAAAGAAGATGAAGAAGATTTATAAGACTGAAGAAGATTTTATCATCGAAACGTATTTTATAAACAGTTGTGTTTTTATATTCTTTTTTCTGTTTATTTTTGATGGTGGTTTTTGTTAACATAATAATAATAATAATAATGATGATAATAATAATAATAATAATAATAATAATAATAATAATAATAATAATAATATAATAAACGGAACCACCATCAAAAATTAACAGAAAAAATTAAAAAGAAAACACAACTGCTAAAATTCGGACGTTTCGATAAAAATCTTCTTCAGCACAAACTTTCCAAAGGACAACCGAGAATTTATAATACATGATAAACAACCTAACTTAAAAATAAAATTACAATTACATTTTGTAAAAAAGAACCCCATCCTTAGTAAACATGACTGCTATTGAAATTAAATTCAAGTGGGAGTGAAAAATCACGTTTGAGTTCAAAGTGTTTGAAGTCTGATGCACACCAGGTCCCCTGGGCCGCCAAGGCCGCCCAGAAGGACCCAACGACAAAGGACTCAAACTCTGAGTCCTTCTCCCCTGAGTCCCCCCGAGCAACCCAACGACCCAAGAGACCCAGCGCGATCCAGGCTCCAAGCGTAAACAAGAAAATGAAATGTTTGGCTGATTAGCAATTATTTCCCCTTTGAGACCAGATAAATCACAGACGAAACCTCCGAGGAATCCAGCCGGCAACCCCGCAGCCCTCCCATATGACCTTTCAATGATTCGCAAGTTGCTGAATCTTGAATGGCTTGATAGGGGATTCCACCCTAACGCCACATGCAAAAAAACATGAAGCCAAAAAGGAAGACGGCAGAGCACTGCCAACCGAACCCCCCTGAGACACCAGATTCAATGGCAGGAATTAGGCCATGCCACACGCAAACATATCGAGTTCCACATCTGCCGCCCGTTCATTCAAACCCTTGGGTAAAAAAGTTCCCAGCCTGTATTGCCAAAATAGTTCCTTACGTCGCAACGAAAAGACATTGTCAGCCCCATCGATCATTTTAACCCTAACCTCAAATTTCCCATTGTGATTCCCCTCAAAGAAATGACTAAAAAAGTTTGCTTGTGGGATTAATTTACCCCTGTCGAGTGATCCCTCGTTATGTTTGCGTGCGTAGGATCTGAAATACGATTTGTACACCTTGAATCTTTGCCGAAATTTGGTTTTGGTACTACCTACATATTTTTTGTTGCAAATTTCACATTGTAGTAAATGCACAACGTTTATAATAATAATAATAATAATAATAATAATAATAATAATAATAACAATAATGATGATAATAATAATAATAATAATAATAATAATAAAAATAATAACAATAATAATAATAATGTGAAACTGACGAAGAAACTGACCAAACGTGAAACTGACGTGAAACTGACGAAGATTTTTTAATCGAAACGTATTTGGCAAATCACAGTTGTGTTTTCTTATTTTATTTTCTGTTGTTTTTAGATTGTGTTTTAGTTCATTTATAATAATGATAATAATAATAATAATAATAATAATAATAATAATAATAATAATGATAATAATAATAATAATAATAATAACAACAATAATAATACAACTGTAATTTTGGCAAAATTACAGTTGTGTTTTCTTATTTTATTTTCTGTTATTTTTAGATGGTGCTTTTAGTTTCTTTAATAATAATAATAATAATAATAATAATAATAATAATAATAATAATAATAATAATAACAATAATAATAATAATAATAATAATAATAATGGTGTTGGGGTGGAATTCCCCATCGGGCCATTCGGGATTTAGCAAATTAAGCAAATCCTTGGAGGGTTACAAGCTGGCCTCTCTTTTCCTGTTCCCGTGGAATTAAGGATATTACAAAAGGGGCGGTGGACACTCTCAATCCCATGTGGGTAATTAAAGGTCTAATATCACCATTTTCGATAAGTTGTAATATGGACGTCCTCTGACAGCTGAATTCGATAACATCACTCAAATCGCAATATTTTGCCTACAAGTGCCCCTAAAAGCCCCCCAAAGTTGCGAATTTGCGGAAATTTTTCAAAATTACCGCGCAGAGAAAAGAAGACTGGTAACGAGCGCTGCAACGTCACGGCAGGAACGCATGAAAGAATCACAGCACAGGCCTTCATTGAAAACACTACTACAAGGTTGCATCTTGTTTCTTCCCGCAAAACTGTTTTTTCAGCCATGCCTATGGTTTATGGTTCCAGCAAATTACCTATGACAAAGAGTTGGGTATTTCAGTCCATAAACTGGCTTCTTCGGAGATGACAAGCCTGAAGCGAAGGAACGAAGGAAGCAGTGACGGAACTTACACAGAGATGAGAGAGAGAAGGCAAAATGCACCGAAAAGAAGCACTCCGTCATTTGCGCGAAGCATTTCTTTTTCATACAAGAAGAGATCGATATAGTGTGCCTCTGTTCCCGGGATGGAGTTATCATACAGAAGAAGTTTGACATCAGATGACATCGGGGTTTAAAGCTAGCCTAAAAGTCGCGCTAAAGATACAGGATAATCACATAGGCTAGGTGAAAGCTTTCCCTTCAATACAAGAACCGTTTCCCTAAAGACTATATCTGGCGTTCCGTAGAGAAGAGAGAATTCTCCGGGGTAACACTGAAAGCTGAAGGAAACAATAATCATGTATGAATAGCTCAAAGAATCTTCTTTCGAATGGTGTCAAATGTTAATATATCTTACACTAAAATTTGCGGTTATTATGGGCGTGCAGTCAGCAGGTCATGATCTTGTGCGATCTGGCTTTCGATCATGAGAGTTCCCAAGGACAAGAGTGTTGACGATTTATCAATGAAAATTTGTACAGGAATTACAACTCATACATTGAGTTTAGTGATGTCCTATCATCTGCAGAAGTGCTTTTGAGAAGGGCAAAGCGGAACGTTGGGAAGCGTTGAGGAACTCTGTGCCGTTTCGTAGAGGCATAAATGTTGGCTTGTTCTTGGAGAACCCGTGGTGAATCTTATTATTTGGCCGCGAACTCAGCATTGCCGCTGCAAACTGAGGTAAGAGCCTTCATATTAAAATCAGTTGTGGGTTTCTTGTCATTTTAGCATGCTTTAGTCATTTGTTTATCCATTCCTCGTCGGCAACAGTGTCATCTAAGATGACTCATCTTGACATAGATCTTTTATGTGCAAGGCTGGGTCTAAGCACAATGTGAAGTTTGCCGTACTACGGTCATTGCTCACTGTTGCTGCTTCGTCTTTTTCTTCAGCAACATATTCTTCGACGTTGTAGCAGAATACCACGCATCTTTTGATTTCCAAGATGATTCAGACAATGTTTGCGATATTTTTGAAGATCTAGTTCGTTTGTTCCCACGGTTTATCCACAAGCTTCAAAATTCCTCAATAAAGCATTGGATACTTGCGCGTGGCGTGGTTCCTGTTGTTACGTCACAAACACTCGACCCAGTCTCTTTCTTTGCGCGGTAATTTTTCAGACCACCCCATCTTTCAGGGGCTTTTAGGGGCACTTCTTGTCAAAATATCACGATTTGAGTGATTGTATCGAATTCAGCGATGATAGGATGTCCATATTACAAATCTTCAGAAATTGTGATATTAGACCTTTAAACCCAAAAAGAAAACCAAAAAGACAGGCTGTATTATTATTGTAACTCCAAGGTTTGGAAGGTGTCTAGAGTATTTTAGTTTTGTTTTTATCTTGGGGCCTGTTTCGCGCTGGGTCTTTTGGGTTTGCTGGGGTCGTGCGGGGGGAACCGAGAGACAAAGGACTCAAACTTCGGGTCTTGTCTTTGTTTTTCGGGTCTTCTTGCGCTGTCCTGGCGGCCCCGGGGGACCCGGTGTGAAGCAGGCCCAAGTTTTCTGTCAAGGTTGTTTACGTTGTAAAAAGTTTGAGATGTATCAAGGGTATTTTAATTCTGATTTTATGTAGATTTAATGATAATTTTAATTTTTTTACAATGTATAAAACCTGGCTGTCCTTGCTTGTAAAGTAAACTGAGGAAGATTTTAAATCGAAACGTCTGGCAAAATTACAGTTGTGTTTTCTAATAATAATAATAATAATAATAATAATGATAATAATAATAACAATAATAATAATAATAATAATAATAATAAGTCTTTAGCAAAGACATCAGGATGGAATTCGGGGTGGAAAAGTGTGCTGTACTGATAATGAAAAGAGGAAAGTTTATAAGAAGTGAAGGAATCTGCCTCCCCGATGGACAAAGAATAAAGTGAGTGTGAGGATAAAAGAGAGCACGGAAGAAAAGTTGCTTGGAGTGATTCTGGACAAAACATTATGCTTTAAACAGCAAGTAAGGTCCATTTGTAAAAAGGCTGGGCAAAAGCTACATGCTCTCTCGAGAATCTCTCACTTTCTTGATACTGAAAAACTAAAGAGAATAATGAAGGCATTTATCTTGTCCCAGTTCAGCTACTGTCCTCTTGTTTGGATGTTCTGCGATAGAACACTTAATAACAAAGTTAATCGTATTCACGAACGGGCATTGCGGATAACTTACAAAGATATGAGATCAGATTTTGACACAATGTTACTCAGAGACAATGCGGTCCCAATCCACATCAAGAATTTACAGTTGTTGATGACTGAAATTTATAAGACAAAATGGGAGCTCAATCCTACTTTCATTAGGGAGATCTTTGTTGAAAAACACAGTACTTATGGGTTAAGAAGCTGCCATAATCTACTACTGCCACAAGCGCGCACTACGTGCTATGGCTTAGAGACGATATCGTTTCTAGGGAGTAGATTGTGGCAGGCACTTCCCAATGACATGAAACAATCAGATACCCTCTCCAGCTTTAAAAGGAGAATAAAATCCTGGAAGGGAGAGGAATGCAACTGTAGACTGTGTAGACCTTTCGTGGCGCAGGTTGGGTTCTTGAAAGGATAAATGCGTTGCACTGTGCATACCAAAAAAAAAATAATACTGTAAAAAACATTGTAAAAATCTGTAGATATGTATTTATACTTAATTATTCCTTATATTAGATAAATGTATATATATATATATTTTTTTTTATTTTTTAAACAATTTTACTTTGTAGTAGGCTTGAATTAGCTTTTATTTCTGTAGCTATGTTTTATACGCCTACTTTAAATAAATCGATAATAAATAATAATAATAATAATAAAGTCATTAGAGAAAGAAGAGGGGTATAAATACTTAGGTATATTAGAAGCTGATGGTGTAAACCACGAACAAATGAAGGAAATGATAAGAAAAGAATATTTTCGCAGAGTACGTAACATCTTGAAAGCAAAACTAAATGGCGGAAACACTATCCAAGCCATAAACAGCAGAGCCGTTTCAGTGATAAGGTATGCAGCTGGAATAGTTAAATGGACGATAGATGAATTAAGAACGATGGATACCAAAACGCGAAAGCTATTGACGATTTACAGGGCATTACACCCTCGAGCAGACGTTGATCGACTTTATTTTAAAAGAAGAGAGGGAGGAAGAGGTTGATAAGTGTTCAGAATTGCGTTGAGGTAGAAAGTGGGAGTCTGTTTGCTTATGCAAGTAGCTCTCGAGAAAATCTTTTGAAAGCAGTAATAGATGAAGGAATACTGAAGAGAGCAGATGAAAAAATAACAATGAAGTATGTGCAGCAAGAGAGAAAAGCATCATATCATCAGAAACCAATGCATGGACAGTTTGCAAAGATAGTAGCTGAACAAGGCAGTAAAGAGACATGGGCATGGCTGAGGCAAGGAACGTTGAAAAAAGAGACAGAGGGCACTATTATGGCTGCACAAGACCAAGCGCTTCCAACCAATGCCATGAAAGCTAATATACAGGGTCAAAACATCAGTCCACTATGCAGGATGTGTGGAAAAGAGAACGAAACAGTTTCTCATATAGTATCAAGTTGCGAGAAGCTTACGCAGAAGTATTACAAGCAGTGGAGACACGATAAAGTTGCGCAAATCCTTCACTGGAATTTATGTAAGAAATATGATCCACAGGCAGCCACAAAATTTTACGATCATGTCCCTGAGAAAGTATCAGAAAATGATCTTGTGAAAATACTGTGGGACTTCAATATACAAACAGATAAAAAGCTGGAACACAATAAGCCAGATATTACCATACATGACAAGAAAAACAACGAGTGCCTACTAATTGAAGTGTCTTGCCTATTCGATAAGAACATTGAAGTTGAGGAAGTCAAATTAGAGAAATACCAAGCTTTGAAATGGGAACTGAAGAAGATTTGGAATTGTAAAAGCGTAAAGATAATACCGATAATTATTGGGGCGCTAGGCACTGTTAATGCAAAGCTTGGAGAATGGTTAAAGAGCATCGATATCAACTGTAGTATTAGCCAAGTACAACAAGCAAGCCTACTCGGTACAGGAAGAATACTCAGGAAAGTACTGGACACCTGAAGTGACTGGGAGTTACTTGATGTCTAGACTTTGGTATCAACATCCAGCTAGAAGCTGTGTTTAGATAAAGGACAACAATAATAATAATAATAATAATTATAATAATAATAATAATAATAATAATAATAATAAAATGAGCGGTCACATGTTTTAAGATGGGACCGCAAATCAATTTAACAATACGGCCGCATTTTATGACGTGTTGCCGCATTTCACCGTCACCTTCCCGCATGTTTTACTTGCCCTTACCTGATGAAATACTGACCACATTTATAAACTACGGGCCAGAACCACAAAATATGAAGATAATATGTGGGACAACTATTGTAATGTGCTGCCGCATAATGCAATCAGCAGCTGCGCTTTATAACATGCGGCCAAAAGTTTTCACCGCCCTTCTTTGAGAATGGAGAATGGAGGTACATTTTCTAATTTGGCAGCGGTAGTTTAAATCATTTAAAGAACGTTCCAAAACCAATAGACTTGTGTAAATACCGGGTGTCCCAAAAAAAGTATCCGGATTTGGTCGACCTTGGCGATAAGAATATAGCGTGAATCAATCCGAAATGATTTTCAAAACATACCTCGATAGCCAACTTGAACATAGATACCTCGTTCGTTGATATCGGTGCACTGAGAGTGAAGATATTAATCTTCAAAGGACAAATTTGCCTCCACCTCCAAACCAGAGCTTTGGCGCTTTGGCCTAAGCAAATTCTTGAAGCTCTGTGAATGAAATCAACAAAATTTGAAGACGGCACAACAGATATGTGTTTCCATAATACAGTTCATGTGATACCTATCGTCAAGGGAGCCCCGAAATCAGCTTCATTCATCTCAATATCGACAATTTATTTAACACTTACTATTCACCGGTGAAGTACTCCCTTGAGGACTTGAGCATCAACACACTTTTGACATCGTCGAATCATTCCTTGAAAAGAATTTATCATCGCGTATCTTCGAAGCTGATTTCCCGGGTGGGTCATCAACAAGAGAGGAGATATCTATTGGCCCCCAAAAGATCTCCAGACCTTCCTGTCGTGGCCCCCGAGAGATCTAATAAACAATTCTTTTCAAGGAATGATTCGACGATTTCAAAAGTGTATTGATGCTCAAGGGAGTACTTTCACCGGTGAATAGTATGTGTAAAATAAATCGTCGATATTGAGATGAATGAAGCTGATTTCGGAGCTCCCTTGACAATAGGTCTCACATAAACTGTATTTTGTAAAACCCATCTGTTGTGCCGTCCTCAGATTTTGTTGATTTTATATGCGGAGCTTCAAGAATTTGCTTAGGCCAACGCGCCAAATCTCTGGTTTGGAGGTGGAGGCAAATTTGTCATTTGAAGATTAATATCTTCACTCTCAGTGCACCGAATTCAACAAACGAAGTATCTATGTTCAAGTTGGCTATCGGGGTATGTTTTGAAAATCATTTCGGTTTGATTCACGCTATATTCTTATCGCTAGGGTCGACCAAATCCGGATACTTTTTTTTGGGACACCCGGTAGGTACCGTAGGTGTAATACCATTAAATCTATGACTTGGAAATGAATGGCTTGCAAGAAACTTTAACTACTTTGCTGCAATTTTACCGTTCGAATTTTCATAAGTCTTTACATTTGTCGCAATTACTTCGTATCAAATTCAAAAATCATATACCAATAGACATTTTGCGAAAAGTTTAGAAACTACGAAAGTTTCAAAGAGCCATTGTCTCCCAGCCTCCTTTGAAGACTTACGACGATGAGGGACTTGTAACCCTGCGGTAAACCTTGCTCAACAGCGACTAATAATAAAGCAAATACTTTGTGCTACAAATTCTTAAAAGCCTTAAATAGCGGACTCATCATGATAAGCCCTCGGACGCACAATAAACGATCATAATAAACCTATGAACGCACAATAATCTATTATAATAAACCCACGGACGCACAGCAAACGGACGTTGTCAACCTAAACGGAAATGTAAAGCTAACCTGGCTAAACCAGAGCGTGACTCTGCTTTTGGTATCCACTTACTGAGTAGTTTTGAGTGTGGTAACAGCTACAACAAAAATCGTTCGCGTACTTTCAGTAGGGTGTGGTCTGCCTTTCATCCCAATATTTTAAAAGCTATGTCTATTAAACTTCAGCACTCCTCGCTTTTCCGGCAGAAGGAGTTTCTTTTCGCTGTGCAACTGCTTTTAAGTTGCCTCGAAACGTTTTGGCGATTGTTTATTGGATGGCCTTTGTTCGAGATTAGCCAATTGCCAATTAGTGGCTTTGGTATGATGTTCAAGTGATACGCAAATGTCTTTTGCTTGTTCGGTATAAAACAGCTCGGTCGTGTCATTTATGTTATTCGAATGAATAAACTGAAGAGTGTGCGACGAAACGCGTATTTGGTAAATAATGTGGCAAAATAACTTTGTTGGTAAGTCATTACTTGATTTTCTTGCAGGTTTAACAGTTATGTAACTAGCGAAAGGTTAATTTCGTATTTTTGGATATTTAAAATTTAAAGTAAGTAAGTTTTGATAGCTTTCTCTCCACAGGTTTCAATTTTAATTGTGCGTCCATGGGTTTATCATGATGAGTCCACCATTCAAGACAATTTCAAAATGAAACAGTGAAAAAGCTGACCCTATTTTCTGCAATCATCAATGGAATTAAGATGGATTCATGGCTTCGAATCTCGAATCCCGGGGGAACATTATCAGCTCTTCAATCGAATCGAGGATTCTTTCACATTTGCCGTAACGACAGTAGATCACAAACCTCGCAATCTGATTGGTACTCTAGGAAGCTCTGAGTTTGGGCCTCAGTAGGATGAGGTTTTTCAGAGTAATGTTATGAGTCGTTGTTGACCGAAGCGCCATCATCAAGTCAAAGGAGCACAAGGGATTCCAGGTCATGTAAGGCTAGCTTCTTGTGAGCATGTTGTAATTTCAGATTATCTGACAATCCAATTCGGCCTGAGCAGAAAATATATGCACTGCAGTACTCGTTGCTTAAGCCTATCTGAATATGATCTATTGCTAAAAGCTGATATCTATGATATAATGAGTAAGGACCAATTCACTGGATTTGGTGTTTGTTAAAACTTTCATGAATTACAGCAAAATATAGCTAAAGTGTCCTTCAAGCCATTCCCTTCAAAGGGGTGCGTCATAGAGATAAAGATAAACCTTTGTAAAAATTTGGAGGACAGAGCAGAACTGCGCAGGCATGCGAAAAACTCGCTACTTTGAGCCCCCTAGCTCCCTGCAACAGATCCCAAATTCAGCAACTCTTGATATTTTGTTCCTTTGACCTCGATTTCTTGATTTATCATTTCAAAAAGCTTATCTGTCCAACCACTTCCTTGTCTCATATTGCTTGAGGACGTCATTTAATGCAGTTTCTGCTCCGTCGATTTGGAGCCAATGCTCTATATATCAAGTAGAAAGAAATGTGCCTTCCTCGAAAGTTTAAGACCATATTTATCTGGGCTAAGTCAGTTTCAGTAGCCTCTTCGAATTCAGTTAAACATAATTCATGAAACATCGATCGTATCGTCTCAAAAAAAGCCCTTCTGACTAAACAAAGGAGCGAAACGATAAAATATCAAGACTGTTAGAGTTCATAGGCATATCTGTTGATCTTTAACTTAAATGCAAATACCTTGCATTTGAAAGCGTCCTCCGAACACCGGAGATATGGGTTCACAAGGTTTAAATTTAGAGTGCACTTGAAACCAGAGGTTTGTGAAAGGGTCTAGCCATGATTTGATCACAGGCATTTTGCAGAAGAATTTAACTTTGATCTTCAGGTTTTTCTTTTGAAAAGAATGATACCTTGAATTGCTTCATTGTTTTGAATGAATATTCCTTCGAGGAATCAATCCGTCCATTGTATTAAATCCCCCAGTGTCATTTCTAGGAAAGGAGGGGAAAAGGAGCACGTGCCTACTTATTTTGGAGATGTGGCACGACTTCATCATTCTTATAACAGTTTTATTACATTTATTTTAATAAGGGCGATGTCAATAGGTCTTTACTTCTTTTCAAAAGCAGAACCTGAAATTTAAAGTTTATGGGTGTTTTGGATACAAATCATGGCTAGGCCCTTTTTCGAAGACTCTGGTTTTGAATGCACTGTAAATTTTGACTTTGCGAGCTTGTATCTCCGGTGTTTGGTCGACGAGTTTTAAATGCAAGGTATGTGAATCTAAGTTGAAGACTGATAAATTTAGCTGTTTACTCGGAGAGTAATGATATATTATTGTTTCGTTCCTATTTCCAATCAAAAGGGGTTACTTTTTTCTTAAACACCCGGTAAATTGCCGGAAGTGAAGAAGAAGCAGATCACTGAAAAAGGTGTCCATCGCACAAGGCCAGTGAGTTAATTTTCAATGGTTCTTCCCAACAAAAGGTGAGAAATGAACAGACGAACAAACAAAAAAATTAGCAACTATTTTTGACATCAAGGGACAACATGTTGCTCGAACAGTGTGCGGAACGGTGTATACTGTTCCTGTTACAAAGTAAGTAATAGGACTTTATGCCAAGAATGGAGGATTAGCAACTATTTCGAGTCCAAGAGAATATATGCTCCTCCAACTGTAGGAGGAGCCGTGAACACATATTTAGTATAGACCGTTCCCGTTGCAAAGTGAGCAGGATTTCATGCCAAGAATGGAGAATTAGCAACTATTTGAGGGCAAGGGAAGATACGCTCCTGATGCTGTAAGAGGAACTGTGTAGACACATTTAGTGTACACCGTCCCCGTTACAAAGAGAGTAAGATTTAATGCCAAGAATGGAAATTAGCATTCGATGTCTAGGGAGAACATGCTCCGCATACCGAAAGGGAAACGGTGTATAAACAATTAGTATGCCGTTCCCGTTACATAATGACCATTACATTGTAAAAAGAACGGAAAATCAGCAATCTTTTTCAAGTGAAGAGAAAGCTGTCTTCGCATATTACAACAGGATCGGTATGTAGAAACTTAAAACACACCATTCCCGTTAAATGGTACGAAACACTTCTAGCAAAGAACGGATAATTAGCGACATATTTCAAGGTCATGGGTTCGAGAGAGTTGGTGATATTTTTCAAAGGAGCATATGTTTGAAACCATATGACAAAGGCACAATATTGATAAAAAAATTATAAAGGCATGTATCAAAATGGAATGATAGAACAAAATAATAATCTCTCTTCCGAGCTCACCATTTTTTCTAGTTTTTCTTTCCGGTCGTCACCATCTAAACTTGAATATAATTCTCTGCCAGCCTGCAGGTGAAATGAAGAAAATATCACTAAAGAAGCATCGATCTAGAACCAAAAGCCGACCAGACCTGGCTATTCTACGGAAAAAGTTGTAATCACTGACAGAATTGTTGAGCCACCTGAAAAAAGGGACATTTTCGTCCCCCATTCCCCAAATGTCAATTTTGTTTTCAAACTGTGACTGGTCAAGATTACTGGTCAAGATGACAGGCGTGACTCGGCAACTCTTTGTGGCACTGCAACATTGACTAGATGGAGGGGGAGACAGAGGAAAAAAACTGAAAATCTAGGGGTGGCTCACCAATTTTTCAAGTCATTGTGGGTCGAGTGATGTTTTATATCTCTTTGTAACACAAAGACACATTTGGCAAAACCGCGCTAGAGCCAATCACCACAGACATTGTAGCTATGCTATGAGAGTTTGGACTGAGCAATGTTCTTATACATTTTTATACAAAAGGCTAGATTGAGTAAAGCTGCAGTTTCGATCGTCGTTGTTCGCATTCAAAAGATCTACAAAATGCACCGAGTTATCGTTCGATTCAGATACTTCGATTGTATTTGATTGGTGAAATTACAAACCTACCCAAATTCCGAAAACGGTAGACTTCGCAAAGACAGAAACCCATTTCCTAATCAAACACAAAACTCTTAAGAACAGTAGATTTCAGATTCAGCCTGATGAAAACGAGTTTTTCAGTTGAAAAACACGACGATGAATCTGTTGCTTGGCAACAAAGAGTAAAGTTACCGATTACCGTAGCAACGCCATTTGCATCGTTTTCAGAGTTTCGTAAATGAAAAACGGGAACCACTCCGAACCTGCCAGACCTACCGTTTTCGGAAGTCGGGGGTAAGTGCAAGAAGAATTCCGAGTCCATCAAGTTTACCGTTTTCAGCATGGACCTTTTCACAATTTGGAGAAAGGGACTGAGGAAAGCAGAGCCGATTCTGACAGCCCTAGCAACAGTAGGAAATTAGGGGAATCCCCTTCTTGCAGCTCGTTGCATCTCGCAGCAAGCTTAAGTTATTTTCAATTTATTGGCACCTTCCATGAGTTACAAGATACTTGTATAGAATTGCAAGTATTTTCTCTTGATTATTTATGCGTCTTGCCATCCTTTCACCTTTTGGTGCGTGTATTTTGAGCCAACCTATTGCTAGTATTTGACGTCGGTGTTGAAGTAGTTCAGTTTAGGCCTAACCGATCAAAAGACCTAACTTCAAACTTGAATGAACATATACAATAAAATACCTCAAAGATATACTGACAAATGGTGGAAGGATGACCAGGTGGCTAAATAATCCACAGAAAACACTTACCAACTCTACAGCAACTCTTGAAAAATGCAAAAAGAAAATAACTCGAGTTTGCAGTGAAATGCGACATAGACACAGGCGGAAGGGATTCTCCTAAGTTCATACTGCTGCCAAGGCTGTCAAAATTTGCCGCACTCTCCTCGGTCCCTTCTCAAAATTGTGAAAAATTCTATTGCTAGAAATGAAACACACCCTTTGAAAGAAACTGGCTTATAAACTAGTACTATGATGGCAAAAATTTTTAGAAACCTTAGTACTATGTCTGAGAAGTATTAAGAAACTGACCTCTCCAGTAATATTAGCAAACCGTCTATGTTTTTTTTATATCCACTAAAAGATTACAATATGAATTTACAACCTACACTACTTTACAAGATTACTATACTATACAGCTATACAATACTACTGGAAACGATACCCCGAGGAGCAAAAGACTATGACTACCCCGAGGCCAATTGAACACAGAGATCAAGACTACTCTCTGTCTCAAATTACATGCCACGGGTCCGCGATCGAAACAACTTAAATTTTTGCATGGGCAGTTAAGACATAATCGCAAATAATGTGTGGCATCTAGTTTGAGACAGACGTTAAATATACGAGTAAAAGAAAACAAAGAAAAACAAAATACAGAAAAGAAAAACACGTTTACTTAGATGGGACATGGT
The DNA here is from genome assembly GCA_964020215.1 of Aurelia sp. 3 sensu Dawson et al. (2005). Classification (NCBI taxonomy): domain Eukaryota; kingdom Metazoa; phylum Cnidaria; class Scyphozoa; order Semaeostomeae; family Ulmaridae; genus Aurelia; species Aurelia sp. 3 sensu Dawson et al. (2005). Next base: position 289,760 of record CAXHUP010000068.1, read on the forward strand.
GGTTGTGTTTGTGTGGCATATGACGAAGTACGAATCTAATTAAATCGACCAGATTTGTGGATGAATTGTAGAGTTAGCAGGAGTATATTTCTGTTTAGTTCATCGGGAAATTTTTCATCACCATACAATAAAATCTGCATTAAAACATTATTTTGGAGATTTGTATATCCAAATGGTTCAAGTAAAGCAAAAACTCCAGTGAGAAGATCTCTATGTTTTGAACATAGCAGAACACTGTTCATTCCTATATGATGCTCTAAATGTCAAGAAACATACCTGCAGCAGGCCACATTGATAACTCATGCATTCAAACAATAAGAAACAAATCCAGAAACTTTTGGCACTAAAATGAACAAATTTTCATGTTCAATCAAGAAAATTTTACTTCTATGGCCTGATTAGAGTTTCTTACAAAATGAAAACGTGCATTTACCTCTTTTGCTGTAACAGCAGCAGTTGCCAAGCTGTCGTGACGATCACGTGAATCGTAACTCTATGATAACAACAAGTATACAGTTCCTTACAATTCTCTACCAATGTAGCAAACCATAGGAATTTTTACAGAATGGGTGGTGCCCACACCACACAAAATAAAAGACGGAATGTAATAATTTCCCAAGTCTGATCGGTATAGCCAAAGACACAACATTTTTGTGCAGTTTCGCTCTCTTAAACGGATATGTCATTACAACTACATGTCACAAGAGCAACAACAACAACAACAACACCATTTCAATTCAATGAGCGAAAGTAAAGGGACCTGAATCGTGTGCTTAGTACCCCCTCTCATACCATAAATCATTTGACATGAATTGACATGTAAACCACTGACTTTGCAGCCAGAAAGGTCAACCGGATAGGGTAGGGTTCAATACCCGGTGGAGCCCCACCACCTAAACGCCATGACAAGGGGTCGTGAACTCAATTAGCGCTTAGCTACAGCTGCGATTACTGGGCTTGGTGTTCAAACCGCCGTCACCTGAAACTTACTCTTTTTAAGTACACCATTATCCGTTGACAACATTACACGGGCAAGTGGTTATCAGAACCTCGAAGACATACCCTTCAGAACCCACGGATGGAAACTTTCAGCAGCTACCTACCCTTGTAAGAGGGTCATCCACCGTAGTGTCAATCTCATCTCGGCTGTTAATGCTAGCATTTTTTCTACGCATGATCTGCGGTGAGGATTTTACTCTTGCTCGTATTGATGGTGTTAGACCTGCTGCAATTGGCACAAGTAATGACTGCTGATTAGGCTCCTTGTTGTCAGTGTTGTCTTTGTCAGTATCCTTTGTTTCCAAAGGTTCCTTGGTAGTTACGTCATTAGGTGATTTAGCAGCATCGTCTTCAGAACGCCAAGCAGGTGGTTTTGCGCGTACACCCATCCTAAAAATCAAGTTTCTAAACTTTAGGGACATGTTTTCAAAAAAAAAATTCTATCCAAACGCATCAATTTCTTTATAAATGCTACGCTCATGCGTCGAGGAAACAACAGAACGGGTGACCCAAAATAGTGACCCGACGAAATCTGTTATAGAAGAATAAGTAAGAGGCCTATTGAAATGCTTTAAACGTTGTTCTGTCGCTAAATGACTATCCTTCATTATGGGCATTTTTCGCCATTTTTTCGGCATAGCAAATTTCCAAAAATGAAGATTTTGAGGAAAAAGGCGTGCTTGAAATCCTCAAAACATCGTCAAGAATAGGGAATCGATTTACAGCCATTTCAGATCTTTAAAACAATGTGGAGTGTATTTTATTTCAGGCTGCGAATACGCAACTCAGTCAAAAGTTTCCAGAGAAAGTTTTTAGTCCCTGGGTACCTAAGCATTGAGAATAAACGTATTCAACTTTCCTCGCTAATCAAAATCTTCAAGAGTTGCTTACAGAAAAACACAGGTGTATTCTCATCCCTTTTTTAGGTTTCTAGGGCCTATATACTTGCTCTAAGAACTTTGGACTGGGTTGCTTATTCCGGGTCTGACATAAAACATGCTCCTCATTATTTTGAAGATCTGAAATGGCTGTAAATCGATCCCCCGTCTTTATCGAATTTTTGAGGACTTCAAGCATGCCCTTTTCCTCGAAATCCTTAATCTAGGAAATTTACTGTGCCCAAAAAAATTGACAAAATCCTCTTAACGAAGGGGACAGATCAGAAACTGCGTAATGACGTCATCGAACAATCTTGAGATAAGGAAGTGTTTGGACAGATAAGCTTTTTGAAATGATAAATCAACAGTTTTAGGTCTTAGGAAGAAAATATCAAGTGCTGCACAACTTTGGGATCTGTTGCAGAGAGCTAAGGGGGCTCAAAGTTACGAGTTTTCGCGCATGCGTGTGCAGTTGCTGCTCTGTCAATGTAGGGTAGTCTTTCAGCGACAGAACAACGTTTAAAGCATTTCAATCGGCCTCTTACTTATTTTTCTATAACCAATTTCGTCGGGTCACTTTTTTGGGTCACCCGGTAGAATAATTCATAAGAAAAAGAATTAAGAATCTAAACTCTCAATCGACTGAAAGTGTGGCAGATCGATAATGAACAAGACGAAGAAAATAAAACCCTTATATGTTTGCGGAGCAAAACAAACCTAAAGCATAGCCCTGAAAAGATGAATGTGACGAAAACAATGCACACTCGCATGCAGGCTCGATGATTTTACCCGGTAGTGTAATTTCAGACATATAACTTAATAATGAAGCACTGGTTAGCCTGAACAAAACAAGCGAAGGAGAAGAAAAGAAGTGAACAGAAAAGCAAGTGTCAAGTGGGAAAAAGTAACAGAAGACAAGTTTTGCATGATTTGGAGCCGTTACTAAATCTTAGAAATAATGTTTTATGATAAAAGTTTTATGGCCCCAAAAATAAATCTGATTATCTTTCATGGTCCCAACAAGTCATGGCAGAACTTTTCATTGCCCATTCAAATATCATCCACCCCCATGTAGCAGATACTTTATGACTGCTCCCCAAAAGATCATTCACTCGGAAAATTTCGCTGAATGGAAACCATCCTTGGCGCATCAGGTTCACCTAAAAGTGCCCAGTCACGCAACGCAAACCCACTCACGCAACGCAAGCCATGATAAATCGTACACAGACTGATCATTTGGTATTAGTCGAAGTCCCCAATGGCGTTCCCTTTTTTACCGTTGTGCAGTTTCGGTCAGTTTTCGGCAAGCTGTTTTACAGGTCGTATTGAGAAAATTTTCAGAAGATCCTTGGCTTCGAATAGCCTAAATTGTTCAAGAATATGATCATCTTTCAAACAAAGACTTGGTTCAAAATCATAAAAATCCAAAGATTTTATATTTACTAAAGTAATAATACATTTGTGCAAGCCCCTGAGTGCAGCAACCGCTCGTCTAAAGTGCAGCAAAGAATTGCATCGATAAAACGACACATTTAAGCCCACTAATGCAATGGCCATGTCAAAAATTCTGACTAAGACTCTGTCTACGAACAAAAACAATTCGTAACCTACCGAGTGCAATAAGTATTTGAGTGAGCATTACTGATACATTTCTTGTGTGAAATCATTGCACACACGCGACATTGAAACGCAGCTTTGGTCCAGACCTGCAAGGATAACATGCAAGATGAAAATATTTACATTTTGTAGAGTATGGATTAAACAGGTACTATCTTTCAGAATCACCCTAATGCTCACCAAATCATAAGGTGAAAGATGACTTGAGACTATTTGAATGAACAAATTCCTGGTGCTTTGCTATGAAGCGAACTATTTTCAATGTTTCTATTTTCCTTATTTCTCTAACTCCTAACTTTAATGATAGAGCAATATGCAGAAGATCTTGGGTCTGACTCTCATGTCAAAGGCAATCACTAGATAAGAATGGAAATAAATGAAAGGACTACTAAGCGATTAATTTAATTGCAAATTCAATGTTGTTGTTTCTTCAATTTTTGAACCTATCAAGTGTTTAGCATTGACTACTGTCACATGAGCCTCTTTACAAAATGTTCCTGTTCAACGCAGTTTTAGAATATTTTGATTCAAACGTATGCGTCGATTCGATGTACCGTCAGGGGTGGGGGTATCTCAGTGGGTTTAGGGTATAAGGAACGTGGCACCTCTAGGGTCACATTTTTAAAAGTTGGGGAATGATGGGTATCGTTTTTGGACATTATGTGGGGCTATGAGTCCTGTCCTGCAGCAAAGTTGGTATAGGGTTCACGAGAACGTGTAATATTGTGCAGAATCGTGGCTCAGACTTTCATCGAAATTCGCGGAATCATAACTCTAGAATTTCTTAGAATTTGCAGAAGTTTTTGGGCAAAATGGCACGTTCTCCTCATATGACAGTCCCCCTGCCAAAGTTTTCCAAGTATGAAACAAGTAAGGCGGGGAGAGAAGATTTCTAATTTCTGATTGAAAATAGCTTCATTTAACTAATTTTGTAGAAGCGAAAGTGCTGAATGAAACCGTGTCTTAAGATGTTGATGACTAGCTTTACCTTCTTTTGACAATAATCGCATCTTGTTGGGAAATAAAATTGTGTTCCCATAAAATCATGCATCTGTTTGGTATCACTACAAAATAAAATTAGAGGTAGATGTAAAAGATCTATCAGTAAAAACAAATCTATGGGCAATAGTACAGTAAGGCCCCGCATTTAAGAAACCACTTTTTCACACTTTAGCCTAAAATGTTTCTTCTGTCTATGATGCTTCTCATGTTTTGAGGCTCAAGTTTCTTGAGTTTCTAATTTCCCTTCTGGAAAGTCCTAGAAAAATAAGTTACAACGAAATGGGGTTATCTATAGATAAATTGGCCATATTCATCCATATGAGTATGCTATCAATAATCGTTCAAAACATCAGTTAAAATTTAGGTAAAAATGTTAAATCCAAGATATCTTGCTAGCAATTCCTTATGAACCTTGTATGAAATTTAATGCTCCCAGATCATCAGACCAGTACTTGGTGTCACTCAAATACAAGAAACTTAATTTTGGGTGTGAGCCTCAAGAGTTTCTTACAGGCAAGGAGGCTAATTATTTCCAGTAGGCTAAAGGTTTCTTTTAAGTGGTTTCTTAAATGTGGGGCCTTACTGTATGCAGCACTGAGATTGTTCTTTCTAGGTCGCTGAGTATAAGTTCCAAATCTTTAAATTAGTGTAAAAGGCGGTGTAAATGCAATGACCCATTTCTTTAAACTGAATGAATTGAAAGAAACTTTAGCCAATGTTCTATGATTCTACCGTTGGACTATTCAGAAATCTTGAATATTTGTGGGAATTACAGCCTATTTTATACTTCAGCTCACTTTATGATATGACGTCATCAAATTCCTAAATCACAAACCAGAGGAGTGAAAGAGTTTGCTTGATACCATATGCATAAACTATGGAATTCGTGAATTACTTGATCTTTTGTCAACAGACTTAGAAATTACGATAGCTTAAGTTTATCGCGAAAATGTTCTTTATTTCTTGAAAAAGAACAAAACACTGTAACTCTGACAATATTGAAGATTTCAGAAAAGTCCAACGGCAGATTTACTGCGAAATACTTCAAATTTCTTTAAAGCGGTTCATTTCAAAGAAATAGGTCATAGAATTATACAGAAGGCTTTTTAAAGATCTGAAATCTATTTTAGCTCTCAGTGGTTTCTGAAGAGGTAGCACTTGTCATACCAAATAACAGAGTAGCAAGAACTGAATAAACTATTGAAGTCGCTATACTATTCCATGCCATTTACTTTGAGCCATGCCTTAGGAACAAAAAGCACGCAATTTCAGTTGACATCTCTTATACATTTATCGCATAATGAAAAGAACAATAAGCTATTACTTACACAGTGTCCATCTGGGACAGAGAAATCAAGTCTTCAGCTTTTTCCTTGCAGTAAAAAAAAGTATGTCTATCAGCAAGAAGCATCTAGCATGTCTCACGAATTACTCACCTTAAAAGGTGAGAAATCAGAAAATATTAGCAAAATTTGACGGGAAATGGGAAACTATAAATAAATGCTGAGCAGTATGCACTGCAATATACTTCGCAAAGATGTTACCGGTACCGACACCCAAAAAAACAAATTTTGCGATGATAATTGAACGTATTCATTCTCATTGTCTGATTCCTCTGCTTCTCCATTCTTTTGATGGATCGATAATGCTTCATAGCACAGGAAGTCTTGGTAGTACTTTACAAAAATCAACTCTCCTTAGACCAATAACTTGCATAGATAACAATCATTCTTGAAAATTATTCTGTAAATTTCTTGAAAACAAGAAAATATTCACAAGACTGACACTTGAGTTGCAAATTTTCGAATAGAAGGCTTTGTTGGAAGCAACCTCCGAATGAGCTTTCTTTGAGCAAAATTCAACTCAGTTTTCAGCAAAATATTTCATCCAGTTCAAATTCTATCAAATCTCATCAACGATGGTAAGAATTAAGTAAATTCACCTCTTTCTTGTCGGCGTGACTCTCTTGGGCATCTTGCAATTCTTTTTCAGTTAGTAATGCGTCCGGCAAAGTTGGTTTGTAGCAGAATCCAAGGGTGACATCACCGTTGCAAGTTTCTGGCTTCAATCCAGGCATCAAAACTCGAAGGCTTGTCCGACTGAGATGTAAAGTAGATGAGTGAGTGAGCCAGCAATAGAAAGGTAAATTGAAAATGTAACATAAACAGCCAAAGGCCGTCTTGCACTTGCAGCAGTTTCGGTCGGCGACCAGCGCGCTCACCTTTTGCGTATACTCTGTTGTTGGAGAGCTTGCACACTACGCAAGCTTGCAGCTTGCCGACCAAAACTACGGCAGTGTAGGTAGGGCGTATAAAGTCTCCGTATATCATATATCTTGAAACATGTTTGACATACTTCATCGCGAGTTCTTCAGCCTAAAATCAATGCCGTTCACATGAGGAAAAACCATCTCTCCTGCAAGACCTGGGGCTGGCCAGCGAGATTCCACCATGCCATAGAACCCTTAGTATTGAGCATCTTGCATTTATAGAGGAACGCAACACCATCAGCGTAATGAGATCCCATTTCATCAAAGATGGAATCACGCCTGGATGTTACGAAATTTTGCCATAATAATGAAACATCATCGGTATGTTGATGTGAAAAGAATTATTCGATGATTCTTATGGGTTAAGTCGTTCTGATTTCACGAAAAGGAGACTTAATTCCACCTCGTCTCTCAGCCCCAGGGCTGACAATTGAGGCAAAAATCTCTGGTAAGCAGTGACTGAAATGGGTCCAGCAGGTGAGCTGTTTTGTGTCACCTAAACAGGCTCTTCGGCGAAGCAGTATGCCAAATAGATCACTTTTTCATGTCAACTTTGTATAAGTATTAACATGTACAGCCTTTGAGCGTCGCACTGAGATTTTGAGAGATCTCTGATGTAGGCTATATGGATGAGACCTTGCTAAACAAGCAACGTTTATTTGGCGCCATGGTTGAAGGCCAAAGTTATTACAGAAACTTGTGATGCTCGCTACCCAGATGAAACTGCCATTTGCCCAAATTAAACTGGCTTTTGCCTATGTCATTAATCTCAAACGTTGCATGCGCATGCAGCGCCACTGAAAAAAATCATTTCATTTGATTCATTTCATTTCTCTCTCTGTTATTTTATTTTCAATATGTATATAAATTATTAATTCTTGTAAATAGGTTTTTAATATTATGGTTTTTATTGTAATTAGCTTAGGGTAGTTTGTTTGGTATTTTTGTAATTAATGTTTTTATCGGAGGGCCCCTTGAAAAACGGCTTTTTCCGAAGGGCAACCCTCCTTAAATATATGAAATGAAAATATATGAAATGAAATGATCCTTGCCTATTCGACTCTCATTTCATCTGTGATAGTTTCAGAATGAATAACGATGACGAGGTTCAGTTCATCATCTTTCAATTACTGTTCTTAGTTCCTTGTAAAATGAGAAGCATAAAACGTGATGTCAATCCCTTATCAATATGAACAAAGTAAGAACCTGTATCTTAGAACAATCCATTTTGAGCTCAGCCTATCTGAGGTCCTCAATTCTGGGTATAGAAATAAATAGTTGCTCACCTGAGTGGGCAGATTGAAACAACTTTTCTTACAGATTGATGCCACTTTTCAATCGTTGAGGAAATCTCCCTCCGAAATTTCAGTCTGGAACTGTACTTCTTAAAAGCTGTGGTGCTTATCAAGGCCTCATATGCCGGACTTTACTGTAGTCTTTACCTGATCGTTACAGAAAAAAGGCACATTTCTCTTCCCTGGCTGCAAGAATATCAAGGACAAAATAGCCTGTGTTCCAGACAACTTGAAAAGAAAGGTAAGATCTTTCGTCTCAAGTGGTCTGGAACACAGGCTAGGACCAAAGTGCCTTACCTAACTCCAGCACGACTGTATGACGGGGTAAGGATGAATGACTGTGTATGCTTTCCTGATGTAGTAGATAACGATTCCAATGCAATCTCCATTAATGAAATCGACGCCTACAATTAATCAATTCACAACTGTTTCTTTCTAAAAAGTAACAAATCAAAAAACTACAGAGACGTTAAGCCTGAACGAAGCAAAAGTCCACAACTTTCCATGATTTTTCAAAGATGGGAAAACCCTTGTCATGAATTGAGTACTTAGTTGCATGCTTTTAATCATTACAAGAACTTCAACAGTTAAGCAACTTGGTCAGAAAACCAATTTTGATTCTAACTCAGAATCGCAACTTAACTAAACTTATTCCATTATCTTTTTCTAAATTGCAAAAACAGAAGGTAGCTGAAGATAGGACTTAAGGACTCGAGTCGGACAGGAGCAATGGATTCAAAATATTAGAAAATCTCTTACAAAGCGAGCTGTAAGCTTTTAGTGCGTTATCGAACTCAAATCCATTTTCAGTACACAAAGTAACGAATACTTTACCCTAGAGAGAGTAAAAAGGTAGAAAGTGAAAGAGAATACCCAGCATCAAGCAAACTTACATAACCAATCAGAACATCTTTACTATATCTCTCATCTGACTTGCTCCAAAGACAAACATTCAAAAACTTATGCTGCTTTTCAACCTCAAATGAAAAGCTTTCATTCCAAGTAGGATCCTGCAGTAGAACAATAGAATTTTTCAAATCGTTGTTGAGCAAGATTAACTACCATGAAAAGTGCATCGTACTTTTCCCATCAACAGACCTAATCGGCTAAGGTTTGTTTTACCCATTTCAAGTCATGTGATCATACTCTTGGGAAGTTTTAGTATTATTCTACTTTTTGCATTCATGGCACAACTTTGCATGGTACGAAATATTTCGGAGAAATCAAAAGAAGTTTTATCAAGAGATTCATCACATGACTTGAAATGGGTGTAAACAAACCTTAGCCGATTCTGTCTATTTTCGACGTTTCTCTGTAAAACTGGGTGTTCAAGTAAGAGACCTGAGCATAATGACGTCATAAAAGCGCACATAATCTGTGTCTTCTGACTTCACATTCAACAAAAGAGGCTGTCCTATTGTTTTCTAGCCTCTTAATCTATGATAGCCTCTTTATAGTGTGTTCCTACACAAAAAATAGCGACCCAGCAACCATACTTGGCCTAAACAATCAGAATGTTTAATGAATTTACAGCTGTTACGGATATCAAAATGAGGAACGAAGTTAATAACTTAAGGCAGCAGTAGGTAAGTTTGTTTTTTAACATTAATCATACCAAACTCGCATATTTCCTTAGGTTAAAAAAATACCAAATTTGATGCCCTTAAGCGGTACTGATGAGCATTATGTCAGAGACAATCAATCGTAATATTCAAGTCTATATATTTGATCTATTATCAAGACCTTCATCTGCATAAAGAATTATAGCCGAAAGTACAAACAACTGATAAATTTACTATTCCGAAACTTAGACCTCAGTTTTAGATTTAAAGTTTTCTTTGCCAGATCTCATCCTGCTGAAAAAGAAAAATAATTGCAATATCAATATCAAAATGATATACAGTAGCCTCCCACATATGAGAAGTAACTTTTTTGATTTCAGGTCTCATGTGTTTCTTATAGAATGAGATAAACCTCGAAGATGCTGTGGCGCAGTGGCGTACTCATCTGACGTTACAGCCAGAACAGTCAGGCGGAGTGGGCTCAATACCCAGTAGGGCGCCACCACTTGCGAGTCATGACAAGGGGTCGCGGACTCGATTAGGGCCTAAGAGCCTAGCTACTTCTGCGATCCCAGCGCTTGGCGCTAAAAACCGCAACTTTATCTTCGAATCAGGATAAAGTTTCTAATTACAAACCTCATGTATTTTCAATCAACTACTCAGAAACAAGCTCTATGATTTTCGTAGCACAACATATTTTTTTGATTTGTATTTGTACATTTTCAATTCAAAGAAATGCAACAATTATTCCTGGAAAGTGATGAATGCATACAAATGAAAGCATAGCTTTGAATAAGAAACAAGCTTTTATCCAGACCTGTACCAGTTTCTTATATTATAGAGTATGAGTATGAAAATCAGGGTATGTGATTCTTAAATTTTAGTCTGTTATGTGGCGCACATCTATATTCATTTAAATCCTGGTGAAAGCTGCATGCAACTGGCAGATAATGATTCGCAAAACCTTCAGCACGCAAACTCGGGGATTTTTCAACTTTCTCCAGCATAAACGGAGAAACTTAGTCTCAACTTTAGTTCGACACTTCATCAAGTAAAGAAAAACTAGCGATAAAATTAACGGACTCCATGGGAAGATAACTATGTCTCTAACGACTTTGATTAATACAGGACACCAGAATTTTGCAAATCCGAGTTACAAGCCAAAGGTTGTGTTCGTGGGAAAGCTAAACCAGAGACCAGTAAACAAGCTGTTTGGCAAAAAGCTCCAAAATCGAAGTTAACAGAGTATCCAATAAGGAACCTCTAGTAAATATCAGGACAAACCCAACAGGACTTCAAAGGTACTAGGCTTTGCACCAATAGTCAAAATCTAGTTCAGAAATAGACAATATTGAATCGTATGGCCTGCTCTTATTACTCTATGACACGTGTGTTCCTACACAACAGACAAGTCAACGAACTTCCTTAAAGCATGCGCTCGAATAAGTATTTGACGAAGTTGGATTACTGCGAATACAGTAGAGTCCCGCCTTTAAGAAACTCCTTTCACAAAAACAGCCTGATCGGTTTCTTATGTTAGAATATATTTCCTCAAAGCAGGGTGTGTATACCATGGTATAAGAAACACTTTTGTATTCCAAACAGCTGTCAAAATTGTTAAGAAAACGTTTCTTAAATACGCGCAGTTGAACAAGAAGCTGATAGTTTGGGTCAGTACGGAAAGTTTCTTCAAATTATAATAATTTGGGCTTAAAACTTTCAGTCTTGTTTCTAGAGAACTGAGACTTATTGACGCCATATTCAAATATATACCATAAAATATTACTATGTACCATTGTAAAAGAAACTGAACATGAATCAGCCTAGATAGTTTCTTGTAGACAGGTATTTTATTTACCAAAATCAGGCCTGAGTTTCTTATAATGCAGTTTCTTAAAGGCGGGACTTTACTGTACTTTCCAAATCCCACCTGGTTTGGTCTGAAGTAAAGGAGACAGAAAACAAACGATTATGCAATGCTGCATTCAGGATGACTGCTTTCGACATGCATCTGCTTTCAGCTTTAGCACAAACTGTCACTTCAAAAGTTTGCAACTCCATGAATATTTAGTGGATTTGGAAGATTTTTGTGTCTAAATAAATTCAAAATCTCAGGAAAGAAGCATCTTACACAAGGGAGCGCGATCATTACATCATCATAATCAAACGTCGATCAAATTTTCTGACACCCTGTTGTCTCAATAATGTCACTTAGTCAGTGAACGGTACTAACAATTTCGCAGCGTCTGGTATCTGGTAACATAGCCGCCAAATCTTTTCTTTTGTCCGAACCCAAGGGGCCCTGACTCATATCGCATTTTCTGCGGGAATTGACCAATCAGATGCCGTCATTTCATTACTTCCGCGTTTCGCAGCTAGATTTAGGCCATTTTGGGTACCCCCCAATAAAAAAACATTGCACGCTCGAGTAAATCGAATTTTTTTAAAATTTCAACGGGAAAAGGATCCTAATACATAGGATCACAACTGTTCATGTAGTCTCCGTGCCATCACTCAAGATTAAAAAATTACGGCGATCTGAATGCTTGAATTCGATGTTTTTTCAAACAGGTAGCGGCATCTTGCTTGCCGTCCCCCCCAAAAAGTAGTTTTTTTAGCAAAATTATCAACAATATGCATATTTCTTCTGAAATTTTCGAGATCTGCGCTTTATTTCACCTTGCCATGCGAATTTCTGACCCATGCCCCTCCAGAGTCCTTGCTTCATCCCCATATGGCAACTTGTGCTCCACTCTGATCCAGACTCAACAGGAAATGGAGGGTAAAGAAATAAAGGCGAAGGTGTTGTCATATTTTTGTCGGTAAGATAATTTACCGTCTTAAAAGGAATAGACATAAGTATATCTCATAGTCGCTATAAATAGGCCAGAGAAACGCCCACAAATCCAGTGTTTCTTTAGCTACACAATGAAACCTGATGCGTCGAAGCTGTCGAGTACAATAGATTATAATTTTGACCTGGCCCAGGCCAGCTTTTAACCATGTCGATTCCCTTTAAATGTTACTTCAAAAATGGGGAAATCTCATTCAAATGCAATGTTCGTTGAAAGCTCGACTGGACTTGGCAACATCTCCAACTGTTGCAAATCATTCACATCGAAAGAAAAGACGCTACGAACATATTTGCATTGACTGTCTGATATGTCTCGACAAGAGAGAATATACAAAAAATTTGCAACAAATTTCAAAAGTTTGCCTGCTTGGGGCCCGCTTGTCAAAAGGTTTTTTGGAGTTCGAAACAAAATGAATTTCCCAGACAATAATATTGCTAACAGTTGCCTTTACACGAATTCTTTTCGTAAAAACCTGCTTTTAAGAAACTCAGCCATCAGACCGCCAAGTATTAAGAAACTCCAGTGCACGTACCTTTGATTAGAAACTAAGAATATCTAAGAATTTACGTCAGTATTACAAGTCTCAAGATTATCAGATTCTTCGTGTTCCCTTTCCTGTGTCCTCGTGAATTTAAAAACAAGGTCCTTGAAACCTTTGCAATGCTGTTTTTGACGTTATTTTTACGTCATTTTCACTTATTTCTTGTATCATATTGCTCGAAAGGTACTTGAGAAAGGTCTCTTTGGAAAGGCTTCAAAATTTTTTGTTTTGAAATGTGCTCAAAATTTGATAATCTTATAAGAAACTTTCGATACTTTCAGTATTGAGCCAAATATTCAGTTCCTTATAAAAAGGATGTGAAAGCTATATTAACTTTTACAACAAACTTGTCTGTGGACTTAGAGTTACGTTTGACCCCAGCTCTTCCCGGGTTTAAAGTTTTTTTTTTATAGATTTTCTAACTTTTTACAAAATTGAATTTGCAAATCACACAGGCACAAAGTTGGCCATTAGCGGCTTCTTGTAAAGCAATGATATAGCATTGCTTGCAAGCAATGAGCATTTATCGTTGTCGAAATCTTCCTCGAGAAGAATTTAAAATTTGAAATGTGCTGACAGCAAGACAACATCTGCAAAGTAGATAGAAAGAAAACCTGCTTCATCATGATCTTTACCGCTCCTGGTGCAATGCCGCCGTCGTCTTCATTGTGAATTGTTCGTAATTCCGTTAATTTGGTCTCATTCACACTCCATCCCAAGCGCAGGAATTAAATTTGGCAGTTGTTTCGATACTTTGCTCCATCCAACTTCAGTCGTAATCGACAATCTTCCTATTGATTTCATACTGGAAATTGTATGAAAATGACTAAAGAAACTGATGTTTGCCTCTAAAACTGCCACCAATCATTCATTTCAAGCCACTGCGAGGAAACCACATGAACACTTGTGATCCTATGTATTAGCATCCTTTTCCCGTTGAAATTTTAAAAAAATTCGATTTACTCGAGCGTGCAATGTTTTTTTATTGGGGGGTACCCAAAATGGCCTAAACCTAGCTGCGAAACGCGGAAGTAATGAAATGACGGCATCTCATTGGTCAATTCCCGCAAAAAATGCGATATGAGTCAGCGCCCCTTGGGAACTTCGGACAAAAGAAAAGATTTGGCGGCTATGTTGTATCTGGTAAAACGTTCTCTCCATCCCATTAGTGACCTTCCTACGGTGTCAATTAGTCAGTGATATGACTGCAACAACCCAGAAAATCGAATGTACCCCTACCTGGGATCGAACCCTGGGTATTCATGCCAAAAGTTTCTCCGACAAATCAATTCAGACAATGCCAGTTAGTTAATGCCTAATGATTATCAATATGCACGGATGACTTTTGTCGTGGTGGAGGACCAGGGATAATTTGTCGGGGAGCTTATGATAAGGAAAACCACGCCAGAGCGGAAACTGCTCACGCATGCGCGAAAACTCGTAGCCTTGAGCGCCCTATGAAACAAATCCCAAAATTAAGCAAGACTTGATAATTTTGTTCCTTTGGCCTTAAAGTCTTAACTTATCATTTCAAAAAGATTAAGTATCCAAGCACTTCCTTGTTTCAGACTACTCGATGGCGTCATTTGACGCAGTTTCTGCTCTTTCGAATACCCCGGGCTAAACTCTAGGCAGGGACACACTTTCATTTTCCAATTGCGGTAGCCCACTCGTGATAAAGATCATTTCAACCTGTCAGCAAATGCCGAAAAATTACCTATGCAATGCAACGGAAGACAGTTATAAATGCATACCGAGTTTGAGCAAACAAGACTTGTCCTGTTAGTACGTTGCCGTTCTTCTTCTTTCATCTGTAAGGTGTGTTGTGATATATTATCCCAACCGCCGTCTCCGTCTGCTTCAAAACTTCTGAGGCTATGGTTGTCTGATGAATCACTGTCAAGCTCTATACTTTGATCTCTCCGATGCAATATCTTGCGTCGTAAATTGTTTTGGTCGCTTTGCTTCTTTCGAAGTTCTGTTTCACTATTAGTCTCTTTCTCTGAATCAATAACTCTTTCGTCTTTACTCGTTTTCTTAGTCATGTTAAATCTTTGTCTCAGTGATGGACTCCTGCTACTACTCTCCTTACTAATGTCAGAGCCTTTTCTCGGTTTCAAAATGCTTGTTCTGTTCTTAGCTGCAGCTTTGTCCGACGATCTTGAGGCGATTTTTCTGAAATCTTCCTCGTCTTCTTCCTGCGTTTTTTCGTCATTAGATTGTTCCTCAGCAATGTTTTCTTCACCTTCGAGCACGTCATCATCCAATTTGAAGTTTACGGAATTACTTTTAGGTCGATATCCTGTGCAAAATGAAAAAAAAATAACAATAAGCCAACCTAATAATAAATTACAGGATAAATCTTTAAACATGTGAACACTGCCTTAAGTTGGAATACACGATGACGTCATCATACGCAGTTTCTCTTTTGTCATACTCTATGCTTGTCTGTCGCAAATAAGACAGCAACTGCTGCGTGTACCAAAAAGTCAACCGGGGAGGGGGTTGTTGGCCAAATGTTCAGTAGGAGTTTGCTGTGAGCATATTCCGAGTTGCTTCATTAGCTAGACTACTTTTTGGAAAATGGTACCCTTGCCTAGACCAATTTTTATAAAAATCTTAAAGAAAATCTTTTGGTTTGAACACGGAAATTTCCAAAGGTCGATTATGTTTCGTTTACTAGTTTATTATCAATAAAAATGCGTTTCATGGTGAAACTCCTACTTTCAAATACTTTGTTGAACTACTTAGCTGAAAACATGACCAAACCCTAGACCCATATTGCCAAATATGATCCCCAAGGCTAAAACGTGGCAGGACCAAAATTGCAAAAAGATATACCCTTGGCTAGACCAAACGTCCTAAAAAGTATACCCTTGAGCGGGTCACGTCCCCAGGTACCTTTTCTATTGAAGAGATCACTCCGTGCTAAAGCAACCAAGTTACAAAAATCACCAAGATTCGACTACCAAATCTATGATAATCATTTTTTTCCTTGATTTGCTCTGTGTTTAAATTTGATTTAAACGCTGCAATATTACACATTGACAAACCCTCTTCTTTAAGTTAAGATTTTTAAGCAACGTACTTTAACGGAAGAAACTTGAACGTTTTCATGGTTTTCGCTGAACTTTGCAAAAGATTTTCCCGTGAAATTTCCTAAAATTAGAAAATCGAGATCCCACAAAATTTCCTAAAATATAGAAACAATTACTTATACAATTAGGTATTTATGTTCGTCATATCAATTTATTGTAAATCTTCATAACATGCCGGGCAATTCAATATGGTCCTGCTTACCTACAACCCTTCGAGCTAGCAACTAACAAGCAAAGAAAGGTATGGGAGACTCGGAAGATTCATTTAAAAGTTGAGGAGCATTCAAGAATTTGCGAAAGTTTAATGCCGATAAATTTTTTTCTCAGTTTGGCCAATTCACGAAAATTAATTCCAAACATTTCATGTTTTTCCTAGCTCAATAAAGTTTTTTCCCTTCAAGTAATTTACAACCAATTACCAACTACTTACCATTTATATAATTTATAACCTAATTGAAAATAAAACTATCGAAAATGTATGTGAGAATCCCAACTTGTGGCATACATGTCTTGCAGCGCAGAGTCTACTGTTGCATAGCGATTTGCGATTACGGAAAATAACACACAAAAACACGTCAATGGACCTTTTCACAATTTGGAGAAAGGGGCAGAGGAGACCGTGGCCAATTCTGACATCCTTGGCAATACCAGGTAATCAGGGGAACCACCTAAGCTTCGATGATAAGCTATGGTTTGCATAGCGGCCTCATCTCCCGAGAACTCGAGTTATTTCGATTTAATTGCACCTTTTAGGAGTTGCATGATACTTGCTTAGCATGGTCCCTTTCTCCAAATTGCGAAAATGTCAATTGATTTTATTCAGACATTTTCTCCCGAAATCAATTTGAAATAGACTATATAGACTATAATATTGTATGGTAGATTATCTAGAGTACGGGACTCTGGACGGCGGGGGGGGGGCAGTGACAGCAGTATTTGTTTTTGTTGTAAATTCGCTCAGCCGGGTTCCTATTCTTCAACATTATCGCTTATTTTGCCCAAAATTAGCCCTAAATACAAAGTGAAACGAATTTTAGTATTTATCAGTGAAAATCGTTTACGTTTACTTTTTCGTGTGTGAGTATTTGGCTTTAGTTTATGTACAAGTTCATCATGTCAATGACTACGAAGTCGTCATGGTCTCCTGCACTACTTGTTATTGCCCTTGTAGTGTAGCAAAGTAGTTCGCACGTAGTGTCCTAAGCAGTTTGTTTTGCCTAATTTTATGACGAATATAAAATCAGTGTAGTGACGTGATTCGGTCCTAACTAATCTCATGCTGGATGAAACTTACCTCCTCTAGTAGCAGAGCTAACTTTCCTAAGGATCTTTCTCGCTTTTTCATCATTTGGTTCAATTTGCTGTTCAAGTTCTTGCACGACAATGTTCACAAATTCTTCTCCGTCACTGTCGTCATCAGCCAGCATTACATTGTCAAAATTGAAACTGTTCTCGAAGTCCATTCTTTGAGCCTCGCTTGTATTAATATTAGCCTCTTCTTCTTTGTTTTCTCTGTCAGATGCTTCCCGACTCTCGATGTTTATTACTGGCATACTAGGCCGTCTTTGCAGCTTGAAAACCAGCCTATGTAGAAAAATAGATAAATGTACCGGTTGTAACAAAGGACTCTTTGCCATTTTAAAATTTTCGAAAATCGGTTCATTTACCTTAGGTAATCAGAGCAGGGTAATTAAACACCGCATTTATGTACTTCTGCGGAAGAAAAATTTCACGTTTCTGCGGAGGAGGTTTGAGGTTATTTGAAAGGAAGAAACGAAATCTATATGTTTCTCTTCTTTCTTCCACCGTCTCTTACGTTATATCCTCCGTAGTAGCAAATAATTTTCTCCTCCGCAAAAGAACAAAGTGGCGGCAGTGAAGCACAACTGTTGTGTATTAGAATTTGAAACAGAAACCCCGTCAACTATTTTAAATAAACAAGAAAGAACGAAATCACTTTATACAGAACTATGTGCAAATGAAAAACCTTAAAGTTGGTCATCAAAGTCAGAAACGAATGCCAGCTTTCATTGCAGACTTTAAGGACAAAAAGATCTCATAAGAATGGCTCTTATGCAATATTTACGATCTTGCCTAAAAAGTACAGTTCAAAATGAGGTTTTCAGCCTACCATTTGGAATTGAGAGCATAGCCTACCTTGGAAATAAACTGTGGCAGCTATTACCGCTAGAAATAAAACAATCAAATACCCTTCCTATTTTCAAAAAACGAATTAGATGCTGGAAAGGTGATAAATGCAACTGTAGGCTCTGCAAGACATATATTCCTAAAGTGGGGTTCCTGGCAAGATAGATGTTTTTATCATGTAATCTTTTTGTATATATACGCATTGTAAATTTCTTTATATATATATATTCTTTCTTTTTTAGATATTTGTATTAATTTTTAAAGTAGGCCTTAATTAGCTGTAAAGTAGCTATTTTCAACTTAGCCTACAAAAAATAAAGTAATGATGATGATGATGATGATGATACCAAAACTTGTCATGCTATACCCTTCAAGTAACGGCAAACAAATATTTTATCACGTTTGATTATATCTGGCTCATAAGCAAATGACGTAAAACAGAAAGATTGATAATAGGTTTCATGATCGAGTTTTAATGATTCATTAAAATAGAGAACGTTTTTGAGGCACCTACCGGGTGAGCTAAAAAGGGCCCCACACTTGAAACGCTACTGCTCCCTGGCTATAGGCAATGATATTCTGCAAGCTCTGATTGAATATCTAACATGTTCAATTATTGATTTGATATTCAGGGAGCAGCATTTTTCAAACGCCAGGGCTTTTCATTGACATACCAGGTAGTAGGAAACAGAAAGGGACAAGACAAAAGATATATCGATATTGCATCTTTCTACAGGTACTTACTTCTCACCACCATTCTTGATCAACCTGATCGCTTGCTTCAATGACTCCACATCTACTTCATTTACTGCCAGTAATACATCTCCTCGTTTTATGTCAAGTAAACTTGCAGGTGACTGCGGTGAAATTGTATCTACGGTCACTAATTCTTTCTGGTATTCATCTTGTCCGGTAAATGATTGCTTTATACTAACACCAACCGATCCAGAGAAAGTTCTTGCCAGCACAACCTAAATCAAACAATTCAAACACGCTATCAACATACTAAAATTAAAAAAACCGGGTTAGTAAAGTCATAATTCACGTTTGAAAGGCTACAGCACTGGCAAGCATATCATTTGATTAATTCAGCCATGCCATATTAGCAGCAGTTGTTCCCTCCTTTTTAGTTTTTGTGTTTGTTTTGTCTGACATTGTTGAGGTATAGGTCACTGGAAAAAACCAAAGCATTGTAACCTTTTTCTCTCGTTCTACATCTATGAATTTTAAAAGTTTTTGATCAGTGACCTACTTTAGCTTTGTCTTGTTGTCTATTTGTGTAATGGGCTATTTCATTTAAATCCATACAGATACATGGAAGGCATCTTTCACCGACGTTTTTGCACCCAAGTAATCCGAGGGACACTGCACAATATCCCTTGATTTCAAGACTAACTTGAGACGGCGGATCTTGGAAATTATGGGTAATCTCGCCCTAAAATTTGCCTTCCTTGCACCGTTATGCAGGGCTAAAATGGAAGAGCCCATCATATCTTAATTTTTTTGTGCTTTGCTTCCTTTGTATATCAAGAATAAAATTGGGTTGCAAGCACCATCCGTAGGGAAGACCTGGTGACTTTATGTCTTTCTTCACTATGGATGGTGTGGTACAGTGTAATGATAGCATTTGTATTGCAGTTTCTTTCATCTTTATAAACAAAAGTATATCATGCAGTGGTAGAGATTTTCAAATTAATTTTACATGTACATGACTACATTTGTCTACACCGTGCTCAAATTACGAGAGGCAAAAATCCCCTTTCAGATACCCTTGAAACATGCTAAAAACCATAAAGAAATGTTTCTAATATTTCTGTGTTATAGCAATGGCTTCTACATGCTTCAGCAGGTGTTGTCCTCTTGGGAGGATGAAAAGTACGACTTTGACCACTGTCTCCTCCGCGCAAAGACCTCTTTTGCAAAAACTATATATTCAAATGAAAGCATTCAGAGAATCACTATTTTATTTACATAAGAATTTCGTTCCAGAGAAAAATTGTCTGTCGGCTTAGATATGAAACCATGCCTGTATTGCATCGGAATGAAAACTGTTCTTCGTTACTGTTACTAACAAATATCGAGAATCCATTACTGGAAAAGGCATAGAGGAAGAATGTGCTACATTTTACAATATGTTATTGCAACATCATGTGCAGATGAAAATACATTAAACACCAAAGTTTTGGACGCCAATGTCTTCGGCCTTTTCTTATGTTCGAAATTTTACGTAGTACGATGGAGCTAATGTCTTAAATTCATTAGCAGCATAGATAAACACCAAAAAACACTTTTACTGTTTGAAAGTGTAATGAACAGCTCACAAAACGTTTTTACTGAAGAAGATTGTGCTGAGAGTGCTTATCGTGATAATAATTATTGTCTTCGACACTAAGACTGCGTTCACACGATGCCGGCACATTTTGAAACGGTGAAAAATTCGACGGATAGGCCTCCTGTTCACACGAAAACGGCACATTTTTTGCCGGCAGATTTTGAAAACGGTAGATTTTGAAAACGGAACTCTAATTGGCACATTTTGGAAACGGCATCGTGTAAACATTTTAAAATGATGAAAATAGAACATTTTCAGACGATTTTGGAACGAGACTGAACGATTCTTAGGGTTTAGGTACACTTATCTGGCATCAAATTATTGCAACGAGTTTTTTACCGGAAAACTTCCGACCGTTTTCACATTGTTCCGGCATCGTGTGAACGCTAGCTCAAATTTTGGTACCGTCGCATTTTTCATCGTTATTAAAATGTGCCGGCATCGTGTAACCGGCATTGTCTAGATCCCTCTTAACACTCATTTTTATCATCCTCAACGATGACTCTTCTATCAAAATGAACAAAGCAGGATCTATGACATATCCTATGACATATCTTATATCAAACAAGCAAAATAAACTGTACATATATCGCTTTTAGTAGTCGGAAACTTTCCGCATAAGTGTCAGAAATTTCGTGCAAAACTTCCAAACAATTTTCTTCCGAGAATATTTCATCCAAAATTCATTTGTCCGAAAATGTTTGCGTTTAATTGACAATTGTTTTGCAACTTCTTGATGTTTTAGCTTTATCATCATTTTGAATACAACAAACAATTTCTCACCTCATGGACTGGCCACAAAGAACTATTTACAGGCATGTCTTCTTTCCATGGGAGTGAATCCACTGATACCACACAATATAGCAATGAGTTTGCAGGTAAAGAAGGCAGTCTGCTGCATTCCATTACTTCTACATTCAATTTTCCTACAGTCACCAAGCTGTTATGTACAAAAGCTTCCTGCTTTCCATCATGTAAAACTGACTGTCTGAAGAATGGTTTATAGCGCACTTTGTATCTTGGAAGTGTATGTTTTCTTTTAATTGATTTCCTGATTTGGCTTTTTATTAAATTCGTTAGTCTGGCTAAATTTTTCCCATTGAACTGGGACTCAACTTCGATGTCCATTTCTGGATCCTGAAATTCATTAACTTTCATCAGGGAAAATGTAGTTTTGTAGCTTGATCCAGTCTGATTTACTATGATATCCAAAGGATAAGGACTCAGAAGTGTGTAATGTCGGTTCTAATTGGAAAAAAGGGTATCTGCTTTGCATTGTTTTTATTGTTGATTGTTTTGTGTTGGCTGCAAGAGATGTGCATGATCACACCTCCTGTGACATCTGTAAAAAGTCTTGTAGTTTGTAGTGATGGCATCGTCAAAGTTAGTTGATAGAGCTAAGTAGAAGTAATCTACTAATATGACAAAGAAACAAATATATACATATGATATTGTTCCTCTAGGTTAACGATATCCACACATATGCAAGGTGCACTGTAATCCAGCTGGGGAAAGATGCAAAACGTTGCAGCTTTTGAGATATTTGCATTTTCATCTTTCAGCTAAATTTCAATAAGCCAGCTTTTTTACACATTTTTCTCCAATAGTTACTTTTCCTTGCCATCACCTTGATCTGATGTCTACTATGAGGCAGACTTGGATATCAAATCATTTTTATTACTAGTATTTGTTGATCAAAGTTAACCTAGGATGTAAAAAAATGAATCCAATCAAATCATGTACATACCTCATAGAATGAAAAAGACCAATGTGTGCATGGAATTCTTGTGAACTGTAGCCGTAACCTCCCTTTGAGAGAATTTAGCTTGACTGCCAGATAGGCAGTTTTGCCAAAAATCAAATCAACATCTAATGAGATGAGGAATCCACCAGAGTATTCAATCTCTAAGGCCATGTCCAATTCTTGTGCAACTTGGTCTGGATCACGAGACTGGATCTTCATTACCGTTGCCTCTGTGTAAGCAAATTGGAGATACGTTTAATGTATATCACTGTCAGAAATTTACCAGTCTGCAACTGCAGACAGAAATGACATCTTGATTAACAAACGTGTTAGAAATATTCTTGGCAGCATCTAAACACTAAATGGGCAAAGGTCTGGAAGTAGTGTATTAGGAACCTCAAAATCAAAATCACTGAGGACTATTTCAAACAAAACTTCACCCTGCTTCAGATAAGTTTCCTCTGAAAAGTCAACCATCATTTGTAAACAATAACTTGCAGTGTTGGTGAATAAGCCACCTCCTGTTGATAAAATCACAAACGCATCCTTGTGTGCTCCATCGGTTTGTGAATTAATCAAGAAATCAATGACATCTAAAAATTTAAACAAAGCAGATATTGCTCAACTCAATCTCTGTAAAATCATTTGGTCATTTATGCAACAAAGATGGGAGATCAAAATGTTTCTCAAACAATGTCTTACTTTAAATCGATTTTGCCTTTTCACCTCTTCAAATTTCCTCATGCTGTGTCATCATTTGTGCTACCAGCCCCCTCCATCTAGCTAAGTATATACTCCCTAAGTATATATGCAATATTTTTGGGCAGCAACTTTGCAATAACAGTTGATAGACAACATACTTACTTTGAATGACAGGAAGTGAGTCCCCAAGGCAATAATCTTTTACAGTGATTTGTTGTAATACCTTGCCAGCAGCCTTGTTCAGCAACAGTTCCTGGAACTCCATGTTCATTTTCTTGATGAAATAGCTCTTTGTTGCTGCAGTATCCCTCCATTCTCTCCAAAGAAATGCAATCATCAGATTCAAAAACATGCAGCTCTCACTTGGTGTTGCACCATCAGCTTTGCAATATTCTGATATATCCTAAATAATGAAACTTCGATTAATAAAAAGTGGATACTTCAAAAGGTCACTTTGATTAGTCTTTCTACAGAGAAAGCCCCTCCTTTAACTAATCCATTTCACCTAAATTGTCATTGCTGTTACTTTGTCTGCATGTGGAAGATCTCATAGAGAAATGCCATACTTGGAGAAATGCCAGACTGGGTTCATAGAGAAATGCCAGACTGGGCTTGTGTGCTGTGAATTTGGTCATCATGGAAAACACCACCTAATGACATTTACAAGAATTGCCAATGAAACGTAGCATTTTGGAAATCAAATTGAGGATCAACATGCATCCAGAAAATTTTCGAAAACTCAGAAAATCTAAGTTTATTTTCTTTCAACACCAGCTAAGAGTTTACAAAGGTGTTCATGGTAGGTTTCAGAAAGTTTTTCGTTCAGAAAGAATACCAGACTTGGTCTGCAAGGGGAAAATTTCTGACTTGTTTTCTCTCTGCACAAAATTCTTTGGGAGGCCAATTTCTGCACAGATTTTCTCACCAATTTGCTGTGTTACCCTCGCAGTTTTCAAAACGAGGCTTGCCCTTGCTTCCGCCAGATCAGAGCTGTTTCAAGACAATCCTTGTAGCTTTGCTCTTTGTCTGGATGGCTTGATGAAGCAAGGACAAGAATAATGTGAGAAACAGTCAAGGGGCACGTGCAGTAGGGCTGCAACGGAGATCTTGGTGCAATGTGGTATTTAGCGAAAGAGTCTGCACACTGTGATCCAGATTTCACGCTTTGTGTAATTAACGTGAAAAAATGAAATTTTTAGAATTCCATCGAATGCATATTCTTTCCTTGTCCCCATACCCTGAAGCATCTAAAAATGCAAACGATTTTCAAATCAAGCAACAGGAGCCACAGAAAACATTTTTTTGAAGTTAGGGCTCAATTGGGTTGTGGACTCAGCTTCTTGCTAGACCAGAAGAAATCACAAAGTAGCATGAATTTTCAAATTTCCGTTTCATCGCTTGCATGTGCCCAATTTGAATGATCTCTTTTTTGTTTGGTAGATTGAACCTCGTAGAATATGACTTGAATCAGTTGATCAATGATTTTGGCTTTAGAAGGTGGAAATTTTGTGAATTCATAATGGTAACCAACTATTGAAAACCAGGTCACCTGCAATTATCAAACCTGATTTCAACACTGAATACAAAAAATCCATGTTTCAGAAAACTTTGAAATCTTATTTTAAAATGGACTTCAGCCTATTGCTGACACTCTTGCCAAAGTGCTAAGTAGAGGCTCCACGCAGAAAATTTTCGCGATTTTTTTATGAAGTCAAGTGATGATGGCGCTTTTTACAATTTTTTTTTGACAACTGTCATTTCAATGCTGGCAAGTATGGATGCTTGATGAGACAACATTCTCCATCTTTTCAAGAACAAGAAGCAAGAAGGAAATTAATTGCACTGACCCTTGACCTAATCAATTTCTTCCAACTTCAAAATTTCATATCTCTGCATCTAGAAGTCCGATTTTGCTGAAATTTGTTTTATTATGAATGTCCAAGTATGCTTGTTGATACCAGGTAGTAGAATTTTGACTTTTAAAAGTTTCATTTTTTTCTATTTATTCCCTCATTTCGGTAATTTGGATCAACTATCATAAGTCAGCCCTACTCCCAAAAGAGATTAGATGATAAATTGATGCAAAGAAGTAAATTTCCTGCTTTCATCATGCCCGTGGCAAGTAATTTTCAAGTTTTTGGGACCCGACCAAAGACTTTCTCATAAAAATTGCTTCACCATTCCCGACATTAACACTTTCGTAAATTAATGAACATTAAACCCTAATAGGGCCTAGAATCTTCAAAGGGCCGTGAAAATTTCTCTGCATGAATCTGTACGAATCCTTTGGCAAAGATATTTCCAACACATCAAATTTAATTCTAGTATTTTTTGCTAAGAGCTAGATTTAGTTAGAAATTTTGTTTACACTATAAAAGACAAAATTCAGATGTTTTCCAGTGTTTTGAGGCTAGAAATGCCGTACTCAATTTTGAAAAAAGTCTATTTCAGCTTGAGGTTTTATAATTTAACTTGCATTTTCGAAAAGAATAGATATGTATCTGTAAAATATAAAATAGTTTTTGAAAATTGGCCTTCTCGTTAAGGATATGTAGTAATTTTGATTTGCATGTTTTCATCGATGCTACAAACATTAGGCCTGAAATGGTAATGTAAACAAATCTTGGCATCAAAGGCCAACTTTAAAAAGTCATAACTCTGGACACACAACTCCGATTTGAAAAATTTTTGTTTTGTTCCATAGTACCGTGTCTCTTCCATATGGGAAAATTATCAGAAAGCTCAAACTTTCATTTTTTGGTATTAATTCCATTCCATGATTTCCAAAGAGCTGGATCACAGTGCAGTAACCACCCCAATGCAGCGCTGCCTACAAAGGTAAAAGGAGTAAAAGACTGACCTGCCAGGAGAATGTTCCCGTTGCTTCCCCATTGAAATCTTTTATTCCCCGTCAAAAATTAGGCTAGTTTGCACGTTAGCGGACACACTTTCAGCATTTCTCCGTGTTTGAGTTTGTTCCGATTTTTGATGGCAAAATGCGTGAGTACTGAGATGAAAGTATATATACTGTATTAGCGGGGGCTTGGGGGCAGCAGCCCCCAAATATTGGCAGCCAAAAGACCACTTTGATTGCCAGTTCCTGCTGCAGATAAGGTCATATTTAGGTCATGTTGACGCTCTCAAGTCAGGGCGAATTAGTTGAATCACGTTCGAATTCTGCATTATCCAATCAGATGATACTTGATAGGATTTCTATCACTTTTGTTAAGAGAACCAATCAGGAATTTGTTGTAATGATACAATTCAATTCAACCTTCGTTTTCCTTGAAAGCTGTGTCCGCCAAAGTGCATTTGTCCCAAAATTATACAAACTTCATCACAACAAACCAAAAGGTTTTACTTCCCCATCACGACACCCGCTGAAAATGTATAGTTCCATAATTTCCTCGCTGTGCTTTTAATGTCTGGCGGGGTCGCTACTGGGGGGGGGGGGGGTGTAAGTTGAGGACCGGACCCTAGCTTTTAGCTGGCGACACTTTGATACTCACCTTCGGATTTTTAACTTTAACAAACTCTGGCACAAGCTTTGGTTCTTCTTTTGGCTTCAGCCTTAGCCAGTACCAAATTGCAAACACATCCAGAGCTAGCACCAAGACTGCACCGGCAATGAAGCCGCACAATAAAGCCAGGAACATTGTGCTATCGAGGTGTCTTATTGCTGGCAGCCATCTTGTATTATTTACCACTAGCCTCGTTTTGAAACGAGAGTTGTGGCGCCGTGGTTCGCCGTGGTGTAATCCTCTGACATTGCAGCCAGAATCAGAATAGTCAGGCGGAGTGGGTTCGAGTCCCGGTAGGGCCCCACCACTTGAGCGTCATGACAAGGGGTCGCGGACTCGATTAGGTCTGCTCTATTTCTGCGATCCCAGCGCTTGGCGCTGAAAAACGCAACTTCACCTTCACCTTCACCTTCAGTTGGGGAAGGAAGAAGGAAGAAAGGAAAGGAGGAAAGGACTCACTGGACTTGTGAAAGAAAGAAAGAGGTTCTTCCGTGCAAAGCAGCACTTTCTTCCTTTCATAAGACGACTTGGGCAAGTCCAGGGCTTGGCCAGTTATCCTGGGTTCGAGGTTGGGGAAAGTGGGGAACCTTTGGGCTTGGGCGACTCACAAATGTGCATTTTAATGCCCTCCACCACATTTTATTTGGCGGAGCAGCATGAACGAAGATTACCCACCAATGGTTTCTGGCGTGAAATTTACGTTGTTTCAGCTGCTGGGAACTCGAGTTAGTTTTCGAATTGGAACTTTTGGTGTAAATTTTTATGCTACCTAATCACTAGCGGAAATATGTGGCGGAAAAAAATTTACGGAATGCAGAATGGGCAGAATGGCTTGAGTTAGTTGCAATCATAAATTTGCGTATCATTGAGTCACTAAGATCATGATTTTCAGGCTAAAACAAACGAGATTTCCTTGAAAAAGATTAGTTTAGGAGCAGAATGAGACTGTATCAAAATAAGATGACAAACAAACAAAACGCATGCTTGTGGTATATGAAGATTACAGCAGAGCTCTTTATTGGTCACAGGTACCTTACACTACATATATTCACGGGGGGGGGGGAGGGGAATCTCGGCTAAATTTCGGGTAGGAGGATGTCGCCCACAGTTTAAAAATGTAACCGTTGGCTAGACAAATTTTTGTGAAAATAATGCCCTTGGCTAGACTAATTCCTTCATCAAAAGTGCCCTGAGTTGGCGTTTTCTAGACTACCTTTACTAAACCAGGTACCTTTACCATGGAAGAACCCCCCCCCCCCGTGCATATATTGCGGTCTCATTATATATAATAATTCAGTTTCTTTAGCTCTGAAGAACCCTCGTATATCGATGAGCAATATTTCCTCGCATTTATGATCAATCTTTGCTTTCAAGTTGTTTTGCTTTGTTCTTGCCTACAACGCATCTTTTTCTATGTAAGTGGGGGTCATCAGGGTTTACGGAACAGCGGAATTTGAAGAAAATTTGTCCCGGAATACGGAATTCTAGCAATTTCTTGGCGGAACGACGGAATTCTCCATCCCTACCGGACGCGGATCCTTGTCGAAAATGATACGCGGAATGCGGAATTTTCATGAAATTTTATGGATTTGCGGATCCTTCATCTGTTGTCTTGCAAAAAGGTCGTGGTCACATCTCAATTTTTCCGGTCAGCACTATGAGAATATTTTTCAAGCCTTGCACAAGAATTTCAACTGCCACTCTCCTCCTCTTTCCACCTGGATGGATGGAAAATGTCTAACAATAATAATTTGTGCCATCATTGGCAATGAAGTGGCGGGACACGGAACTTTGGCTAACACTGACCGGAACGGCGGATCTTAACTGAAAATCGCGCGGAACGGCGGATTTCTACCCCCCTTGATGACCCCCACATGTAACATTTGTACAATGAGTGGAAAGACTGCCGGCTCACTGCATGCACAAGGGACCATAACATGGGTAGTTACACAAGACACCGCAGTTATGTTTCTGGTGCTGCTGCGGAGAAAAATTTTATAATTCCGGAGAGGAGATATCGGATCACTGATCCTCGTCTTTCCGAAGGAGTAAATAATTCTTCTTCCGCAAAAGAACAAAACACAACTGCGTTGTCTAAGCATTCATGCATAACTACTATACTTGTCTTTACATCTTATCCTGGGTACCAGACTCTCTCAAATGAAAAATGACTTTCACTTCCCTAGCTCCCAAGCTCTCTACTTTTTCTAAGAGAGGCTGGTAACCAGAATGTAGGAATCTAAGCATATAAGAGCCTCATAGGTGTGCAAAGACAATAGGCTTTAACACGTGCCGCACTAGATTTGGGGAGCTGATCTACGTCAACAGGGAATACTGATATCTAACAGGCTAGAATTAGACCAAAAGTGACTTGAGCCATGTTTGCATTCCTTTTAACTACGTTTCGTTGACAAAGCAGTATATGAATCAACAGCTCAATTGTATAAATCCTGGCTTGGAAGCACACATTCATAAACAAACCTGGCAACATTCTTTTTTTTATTTCAAGATGCTGTTGCATTTGTAGAGAGGAAAGACGCATGATCAACGGGTCCTCACTACAAATGCCCACCCTGGTAGCATGGAAAGAGACTTTAAAAATCATGCTTCAAGTTATAATATTTTTTAAGATTCCGCGAAAATCAAATGCTTGGTTCGTATCGTTATCACGATCCAACAGCAGATTATGTCAGCCCTCAGAAATCATTTTCCTTTCCTCGATCGCACTTCTCAAACGCAAGATATGGAGAAAAACATCTGGACGGATTTCAATTTTAATACCCTACTATTTTTAAGCTTCGTTGTTGGCGAAAAAGGTTGCAAATTTTCGTTATTGTCCGCCGTTGGTCATCGGTGAGTTTTGATGGGTTCGTTGCGTGTCGCTCTTAGAATTGAGTTTGAACATCCTGTTGAATTGGTTCATTCATGTGTCCACTATCGACTATGACCAAGAGAAATGATCGGCTTTATCGAAAATTCTCGTTTTCTGTCTCGGATTCAAATGCGAGGTTATGGCTGAGTTCTTGGCCTGACGTTTGTGGCCGGTTTGAGCTTTAGTTAGGTTGGAGAAATATCGGGAAATGTTGATAATGATATGAATGTTCGTTTTAAACGAAAACGACGCAGTTCACCGATATTCGGTTTTTTGCCGCGCAATGCCCCTTTACTTAACTGAGTATCAAGCACTTTTTGATCGATTTCTGTCGATTGATCAACGTTCGCTCTCACAGATGCAACAGAACGTTTTTTAGGAATAGCAATATGACTAGGCAGAATTTGAAAGTGGCTTCTTGCAACTGAGATACATATTGAAGTTTCAGTAACACCACTGTCTTTAAACTTAGGCTCTGGCCATTATAGGCTGGATTCTTTTGGTGCGAAATCAAATCGTAGCAACGCTTGATAAACATACTTGGAGAATTGTAACGCCCTCAAGTATCTCTGAGTGGGTTGTACAAAAAGGTTTCCTCAGATTTACGTCAGTGAAACTTTCTTCGTTAAAAGACAACCTAATTGATAGGATTGACAGGAGTATGCTTTTCATGAAATTGATCAGTTGAATTGACAACTTGGTTAGGGCCTCTTTACTGCTGCATTGTGTATCAACAAACGGTGAGCACAAAGTTGCTGGCTTTAAAAAATGCTTGATTCTCCTTGACCTGAGCAAAATCATTGAAGTAATTACTAATGTATCAAATCTCTTGTCGGCAAGCCTTCTTTTAACACACTTATTGACCTCTCTCAAAATCTTCAGCATAATATCCACGAAGAGTATTAAGTGTCGAATGCTCAAGACCTTAAGTCAGTTGCCTAGGAGATAAAAGTTAAGAGTTATCAAAAAGAAAACTTGAGGTGCCTGCACTCATTTCTTTTATCGACGACATCAAGACAAAAGGAACCAGTACTTCAAGATAATTTCACAGGAACTATAAACAGGTATATTTGTTTCAGCGATGTTTTACCTCCGAGTTAGACTTTTCCTCCCAATTGCAAAGTGTAGTGTACAAGTTTATCATATAGGAGTAACGCATTGATTGACGATTGCAAGGCATTAGAGCTGCAATAGCAGGAAGGTGTTAAGGTGTAACATTTTGAAATAAAAAATCCGCCTTTGTGCAAGTCCATGACAGTGCCACATTGTGCTTTTGTGGTTGTTTTGCTGTTCTTTAGTAAACAGTTCTTTGAAAGGCAGAAAGCTTTGATTGCTCGCTCAAGCGTGACTTTCGAGCTGGGTAATACAGATACACTCATTTTGTTACAAGAAACAGCTTAAAAGGATATGTAACAACCTCTAACGAAAATTCAATAGATCTTAGTAAATGCAATCAGAAAGTGGAAAGAGCCTTTCAGTTTTTGGTCGTTAATTACAAAGTACTTTTTTATGATTTGACTCATTCACCTAACTCAGTTTTCAAACTGCCGTCGGCAATGAAATTTGGCACATTGTGAAATTCAGTTTCATGAAATATTGAGAAACTTTACGCGAAAGTGTTACTATAAGAATAGATCACAAAGTAAAGAATCTCTACTACAAATATTGAGACTCATTCTCAAAAAGATTGAGAGCAAATTAGTAAAACTGAGCTTCGTAAAAGATTAATTGACAGATGGCTGAAAAATTCCCGTCTAACCCTGAACCAATCCTATCATTTCTTTTCTCAAACTGCAGTTGCCCAAACTGGAATCACTCTACTTGGGGCCAAAATTGGGCCCACTTTTCAAAAATGATATCATGGGTCCCTTTTGACCAAGTGATACAGCAAATCAAAGAACGCAGGGAAACATGGGACGAAAACGATTACGTTAGTTTAGCTCTGAGGAAGCCTCGTATACCGAGGCAAAATATCAGCTCTCAAACATATAGTCAATTCTTAATAAAAAAAACAGTCGTCGTTTCTTTTGCGTTGTATTGTGGCGTTCCTGCCTTCTAATATGGGACGAAAAGTTGTTGAATCCATTTTCTGACACGTTCCTACTACTGGTGTCAGAAAATAAATTCAATTAAACGGGAAATTTCAACTCAACGCAAATAGTAGGGGATACACACAGGCTAACACCCACCTTATTCTTTCTGAATAACTGAGTATATTTTTGAAAATCTTTCCCTGCTTCATATGGTATTTTGACAGGAGCTTAAACAAGGTCTCCAACATAAGTTAAAGCTTGACCATTGCAACTGTGTAAAAACCAAGATAATCGAATCTACAGTTCCTCAACAGTAGCCACACAAACAAGGCACAATCTTTTTTGGACACCCTGTATATTTCCTTTTGATAACTTAAAATCATCAAGGCTGACGTGCACTTAAACTAATAAATTTCGCCTTGCACTTCAAACCAGGGAGTCACAATCGATTCAAGCTTATATCCCTAGCTCTGTTTTCTTGACAGATTAACGAGACTCTATCATCAACAAAAACCATCATTCATACTCGAATCTGCGACCATTTATGATAAAGATTCCTCTGGAAACAAACACATTACCAACAAGCCATATTTCCAACTTCCCAGCTGACTGAGGGTCTTAGCCAACTAAAATTGAGGGTCATGGCCAACGTTTTCTTGAACTATGCTCTCCTATGACTGTATCCCCGTTCTTCTAACAACAAATTGTATGCTGTTTTCCATGTTCAAAAAACCTGTGTTATCTCGTTAAGAAACGACTTATTGCATCCTAAACCTTTGAAAGAATTGAGAATTGATTAACATTTATCGATTTGATACTTTGTGAATACTGTTTTGTTAAGCTGTTGCTCACACAGCTGCTTTTGACTACCTTTGGAAGAAATGACTAACTACCATTTCCTTTTTTCTTTTTATCTGCCTTCCTCTATGCTTTTTTTCAAGTTTCAGCCATGATTAACTATACCACCAAGGAATTACTACTGATTTTGACAAACTATGTTTGTATGTCTAAGTTTATAAGTTAGCTGCACGGAAATTATCAGTACCGGGTAAGCATTTACTATCGGTACTTATCTACTTAACTATCAATGTTTAACTGTATCATTGCCGTGGTGCAGTTGATCAAGGCTGATTCTTGAAAACAAACAAAGAGGAAGACAGATAAAGAAAACGTCGAAACTGTAGTTAGTCATTTCTGCGAATGGTAGCTAAAAGTAGCAACAGTTCCCCCATGGGTGCAGGGGGTGGCTAAAATTAAGCACAGGTATGAGTACTTTTAAAAAAGATGTAGAGACTTGGTAAGTCAAAGAAAGTCTACCCGTTTGGCGAGCTTGGGAATGAAAACGATGAGGCCGATAGTCGACACTGAAATTTTAATCTTTCAGTCAAAGGCTAACTTAGATGAGAAAATTTTGTTTCCTGAAATTACTTACCTTTAACCCTATAGTTGTTGGACTAATTGATAGTGCTATTTTGGTTGGGGGGTGGCAAAAAATCCCCCTACCTAACTCTTGACTGGTAATAGGTAGAGCGACCAACTTTAGTGTGCTAAAAGTCTCAGGCATGTACTTTCTGTAAATATAAAATTTAACCTAAAAATAGTCACCATTTTTGCTTACGTCAGCATTTTCCTTTGTGTGGTCAAGGAATGTGGCAAAATTGGCCAAAATCAGGAAAATCGAGATAAAATTAAATTTGGAGCATATTTTCCATCCAAACATGATATTTATGATAGATTGCATCAAATAACACAACATTACAAAAAGAAATTTGCAAAATATTCTACTTCTGCTCCTTTTTTCGCGATAATTGAGACTGAGAATTTGCGATATTTCCTGGGTCAGTCCTAGACTTATTACGTTGAGTCCTAGTAATCGCTACCACCCACCCACCCCTCGCTCATACTAGGACTCATGGCTTTCCAGCCCCAGAGCTGGCCCTATTTAGGCCATTTGCCACAAGTCCTTGTGGTTCCAATTACAGCGCTTTATTTTGGTCACATGACCTGTTTTCATCGTCACGTGATATTTTTCTTGCCAATGATTGGTTTAGTTTTAGTCAGTGCCAAGTGAAGGCTAGAAATTATATTTTCCGGACCACTAATTGACTATAACGGCCAACGACTCGCAAAGCTGCGAGGCCGAAGGCCACAACACTAGGCCTCGAGGTCGAATGCTCCACAACAACAATCATCTTTCGTTACAAAATGATAAGCTTTGATATCATTATTGTCGCAGCTGCAATTATTGATGAGGAATAACAATACTTTTGTAAGCAAATGAGCTCCATCTCCACTATGTCGAGCCGCCTTTGCTCGATCAATCCAAGATGGCCTCAACAGCTTCACGCCATTTCTCTCTAACCCAGACCTCAAATCAGACCGTTGGGAGCCGTTGTGGCGCGAAAATATTCGTCAACATTCGTTCATAGTTACTATGATTCGTCATTTCTCTTCTTGTCTGTTTTTACTGCAATGGAAAAGCCATGCAGAGATGATTGTCTCTCGGGAATTTTCGACGAGTTTGCAAGGTGATGACATTATTGAACTCCATGAACAAACAACTGTTCTGATGACAGTTAAAAAGTTGGATGGTTGGATGAAATAATGCTCCAAGAATAAGGGGCAAATTGAACAACAGGCCTGGACATCATTATTTTGAAACAGTTGCGAAAGTGCTTGATATTTTGGAGAAACCTTGAGATTTACTCGAAGTGCCACTTTCCAAAACAAACAGTGAAGAAATGTCTGGAGCAGGTATGTCAATAATGGAAAACTACAATTTTCAGATTTATGGTTCATTCAAATGAAATTTCAAAACGGTGTTTTTTGCCTTTTCGAAGCCTTCAATGTTTAGAAATTATTCAAGTTCCTTCTGTGACAGGATATAAAGTATGATAAGGATTTCCTCACTTAAAGTGAACATTCTCTTGAGTTATATTTCCTTGCACTGGAGTTTCCTAACTTTTTGTGATCTGAGAGTTAATTTCTTAAAATTTCACAAAGGATGTCTGCTTCACTTGAAACATCAAAACATGCAGTTAGGCCAGCAGCAAGATAAGTTTTTGCTGCATATTCATATGAAAGGGATAAAGTTAAATTTCTTCAATATCAATAGAACATTTTCTTGTCAAATGCCTGCTCTTTACTCAGTCAAATTTGTTTTTTTTTTGCCCCTAGTCATGGTCAAATTTCTTTGCTGTGTCCTCTCTTCTGAGCAAATCCAAAAATTACTTGTTTACGTTTGAATCCTGAGTCGGCTTTTATGATAAACTCGAAAACTTCTTCCCCTCCAATTGAAAGTGAAATAAAACAATACCCAATTCCTCATTAAATCACTCTTGTTTAGCCTTGTTGTCACAGTTCTTGAGAAGTGCATTATGAGTTCTTACTTCTGATGAATCACACAGAATTAGAACTGCAACACAGTATGAGATTTAAGACCTTTCAAGAAAGTTCATTCCAAAAAGCATTCCTGGATTATTGTGTTGATGCTTCTTGTTCTTTTGCAAGTATTTTAAACTAGTTTGAAGCTTGCTGCTTTCATTCCAAACTTGTGATGCTATAGTTTATAAAGTCTATGTACAAGAAAAACAAAAAATATTAAAGTTCTCAACGTGTCAATTCCTTTTCACAACAAATTCAAGGACATATTGGAACATTGTAATTCCAAGATAACTCAAAATAAAACACTTCTGATGTTACAGTCTCTGCCTATATTTGTATCTTCAGCTTGGCAAACTAGAGTTGTGTTTAGTAAGATTTGAAGATAGTGAGGTTTCTTCTTTCTTCATTGACCAAAGCTATAGGATTGTTTTTCTAGTAGTTGCACTTTTGTTTCTGTCATGAGCCTGGACTTCAATCTGTTGATAAAGAAGATGGGCAATACAAGAAAACTTCATATGTAAAGTTTAAGATACCTGATGTGATGTAAAATATGTTTCCTCAGTCCCCTTGGCCTTCCATAAACAATAAAATCGCATTCTTACCTAATAGGTGACTCGGTTTAGCTCTGACTTTTGCAAGTTATTTTAAACGATTTTCTGCTCGTCTTGCAGCATTGGCAATTACGTCTTGATGAAATGAGCAAGCCAGTCCAAAACAGTTTGACTGCGATAAAACAAACTGCCTGCAAAACATTTTGACACACGAGAGAGGGTCAATTCCAAAATTTCGATGACAAAACGATATCAGTCTAGCTGTTTAATTGCCACTTAATAAATTTCTAAGCGAAACATAGTCAAAAAGAACTTTATCCTACCTTTTTCTTTCCAAGATCCTCCGAGATCGCTCCGTGATAATGTGAATCACTGACTTCGTGAAGAATGTGCACGATGGCGGTTTGCCGGCTTTTGTTGTTTCCATGTTGTTGCTGTTTTTGCTATGCGCTCGAAGCTGTTCCGCAATTTAGCACTGGTTAATTTTGAAAGCGATGCAAGTCCTTTACAGGGCCAGCTGTGGGGCTGGAAAGCCATGAGTCCTAGTATGAGCGAGGGGTGGGTGGGTGGTAGTGATTACTAGGACTCAACGTAATAAGTCTAGGTCAGTCCCAGAAGATGGTCTCCCGCCCCCTCATTTTCAAAATATTTCAATGAAACTTTTTGAGAAGTTGCACAATAAGTAGTTGCAAAAAGTCAATAAGTTTCATGGCTATAAAATTCTCCCTCGCAGAGTTATTCAAAAATATAACCAAAATAGGGTTAAGGGCAATTTTGAACATCGACCACATGCACTTCATTTCACAGCCCGCCAAACAGGTAAACTTTTTTTGACTCACCCACTATATTTGAATCTGACAAATTGTTTGAAAGTAGGGGCTTTCAAACGTCAATACAGTCCTTTTACTCACCTTTGCACTGTATTAAAAGTATCTACCACGATTTTTGGAAGTTAGCAAAAATTATGTTAATACTTACAACTTCCTAGTGGAAACCATGGCACCCTTGCTTCCTTTTGAAAAATAATGCTACCTTCTACTAAACTAATTCTAGTTACTAAAGTACACGGTATTAAGGGAGCGGGAGAAAATGGTTACCACATGGCCAATAGATAAAGACATACAATGTTAACCTGCATACAACTACATTACTAGCGAGTAAAAAACAGTAGTGATTACGTCACTATGGACAAAACCCCTTGGTTGCTGTTTGCTGTTGTAGTTGTATAACCTTTCGATATAGTGAGTTTTGCTTTGTTGAAGTTCAAAATGGCGTGATTTCTCTATCGCATTTCACATACTCGACAAGCAGGCAGGTTACAACAAAAACTAATGGCTACTATACTGGATTCTTCCTGATATTAGATGTCAGGTCAGTTTTGCAGAGAAATAAATAAAGTCATGAGCGCAACTCGTTACGACGTTTATGGTGGATAAACATCTCGACATCAAATGTCAAACAGAACTTACAAAGAAAAAGAATATTTACTTTAAGAGACATGGTGTTTGCCCAATACTAGGGATGCAAAATATCTCAACCAATCGACCACTCTCGTGAATAAAACGTTTCGTCGATTTTAGTATACTTCCGTTCTGGTCACTAGAAAGGTATTGATCATCACCATATAACAAAAGCTAGGTCAAAGCCTCATTTGAAACATCCGTGATTTGTACAAATGATCGCGATATTTCAACAATTCCAGCGAGAAGATCTTGTCATTGAACGTCAAATGAAGGGCAAAGCAACAAAAAATGCTCCGTATCCTCAATCCCATCGCTCGTTGGGCACATTAGGTTTACGGTATCCCTAAAATTATGCTTGAATTTGTGAAGAGTCGAGTAGACCAACCTTACGTTGATTAAGAAAGGATAATCCATTTCATGAGTTTACTTGCAGTTCAATAACCACAACTGTAGAATGTATTGCCTTTGTATTGTGAGCAGGTTTTTAATATTCTTTGTAACAGAAAGATTTTCGGGTCATCATATCGGCCTATAAACATCTTGCCATTCCTTTGACAAAGTACTCACTATCCATGGATACAACATAAGGTACTGGAGCCCACGCCACACTTCATACATGTACGTTTCTTCTTGGAAATATATGGCTAGCTAGACTCGATTACATGTCGTAGTTTCGCTTTTTGCCTGAACTGATATATATCGCTACAACTACGACTCATTCCCATACGCTTGAGAAACGGTAAAGTTCATTACTGATTCTATTTGAAACCTTTCCGCTGCTCAACAAAAATTGTAGAATGTAGAATGTAGCTGTGGGCTTAAATCATCTGTTACTTTTTCCTCACAACTACTGGGTCTAAAATGCCTTAGAAATCAGTTTTCTAGAACTGCTGTACCATCAAATTAGGTATCAGGACATCGGTAAAGGATCATTCTTGCCACAAGAGCAAAAACCGTCTTACTCTAAGCCACATGCTAATCGGTAGACGACGGCGCGACAGAATCCTATCACCGATTGAAATTCTTTGCTGTTTTTACAGCTCTATGTCCATAAGGCCCTCAGTGGAGCGATATTAGCAACAACAATTCAACTCAGTGAGATGAGCGTAACTTGAGGGTCCTTAATTAGCTGTTGTAGGCCTTAATTAGCTGTAAGTTAGCTATTCTTCTTTCTAGCCTACTTTAAATAGATGTTTAATAATAATGATAATGATAAAAACGGCTACTGTATGAGAAAAATCAGGTACTTTGCAGCAATTCTGTCATGAATTTAATTGATATCTTGATTGTAATGAAAATTACAGCTTTATATATTCAAATCGTTGACATGACCCTGCAAGATAGTAAGCCAAACCTGTTTCACATGCGTAATGAGATAGTTAGCCATACAGGTCTTGTGACGTCTTTGCAGTTACATCTATTTTTCTTTGCCACCTAAATCTTTAAGAGTTTTTCATTTAGCAGGAGCTTCATTTTGCTTAAGACAAAGACCATTTCCACAATGGCGTCAGTTCTTTGAAATACATTCTGGAACATGTGATGTGAATCTAAATGTCATAAGTGTGCATTGCTCTCCGCAAGGCATAAAATAGTTTTGCAGGTGTATTTGCAACATGGTATCTTTTATAGATTTCCTGTTCATCTTTCGCCTTTAATTGAATTTTGAAATAGATCCATTCCATTGATTGTGGGGCACATGGGATTTGTGGTATCTGCAAATCAAACTTGCTGAGACCAACTCTAACCTGAGTAAAG
This sequence comes from Aurelia sp. 3 sensu Dawson et al. (2005), assembly GCA_964020215.1. Lineage (NCBI taxonomy): Eukaryota > Metazoa > Cnidaria > Scyphozoa > Semaeostomeae > Ulmaridae > Aurelia > Aurelia sp. 3 sensu Dawson et al. (2005). Next base: position 328,381 of record CAXHUP010000068.1, read on the forward strand.
CCTGGTTCCCATATGATCGTAACAGTCGGCGACCTACTGCGAGGACATATCCCCGATCAGTAGGCGACATAAGGAGACGATCAATTTAGGCTTTAAGCTCATCTCAACTCTTTCGATCCGTTGCCGTACTGTCTTCGTCACTTCGCCAATCTGACGGCCCGTCAGATTGGCTACGTCGGTGACGTTGTTCAGAAAATGTTTCCATTTCACCCAGCCGTCCCCGATGTGTCCCCGAGCCTGTCTCCGCGACGCTTCGCCGACTGTTACGATCATATTGAAACCAGGCTTTAGACTCATCTCAACTCTTTCGATGCGTCCCCCAACTGTCCCCGTCTGATCGGCGACATCGGAGACATCACTCAGAAAATGTTTCTATTCAACGCAACTGTCCCCAATATGTCTCTGAGCCTGGCTCGGCGACGTGTCACCGACCGTTACGATCATATGGAAACCAGGCTTAAGATAAGACAAAACTTTTGAGTCACCAGTCCCATCCAGTACGAAATCAAACACTCAATGCCATAAAGAAACTTTTTACTTTACAGTGCATCAACGATGTCTAACAGAATCTTCAGCCTCGTTCTCATCACAGTCATAATGGCAGCCCTCGTTTCGGGGCATGAGAAACTAACAGAAGCTGAAAAGAAACACACAGCATGCGTTAAAGGGGCACAAAAATCATTCTATGAATGCAAGTCTAATTGTGATGAAATGAAAGTTGAGTTGGAACACAAAGGATCGTGTTTTGAAGACTGCGAATTCTTTTTGAAGAAAGACTTTAAGGTCTGTAAAGGAGAAGAGGAGGCCGCCAAATCAGTATAAGAACTGATGTAAATTTTCAGTACACTTGTTAGAAAATGTTTTAGGAAAATTGTTGGTAGTTGTGAGATGATATGAACTATCAGAGAGTTTTTCTTTTATGAAACGTTCTGCGTTAGCAAAATGATTGATATGATCAGTTAGGGCAATTCAGAGTGAAACAAAAGTGCCAGGGTCCCGAAAAAAAGAGACTTGCCCTTTCAAAGAAAAGATTTTACACCTCTGAGTGCACTCAATTACATCAAAGTAGCAAAGAGTGCATGTTGGTTGCCGTGGAGAAGGTGAATTCTTTTCTTGAGGCTGCAAATCGAAACATGGAGCTCAAATCTTTCAGAATGGCTTCAAAGGAAGTTTGAGTATTTTTGCGTAAATCTACCGTGGAATTGTTCCAATTGCATTAACCTGAATTGTCACTGAACAGAATTGAAATCCGTCGCCCATAATGATCCATCCATCCACTCACTATCAATCTGGCGAGATTGTGCAAGAAAATTTGTTTTAACACACCACTTCAATTGACAGCCTCGTTCGTTGAGATTATTCAAACTTCTTCCATGTGAAAGTTTAGAGTCCAAATTAGGATTTAGCATCCAAACTTTAGTTTAACTGCAAGTCGTAATGTTGCCAGCGATGGTAATGTCAATTTATGGCAATGTAGGAGTTGAAAACCTACAAGGGATCTGACCTTGAAAATGACTCGGTGTGTAAAGTTTCACCCACTACGGTTTTCGAGGTCAAATCCTTATAATCTTTTAAACTTTTGTCATAAAATCAACACGACAAGGCAATCAGTGTAAGAACACCTAACTAGACTAAATTATAGGTGCTAATTCCGAATCTGGGCTCGACACCTTTATATGAACAGTAAGAGGAAATTTAAAAAGTTTTCAAAACGAGGCTGCTTAATTGAGTTGTGTATCATCATTCCGTGGAAATGACGTCAATGCCGTAGATATAATACATGCCGGAATTTGAGGATCATCAAGAAAGCAGACAATTTCCACGGAAGATAGCAAAGCACTCTAACATGATTAGACCGGGACCTTTTGCTTTAAAAAGTTCCCAGTTACTGATCTGATCTGATTTACAGTTAGTAAATGAGCTGATCACATGAAAGGTAGTCTTTGGGTGGGGTGTGCCAAAACAGTTCAGCCTTTTAAAAGATTGGTGTGGTGTAATACTGATTTGAGTTTTTGAATGAATATAACTTAGCTCGAAAGTAGAAAGACAGTGCTACTTTTTCTCCAATTGTTTTGAGCAAAGAGAAGACCCTTCTACTAAGACCCTTCCTCGTCTCTCCCAACCATGTTTCTGTCGCACAAACCGTGTTATATACTGATAACAACTACAGTACTTTCCTATTTTCGTTATTCATTTATTTATATATTTATTAATGTTATTATTTTTTTTCTTTTTTCTGTTATATCAGCACCTCTAAGGGGACCATTATGGAAATAAGGTCAGCTTGACCCTTTAATGCTATCCCTGCCACTGTAAATTAGGGGTGTTTTCCTTTTTACGTTTTCAACCTAAAGTATTGTATTGTATCTATTTTTTAAATTTATTATAGTAGCTTGTATATATATTTTATGTGGCAAATGATATATACATACATACATACATATAAGAAAACTTGACTTTACAAAAACTTGTACCGAAGAGGATGAAAAGCAGGGCTTTAGTGTAAAAACATAAATTCCAACAGAAATTATTGAATTTATGGCATATTTTTGATTGATATTAACTAATTGTGTTTATTTCAACGTTGAATTGCGAAATGTGGCCAAATTTTAGTTACCGCGGAGTTAGATCGGTACAACTGTTGTTGTTGCTGTTGTTGTTGATGGTTTTTTCGTCGGAAAATTTTGGTTTTTCGCCCCCCTACGCAGGCATAGCTGGTATCGGCCCTGTGAAGAAGGGTCTAAAACAATCTATCAAATTATAAGGAATCTCTCCACTATATTACCAGAATGCTGCCTAAGTAAAACATTCATGTAGCTATGCAACTCAGATTAACTTTGCTTCGATGAAAAGAACTTGTCTCACAGCTATATTTATGTACAAAAACTAGGTTTGTGTAACATAGATCTAGTGTACGTCATTTTCATGTAAACTGCGCTCTACAATGAAGAAATAGAGTTTTATTTAAAAAATACTAGTATGTAAATTGCTCGCTTCGCTTGCACCTATCAGTATTAGCTCTTTGCAAGGGCTAGTTGATAGTTAGGCTGGATTTATGCGTCGCATAATAGTCGTCTCGAATTAAATTGCTGGTCAAAAAAGTGACTAAGTATGAATTAAATGCGACTATTATGCGACGTATAAAGCCAGTTTTGTATTCCACTCAACTCACAGTCGAATATTCGACTCATCCAGTCGCATATGCGACCACTATGCGACTTGGCTTTAGACGTCGCATTGAATTCAATTTGAGTCGACTTAAATTCAAATGTTTGCTGTGTGTTTGGTATTGTCCTTTGCATGTTTCCATTGTTGTAGTCGAGGATACAAAATTGTGCGCCAATATTTTTCATAAAGAGAGGAAAGGATGGCTGCATATAAAAACAGTGGTAGTAAGTAAAGCTCTGGAATTTGTTATAGCAATAGTATAGACAGGTCTGGTAGATGAATTTGATGAAAGGAATGTAGGTGCAATTAGCATGGTTGAGATGGTGAAGAGAGTGCAAACAGCGAGGAGACTAACTTGGCGGGTGGATCCAGACGATGACATCTGAAGATGAAGTTAGTGACACGAAATGCTGCTGTAAAATTTGAACCACATGTTTTCTAGTTGCAATCTTAGAACTTTGCTTTTATTTCCTGTGACTAGAGTCTCAATCAAGCATGCGCACTGAATTATGTTCGACTGAAAAATGAATTAAATGCGACGTCTAAAGTCAAGTCGCATAATGGTCGCATTTAAAGGCAGTCTGTCACGCATTTGATTGGGTAATTTGGACAGTGCAAAGAATAGGAAATTTCAAAGGCTGCTAATCCTCTGACTTTTTACGGCCGTAGAAAGTCAAGACGGTTAGCCCTCCTTTGTTTCAGATACACAGATTCACAAAGAAATATGTTGTGTTGACCGCTGACTATGTCGTGGCCAATCAGAGACGTGACAGACTGCCTTTAATATCATTTTTAGCCGACTCAAATTGAAGTTTATTCGACGCAACTAAGCATTTATTGGTGTCCCAGAAAAAAGGTAACAGATTTGATAATGGCAAGTACTAAGAATTTGGCTTGAATCAATCGGAAATAATCTTTAGACTAATCCTCGATAGTTAACTTGAAAACGGATACCTTGTTTGTTGATTGAAGCACTAAGAGTAGACAGTTTTATCTTGAAAAGCTAGATCTGCATCCCGGGGGGGGGGGTAACTTCAATAGGTGGGTGACGGGGGTGTGCCATTTGACGTCTAAAATCGTAGCCTAAAATTTATGAATTTTTGCAAAAACGATACCCCAAAATTTACAGACCATTGAAAATGTATACCCCAAAATTATGACAGCCATCCAAACTTTTAACATGTGTGAAACTTGATCAAAATCAATACCCTAAAGAGTTATTTTTCTAAAACGACATCCCAAAATTTGTGAATTCTTTTGATTTTATCAAAAATGATACCCCAAAATTTATTTTCTGTTCAAAAAAAGGCCCAGGGGGGGACTTGGTAGTTCAAGGTGACGTACCCGTCGCAAAATTTAGGGTCTCGAAATCTGCGATTTACTACCTCTTAGGGTCAAAAAATGTTCAAATTTACAACCGCTTAGGGTTGTGAAAATTAATATGACTCATTTCTAGAGATTTAAGAAACTTTGATGAACTGAATTGCTGTTTGTAAGAATCTGTAACAACAGAGATCAACCAGTTATTCAGTCTCCTCACGTTATGCAAACCTATCAAAACAATTTTCTGATCGATGGCGGACCATTGCATTGACCATACTGTCATATACTCATGCTAGGAGAAGGTCCTCTCATCCTAATCCTACCTTTACTTCTACTCCTGTATTATTTCAAAGTAAATAGAAGTTGTTTTCTTTCTCATGTCTGTCATACAATAGCAGCATTGTTTCAGGAACAATGAACCTATTGTTATTGGTGCATACGGAAGCCAAAAGTTACTACCGCTTAGGCTAAAAGCTACTACCGCTAAGGGTTTAGGGTTTTCCAACATTTTGCAACGGATACGTCACCTTGAACTACCAAGTCCCCCCCTGGGAAAAAAAGGCACCCCAAAAATGGCACATCCCGTACCTGCATATATGGTAGTTACCCCCCGGGATTCGCATCCACGTCCAAACCATAGCTTTTGGGTTTTGGCCAAAGCTGTTGACGCTGTTGTTAGGGAATCTCCTGAATCTTAGCGATTTGCAATCAAGAAGCCTCGTGCTTTGAAAAAATTCACGATATTTTTCCCGAGGAGACATCTCTGTTAATTCTACAAAGCCTTTGAATTACACCTGTGCCGAATAAAATTCATTCATCAGCGAAATAGTTCCTTTGGGTGCAAGAAAGTCTCCCCCGTTCGAATAAAATGTATTTAACTTTATTCGAATCATCACAATACCAACAATCGTGTATACCTAGAGGTTGCGACATCCACAAGGATAAGATACTTGAAAGCACTCGCTCGCACTCGTGCTTAAATTGTTTCTATTTTTTAAATTCATTTTGACTGAAAATAGATATTCTCTGGTGAATGCATTCATAAATTTGTTTGTCATTTTTTAGTTTTTACAGATCTACTATTCAAAAGTTTAACCAAGCACAAGCACCGGTCCTTGTTTAGAATTTCTACTCTATGTATGTCCTTGAGGAGATTCCCCACAACAGCACGTTTGTAGTTTAGGCCAAAACCGAAAAGCTCTGGTTTGGAGATGGAGGAAAATCGGATATTCTAGAAAAAATTTCTACTGTCAATGTTCCGATATCAACAAACAAGGTATCTATCTTCAAGTTGACCATCGAGGAATAGTTAAAAGATTATTTCCAATTGATTTGGGCTAAATGCTTAGCGCTAAACCTGATGAAATCTGTTACCTTTCTTGGGACACCCTGTACTTATTCGTCATTTCTTTTCCATTGTATTGTGGTGTTGCCTTCGAATAATAACCGCACTTGGAACAGAGTTCTACACTGCACACTGTCAAGCATTTGACGTAGAACACTATGTTGAAACATTAACAGTTATGAGCAAGGGCGATAAGAAACGTGCGTTTAGGCCCGATCAGGAGAGCAAGTGTTTCTAGGCCGAATTCGCTCACATGTTTGCTACGAGAAATTGTTCATACCTTACTGGCATTACCTTTAAGCTTTCCTTGGCATTTATTGTCCTTACAGCTCTGTAAACATCATCTTTCTCCCCCTTTAATGGCCCAAAGTTTGCCTCTGCAAACTGTTTCTCTCACAGAACCAAACCACGTCCTTTTTAAACAGAACTACGCATTTCATATCGCCCTTGTTATGAGGACAAGCGATGACATGATTCCAAGAAGGCATGACACTCTACTATATCTGTTTGTTATGTTAGAGATGGTATTTTGTTGTTGATACGTTGTTTATGAGAAAACGTATTTGATATGTAAGCAAATGATTTGCGGTAAAAATTTTAAAATAACCCTAAATAGCAAACTCAGCATAATAAACTCATCGGCGTACAACAAACTCGCAACCTGTTCGGTATAAAACAGCCCGATCCTATCATTTATTTGTTCTTCGTATGAACCAAACTGAAGAGTGTGTGACGAAACGCGTATTTGGTGCGACAATTTAGTGCAATAACGTTGGTAAGAGATTACTTGTTTTTCGTGCATGTTTAATAATTTTCTCTCCGGTAACAGGTTTCTCGCATATTTTGATAATTTCTCTGCAAGGGGAGTAGATTGTGTTTCCATACTGGTTACAAGTTTATTGTACGTAATTGATATTTAAAGGCAATTAAAATGAAGTCTTCCGGAATGTATGGAAAACCGAGAAAGTTTGAAACGGACTTTCAGATGAATTTCAAAGCATGCCACCTGCTCAACACCACTCTGTCGAAACTCTCGTAAATGAATGGTACTCTGTAGGTTGCTGGTAGCTCTATGGCTGGGGGCCGATTCCCTCTTCATGGTTTTTCGTTGTACCTTGATGTAGAGTAGTGGTATTGATAAAGATTGGTGTAGTACGCTGTGTTCTTTTGTTAGTCGACTTTTAGATTATTGTTCAAATTCATTGCGAGTGCCTTTCATAATGGGGACTAGATGACCATGTGTCTTTTCCGGCTATGAGTGGCTCAGATTATTGTCTTGTAGCTTTTTTAATGTTATATTTATATTAAAAGACTCTCTTATGAAAATGCATAAGATTATCGCTCGATCCAGGCTCTTTTGTAGGAGAGCTAAAGGGTCTATCATAGTGTGCTGAAAATTCACTTTGCACTCTGACTGGTAATTTATAAAAGAATTTGACGATCAAATTCACTCAAAATTAGTTAAAATTTTGTTGACAGCACATTTGAGCACATTTAATTTGATAAGTAAATTTTTCGACGATATTATATAATTTGCTGCGCACAAAATGCACTGAAAATTAAAGCCTCGTCCATTTAATCAAGAATGGTTGCTTTTCAGCAGGCCGCCACACTGAAAAATTTTAATAAAATAAAGAATAGCATTTACAATAGAAGATTTATGAAAGGATAGCTTAAAAATCTGTTGTATCAACCTTAAAGTTTATTCCTAATATTAGACAGAGAGCTAACTAGACTTCCAGGTGATTCTAGGTCGTTGATCCACGGAATTCAATATGCCTTTGGCCATTGCTTATTTGGTATACTTTGCCGGTTTGAGAGACTTGGTACAACAAGCTTTCTATCAGAGATGAGTTGCAGCTCCATCACATTTGCCGACAGCTTTCAGAGATAACTTAAATTGGGATAAGTTTGATTTGACTACATTTTTCAACTAGTCAATCAGACCACGTCTTTTGTCAAATGCTGCTTTCTGATTGGCGAGGCAAATGTTGGCGTCAGCTTGCAGCTAGATTAGGACATGCGTGAAATGAACGAAGTAATTGCTATTCAATAAACTGTATACGTAAATCATACCTGTGTCTTTAGCTTTGTTTCTTCATGCCTTTCCTGGCTTTTCACTGCATCTCTCCTCAGCTGAACTCATTGGTTCAAGTTTGCAATGGCCAAATTCATTTTTTCTGTAAATGCAAGGCTGATCTCTTTTGCGGTTACGAAACCAGAAGGAAGCCAGGAAAGGCAGGTAGAAGCCACGATAAAGACACAAATATGATTTGCGTATACAGTTCACTAAATAACAATTATTTCGTTTCCTTTCACCCATAATTAGAGTGATCCTGATCACTGGTTCTTGTCTTCAAATAAATCTTCGTTTCAGCTTGTTGTCATACATCATAAAGTTGCTTAACAATTTATGTCATTCTTTGTTTGCAGAGAGCAACTTTATGATATGACTACAAGCTGAAACGAAGATTTATATCAAGACAAGAAGCAGTGATCAGGAGCACTTTAATCATGGGTGAAAGAAACGAAATAATTGTTATTTAGCGAACTGTATACGCAAACCATAGAGGGATGAAAGTTAAAAGGAATCGAAATAGTTCAAGGCTGGCTATTTATAGCGGCCGCAACATATACCTACGTCCCAAGTGCTACGATCAGAACATAAATCAACTCTTTAAGTAGGTAACATGTGACAGAAAGAAGTTAAAATAATACACGTCTGCAATTTACACGTGCTAGGAAGCCTCGCTTCCAAGTCTGAAGTCATTGCCGTGGTTCATCCAATCAACACCTTTCTAATTGTTTAACATACAAATCTAAGCAAAATAGCAACTTTCTTCATTTAAACAATCAGATGTTTTTTTCCGTCATTGAGATAAAATAGTTTCTATTGTATTCGCTTGTTGCTCAGCAGTGCGAGATTTTTGTAAAGAAGAAGCGTTGGCCTGGCAACAGTGGAACTAATACGGTACTGGTGTGAACGCAATACTCTTATACGTCAAAAAGAAGTTTGAAGACCTTTTCTGTTGCCTTTGACAGAAACTGCTCGGAAAGACATACAAAGGTAATTGTCAGGTAAGATTTCGATATACTATTTCTTGTAAGCACCTAATGAAGAACTTTACGGTTCATAACTGCTCGGAAAGACATTCAAAGGTAATTGTCAGGTAAGATTTCGATAAACTATTACTTGTAAGAACCTAAAGGAGAAATTTAGGGTCCATAACTGATCGGAAAGACATACAAAAGTAGCTTCTAGGTAAAATTTCAATGTACCTTTACTTGTAAGCACCTACAGGAGGAAAATAGGATCTTCATGACTTTATTTTTATTTATTGTGCTGGTTAATCAGTTGAACAATATTGAAGAAGTTAACAAAAAAAGAAGTGCTAGTAGCAACAGTGTCGTTGAAAATCTTTTAGATTAGATGTGTAAAATGTTACTGCCGCACCATTTCAACTGAATAGATCGAAGGAAACTGTCTTGTGTACGAGAGGAGGAGCATAGAGCTCGAATCTTCGCAAAATTCTGAAACTAAATGTGTAAAATGCCATTGCCCAACTCTTTCAATTGAATTAACCAAAGGCTACATTAGGTCGTTTGCCATAACTCCAGAAAGTCGATTTTTGATATGGTCATTATTTTCATAGTTATGGCGGTTTAAAATTTTCTGCTAGTTTTGAAATTGTGACGTCATCAAATCGCTAAATTGTTAATCATAAGAGGTACAGACCTCTGCTTGATACGATCTTGTAGATCTTCAAAATATGAATATTTCTTGTGTTGGTCATTTCCACTTTCCTCAAACAGTTTACAGTTTATGAAGGCTTTAATACTTGTCAGAGCTTCAGATATCTCTTCTGGTATATCCCTTTCATAAAGCATATGAAAGATTTGCAAGGATTCTAGCCCAATGCTGAGAGGAGGTATCTGAAGCTTTGACAAACATTACAGCTACCTAAATTGTAAATTAAAGCTGCCTAAATAGTAAAATGATGGTGAAATGCCCGAATGATTGATACAAGAAATATTCAGTTTTTGAAGTGCTATAAGATGGTAGCAAGCAGACGTCTGTCGCTGTTTATGGTTTACGATTTAGAAATTTGATTACGTCACGACTTCAAAACTAGTTGAAATTTGAAAATGCTGCTCAGGACATAATTATGATATCAAAAATAATCCATCTTGAATTATGACAAACGTTCAAATTTCCCTCTGGTCTATTCAGTTGAAAGAACTATGCAACAATAGCTTACAAATTCAATTCTAAAGTTGTGCAAAGATTCGAGCACTATGCCGTGTTAATCATTGAAAGTATTGTATGATGAAAGAGTGTCGAATGAAGAACTTGTGGCATAGGCGTCGTGTCAAAATTGTGTAAATCTTTAAAATCAAATGTGCGAAAAAATTGTATTCAAAGACTGAGATATAGGGGTCCAGGGGGGGCATGGCACCATCAAAGCTTTTTAGTAGTTACTGCTGTAGATTTTATTCCTTTATTATTTTATCATTTCAGAATGTAAGATAGGTACTCTATGTTCTTATGGATATCTCGTCAATTTCTACCTTTAAGAAAGCCCTTTGGGGGTACTTACAAGTTAATGAGCTTGTGCCACGCCAGAAAAATGTTATCATTAACTTTACCGTAGCCTTTGGGCACGTTAGGCTTTCATGCCTTTTTGGGGGATGTCTACATCCAAACTTAGATTTACATGTAAAGCCAATCTAGACTGAGGAACAAAACTTAGCATTATTTTAAGGCAGTTTGAAGAGCGTGGTCT